>OW052204.1:10050000-10650000 GCA_932527185.1 Ecliptopera silaceata
ACATTTTACACATCGCGCTCCCAAGCTAAGCTTGTACTATGAGAACTAGATTGCTGATAGAATACTAATAAAATTAAATTAAAGGAAAATGCTATTTAAACAGGTTTCTAGAGTTCGTATTTATTAAAACAAAAATACTTGTACCTAAGTATAAAAAACTTTTACAACATTAATACACATGGTAATAAAATGGTTTATATAATTTTAAACCGATTTCAAAAAAAGATGTGATACTAAATTAGTCTACATTTTTCAGATCTCATATGGTTATATAGAAGTGTGATGTAAAACAAAAACGAATAAAAAAATCGATGTATAAATGCCGGAGTGATCGTATCACATACGTTTAAAAACATACCATCGAATTGAGGAACCTCCTTTTTTAAAGTCGGTTGAAAATATTAATTATTGTTTTGTTCGATGATGTGTGATTTGTCAACGTTTTTATTTCAAACCTTCACATTTTCAAAGGTGTTAAAATATACGAAATATGCTGAATCTCGTTACTGTATCATAAACAATGTTATCGTTAAAAATAATTATTACAAAATAATTACTTTAATCAGTATTTACCAAATATAATCACAAAATGTAAATTGCTTAATCTTTGCTACTTTCTTGTTTTATCTTAATTTATTTTTATCTTTTTATTTCCACAAAAGTTTATAAAACTATATTTAATTAAAAAAATCTATATAAACATATTATTTATTTACTTACTTATTTATTAAACAAAATATACATATTTAAGTGATGTATAATGCAAAAAAAATAATGTTATTGATCAGAAAATATATAATTAGTAAACCAAATAATTAAGTACATTGAGTTGCCTAATTCCGTGGTAGGGGATTGAACTCTTTCTATACTTACAGGTTTTTAGACCTCATCATAAACAAAGACAATGGTAAGGTAGTGTAGTTGACATACACTGCGCGCTGATGCTGCAATGTTCGACAGTCAAGCTAGCGGTAACACGCAATATGAATCGAATAATTTCAATTCACGTTTTGCAACAATATTTGTTCGTGACTACCCTCTGATACTTATCCATAATTTCGCGATGCAAAAATTTCAATTTCTCAAACCAGCTTCATTATCCTTTTGCTCTAATTTATGACCTTTAAATAACAGGAATCGAGACAGATTTCTTCCCAAAATGTAAAATAATTGTGTAAACGTACCAAATAATAAATTTTGTGAAATGCCCTGTTGTGGTTCGATTATAACACTTAATTGAAAAATTCGAGATCGAGATCTTTGTAACTGCGTTCGTAGAATATACTGATTTTAGGGTTGCCAACAAGAAAAAACCAAAAAGGTTATTTGAAAAAAATAAAATAGTCGACGAAAAAAAAATACTTAAGTACCTTGAAAAATGTAAATGCGACTGAGTATGAGGCATTGTTTTATGCGAGTTATTAGGTAAGTAATTATAATAAAATCTTTATCTTTTGCCGATTATATTATATTAAGCAAAATCCCTAATTCTTAGTAAGTAAGTAAGTACATAAGTATTTAAACTATTCCAACCATGTATTTTAAGTTTTTTGTTCATTCAAAAACATCGTTAGTACCTAGGTAATAATGGTAAGGGTAAGTAATAAGCTAATACAAAAAAAATATGCTTCATTATAAAGTGGCAACCCTTTTAAGAAAGTCGCATAAGTAGTGGGTAGTGAACTCCCGATCTTAGTGGTCACTGTAAACACGAAAATTGATTTTGAAAGAATAAGTTATGAGCCCTTAAATTGGCAGTTGGTAGTTCAAGGAAACATTTATTTCAAAAAAACTTTATTTTATCGAGATCAAGTGAAAAACATTAAGGAACTGTCTTAACTTACAGTTGTACCTACGTTTTTTACATAGGTACCTACTTACTTAATAATATAAACAATTTGAAAAAATCGAATTACGTTATTTTTTAACAATGATTACTACCTACTGTAAAGAATATTGCCTGGTAATAATAAAACCATTTGTGAAATCAGATAGTCAACGACTCAAAAAAACAAACTTTGTAGAGGGTCCTCAAAACTGAGTTTCTTCCATTCAAAAAACTTTTAAAATGTCACCATTACAGAAAAGATTGTCGATTAAAACCTGCTCCAATTTCAAAATCAAATCGAGTCCGAAGCTCCACAGATTCGTAATTTAAAAAAATACCGGCCAGTAATTTCATGACGATTATTCATTCGAAATTTGAAAAAATAATCGTCGAGGTGGTCTTGGCGTGAATTTAAGGCGGGCCTGATTGAATCGAATGCACGATTTTGGTCACGATTCACCGATTTTTTGATAAAATTATTATCTTGCATGACCTTTGCCTTTATACTAATTAAGTAATAGCAATAAATATCACGTAGGTAAGTGTTTAAAATACTTTTTCTTGACCCTAAAAGATCTCGCACATATTATGTAGATTCTTCAATAATTATATATGTGCCTATATACCGAGGTAGTATGAATAGGCAATACCAAAATAGGCACACTTTTTATTACATTATATGCATTCTTTCATCAAGATTACCTTATTATTTATTTTATTATTTATTAATCTAATACAAACTTCACTTAGTTTGAAACTAGATAACGCTGTGTGAAATAAAATATTGGCACCGGCTGCTATTTCACACAATTTTAATCTGTGAGATATTTTAACTGACAGATAGGATGAATAAACATTTTTAAAAAACAATTTTCCCGTCATCACTTCGGACGTGGCCCACTGTGAACTAATTAAGGCAGATCATTATCGTGTCGTCATCGTAAACAAGCAGCATCAGATCCATCACGTGGAACAATCGGGAGTTGGGAGCTGATTGCTGAGCCGACGGTGCATCACCCCTGCCACTCGCGGCCAACATAACAAAACTTAAAAAAAAAACCGTTGAGAAATCCGAAAAGCTAACACTAACATCTTTTTTGTTCTATCCTAATTACTAAGTTCTTATTTTATTAACAAACTTACGACTATACAGTATTTACAAAATGTACATTTACGTATAAAATACATAAGAAACAGTTGAGCTATCTACAGACCGTTGCAAACGATCTGTAGATAGTTCAACTGATCCAAATCAGTACCAATCGGAAGCTTACCCAAGATACTGGCTGCATTGCCGCGCTGAATAGCAATGCTGATACGTTGGGCCAGATACTCACCAGCCCTTGGGTCACGCGTCGCTTCGACTAGACGCCCAGAAATAAATTACTAAGTTCTTGAACTAACTTAAGTAAGTAAACCTTGTAATTTTAAGTCGTATAACAAACTAAAAAAATACACGTTGACTTGAGAACCTACTCCGTTTTATTTCGTCAGTTAAAAAGAATCGCGTTCTCGGAAATTATACAGATGGGGGGATTTGCATTCTACCAATTGGTAGAATGAAAATTTATCCATCCGACAACTTATTATGTAATAGTATCTAGTCAAGTAGTCTTAGGTACTTATTGTTTTTTGTACCTATGCATTTTATGTTTTAACTATTTGAAGCAAGTCCTTTGTGAAGTAATTAACCTACCTACTACGTTCAACGCTTATTTTTCGAAAGTATAAATATAGTTTTAACAATCCAAACTTTAAAATATTTTAACGAGATTACAAAAATAACTGTTTATCAAAAAAAAAAACATTTGTTCATTGGGTACTGTCTTTCAGTCAATTTTTTCTTTCGAGTGAATCCTCCATACAAAAACCTACCATATAATCTATGGCACAGTGATACTCATTATAAAATACCATCGCAAATCAACGGACGAACGATAACTTTCGCTAAGTTATGACTCGGCCCACCAATTATAATGAGAACAATCATATCGTTAGCGAACAATTGATGAATGGAGATTTGTCTAGTGATTTAACCTACTTTAAAACGTTTTAAATGTTTAAAACTGAAAATGTTCCAACGTGTGACCGTTTACGAGGATTGCTTTGATTAATAATAGTGTAAAGTCAAAGCGATCTTCGTAAACGGACAAAGCTGGTAAGCAATTTTTGCAAAAATATAATTTTTGGCGCATCAAAGAACGACTTAAACTAAAGGTATTCAAATGTTTGATTAAGTAAATGATTTGGCTGAATAAAGGTGTGTTGCCCGCAATAAATAATGACGAGAGAAAAGTATCTAAGGTAATTGCCTGACTTTTCATCAAAGTTAGGTAGGTAGACTACCTAACTTTGATGAAAGGTAGGTAGGTACCTATTAGGTCTAATCCCCAAAAAAATATATAAAAAAAAATCAAAATCCCTATTTTTTCAAATTTTGAACTCTAATTGAGATCCAAAATTCCCTATAATAAATAGGACTATGGTAAAAAGTCGGGCAATTGCCTTAGTTTTATATTACTATTTCGCTGATAACGCATCTACGCTATAATACAAAATAGCACGATGCATTAAAATATATCTTGTATTCAAAATGGCTTAACCATAATATTATTTTACTCGTAGATAAAACTAAAATATTAAATCATGCATTACATAAAAACATTACTTACAAATGATATGTGAAGACCATTTCACATTAAAATAGTCAAATGTATGCAACACGTTCACTCACTCGATTACTATCAATATACCTAGTACGAGTTTTATTCGTTTGTTGGTCGCGTGGAACTGGCACCTAGAATCACCTATGTAAGACGATTCTAAATGATCCTTGTAATTTTACTGAATAAAGTAGTTTTGACTTTGACTTTGAAATCGAGACATAATAGTCTTAACTTAAGAGAACAATAAATAAATTGAGTATTGAGTATATCGATATAAGTAGATACTTTTTTTTTTTAATTCATGAAATTTTTGGTTTTTATCCTCAACCCTATGCCTATTTTTAACCTCCGACGCTACTTATTCTAGTCTTTTAGATTTTTTAAATTAAAAAAAAAAACTTTATCTTATTAATACCTACACAAACATCGACAGTGACAGGCCTTGGTAGTTCTGCCTTCCATGCCGTGGGTCGTGGGTTCGATTCCCACCCAGAGCAAATGTTTGTGTGATGAATAGGTATTTGTTCTGTGTTTGGGTGTTACTTTGTATTTACAAAAAAAAATATAAGTATTCTATCAGCAGTCTAGTTCCCATAGCTTTGTGCTTTGTTTGGGACTAGAGTGTGATGAGTGAATTATCCGTGAAAATATTTTTTATCATTTTTTATATCAAAATTTCACTTTCAAATAAGAAACTCAGACTAGTGCTTAGTCCAAGTTTTGCATTGAAATTTCAACAAATTAGCAATTAATACCAGCTCTAATAAATAAGGCTCCACACACGGCACGATAACATCGTACGACATCGCATGTCGTCGGCTACGCACGTTATATCAATATCGTGTTACGATTTATGCGCGTGCGTCTTGTGTTCTATCGAGAAGTAATGTTTGTGCAATAGGGATACTCCTTATGGCACTTTAAATAAATAAAAATGTATTTATTTAAAGTGCCATAAAGAATATCCCACGGACATTTCACACATCGTGTCTAGTCCCAAACTAAGCAAGGCTTACTATGGGAGCTAGTTTGCTCATACAATACTTATATACTTTTTTGTTTAACGTCGTTGTTAGGAAAGCAGCGTAATGTAAGACGCCCTCTGGCAAGATGGAGCGACGATCTGAATGTAGCGCAAAACAACATGAGAAGAGACGGGACCGGGCTCAGTGGCGCGTCTTGAGAAAGATCGATCTAGCAGGGGACTGATATAATTGTTTTGACAGGCTTTACAGTTCAGTTGGTCGTAGCTCTGCCTTCCATGCTGTGGGTCGTGGGTTCGATTCCCACCAAGAGCAAATGTTTGTGTTATGAACATAAATATTTGTTCTGTGTGTGGGTGTTTCTATGTAGTCTATGCATGTGTTTACAAAAAAAAAAGTAAGTACTTATATTAGTATTCTATGAGCAATCTAGTTCCCATTGTACAAGCTTTACTTAGTTTGGTCTAGAGCGCGATGTGTGAAATGTCCATGAATATTTATTTACTTATTATTTTATTATTTGATGATAGGAGCGCTTGAGAATAAGCCAATATATGATTATTTAAATGATTTCTGTCAATCGTTCGCTCGTATTTCAAAAGGTGCACTACTGGACTGGTCTGGTATACCTGGATCCTGCTTGTAATGGATTCCATGTGATTTACATAATTGCGACCTTCGATTGTAAGACTTTGCAAGCATCACTGCTTTGTTGGTATAACTCTGTCGTGGGTTCGATTTTTACCAAGTTTGTAATTTTGAATGGTATCATTATAGATTTTAATTTATTCACAAACAAGCTTACGACATTACAATACATTACAGTATTTACAAAATGTACATAGATGATGATATAAAAAGACATAAGAAACAGTTGAGCTATCTACAGACCGTTGCAAACGATCTATAGATAGTTCAACAGTTCAAATCAGTACCAATCGGAAGCGTACCCAAGATAACTAATACTATTTTATTTTAAATATGAAAAAATTGCTAGGTAGGTACCTACTTGTTTTATATCAAGGAACTAAATCCAATTTAATAAAAATAAGCCGTTGAAATGCAATAAAAAAGCTGCATTCACACACAATAATCTAACAAATAAGTAAGTCACATATAAAACCGATGGGCCGCAACAACACAAATAGCGAACCCGCGGGTCGCACAGCCACCGCAAATATTTTGCATTCCATTACAGTTATAACCAGAAGCGGTTGCTTCCTCTACAAATGTATGCTATTCGGTTCCCATGCGAACACAATTGCTATTTTGAATTATGTGACGACAAATACTAGTTTGTGCAAATTAGATATTTAACCGACTTCAAAAAAGAAGGTTGTCAATTCGATTGTTTTGTTTGTATGTAACACGCAATTTTGTTAATTTTGAAGCGATTTTGATTTCTTAATAACATTAAATACGTATTAAAAAAACCGAATGAAATTAATGTGTTATTTTGAAAATGTGTATTATTACGTCTTGTTGACAACGATTAAAGTAGTTTTTTTGTAAAATGTACTTATATTACTGATTCAATATCACACACGGGCGTCACAGTTTTTTTGGCATTACATTAAAATTCATTAGACATTAAAAAAAACGTATCTTATTGAATTTCATTTATGCTTAAACTTAAACGTTTCTAGAGTTTCTAGAAATCGAACATCAATTCAATTTTTATTTAATGGCGTCTGGGGGTTAGCCAATTTTGCCAATGTCACGTTGCAAGGCTTGTTTATGTTTGTGGGCAACGTTGGACGGTAAATTGTTAATTTTTTTTCTTCAAAAATCGAACATCGTTCACTCTGACAAATGACTGACAAGTAATCATCATTGACAGTATTATTGACAGAAATGTTCTTATTTTATCTATGACACCTGTCATTTCAACGTACAATGTTGCTATTAAATAATTAAAACCACTTGATATTGGCAAGCGTGTCTGTCATGACTCGTAAAATTTAAAAGTTGTAAAGGTGTAATTAGAGAAAAATTTAGAAAATGAAGAATTTATATACCAAACTGGCATCTATACGACACACGTAACCTAAGCACAATTTTTACCGCGATACGGTTATAAAACATATTTAAGTTACATTGCGCGTCAACGTTTGCTCGACTATTAAATTCTGCAGCGTCACCGCGCAGTGTATACCGAACCCGATACGGTTAAAATTATCTCATTTATTTGTACTATTTTTTATTTCTCATCACAGTATTAATAACAAACGATTACACGAACTGAACTAATAAAATGTATGATGACAAACGGAAGCATTTGGAATTTTTATATATTGACTATGAAATACCCGTGTTTTTGTTCGCGCTGTTAAAAATACTCTTTTGTGATTTTTTTTTCTACTAAATAATACTTCAAATAGATAAATCACTTTTTCTATTTTAGTATTAGTTTGGAAATTAAATAATAAAGTTTATGTACAACCACATTTTACTTGAGTAATTAAAAAATAAAGATTAACTGAAGTATTACGAATATGTCAGATTAGAAAATTTTAAAAATACAATACTAAAAGCATTTCGTATAATAAATACAAACAAACAGACTATTCATTACATTTATATGTATATGATCACCATAATGGTATGTGGCAGTACTTTGTTCCTTCGGTACGGTATTATCGACACATTGGAGGTACTAATATGTAATATTGCTTTCTTTGGGTGTGGTGTAAGTCTTATAAGAGTTTATGAAGTTTAAAATAAATTCTTTGTATTATAGATCGTACAAAAAACGATAGAAACCAGGCCGTAGACTAAGAAGTCCACGGCCAGGTTTGTAGGTGCCAGTTCCACGGGTAAGAACCCATGGAACTGGCACTTAGAACTACCTATACAAGACATGTGTCTGAATGTTACTATGATGTTTCTATTAAATAAAAAAAGATGTGTGGCACTCGGGGACTGCCATGGTAAAGCTATTGCATAGCATTTTTTGCCGCCGCCGGTCGGAGTGTTAGGTTATTTTGTTACGAAATTTCTGGATTCGGTCTTCACGCTCAAGGCCCGCGATAGAAGCTATGCAATAGTTAAATTGTATTCTATCAGTAATATACATTTCAACACATACCTAGTAAAAGTTTTAGTTTGGGACTAGAATACGTGAAATTTTCCGTGAATGTTTCGTTCTTTATGAACTAAATTGCTGATGATGAAAACCTAGAACCACGCGTTACACCGTAGGCCGCATCATCATTTAACATCAGATGTGATTGCGGCCAACAGTTTAAAAAAAAAACATTATTTGTGAATATTGTGTATATTTTTTGTGTAGCTTCTAAAGCCTGTGCCTTTTACCACCAATCTCCAGCAAAGATGAATGGGCTACATTTAAGAATGTGTTTTTCTCACAAGCCCGCGTCAGAAGCAGCGGTTGCGCAAAAATAACTTCCAATTAAAGAGATATATTGTGCCATTACTCGATCGGAGGTCCTATCTCGGATCGTTTAATTCATATCTCACGTAGGCTTTATCTACTGGGGGATATAGGAATAAGTACACAAGATCTAGGTGGTTATGGTGAACTAATTAGGTTTAGTGCAAAAAGTTTGATGTAGACTGGGTGCAGGTGAACCAACAAGTACAAGGTGAAAAAATATGTGTTTGAATTTGAACACAGAATTATGTGGTTCGATATTAATAAGATTTGTTGAAAAAAACTGTTTAGTATTGGTATGAAGTATGAATAGCAATTCATGACATTTTCCAAAACACGGTAGACAGCGTCTCAAATCACTTACTAGTCCAGTCAAAATAGACATTCCAGCTTGCATTAATTCCCAACAAGCTGGATTTTTGTACAGGCCTTGAATACGTCATTACAAATGATATGTCAAAAGTCCCCATCGATCCCGCTTGTGCGTTGTTTTTTATTCGAGGTCAAAGGTCATGAATTTGCATTTTTTGCGTATATCTCTGAAACAACGAAAGCCATTGAAAAGTGGTTCAGGCAAAGTTTGTACATCGTAAAATTGTCTACAAAAATACCTCAACACTTTTCTTGTACAAAGCATCGCTTTCGAGATATGGTGACTTTAGACCGCAGGAAAATCGACGAAGATGCTGCGTTTTTTTCATTTCAGCCGTTTTATCTGCTTCATTGCCACAGAACAAACAGTATTTCTTGAAATTTACTGAAAGGGGTGATGGGTTCGATGGGTTAGTCCTCCTCCGAGGTAATGAATCGTCTTTTTGTTTCAAGAAATACGGTTCGTTCTATGGCAATGAAGCAGATAAAACGGCTGAAATGAAAAAAACGCAGCATTTTAGTAGATTTTTCTGCGGTCTAAAGTCACTATATCTCAAAAGCGATGCTTTGTAGAAGAAAAGTTTTGAGATATTTTTGTAGACAATTTTAGGATCTACAAACTTTGTCGGAACCATTTTTCGATAGCTCTCGTTTATGACTTTTAAACGCAAATTTATGACTTTAACCTGGGTATTTGCGTTTTTTGCGTATATCTCTGAAACAACGAAAGCTATCAAAAAATGGTTCCGACAAAGTTTGTAGATCGTAAAATTGTCTACAAAAATATCCCAACATTTTTCTTCTACAAAGCATCGCTTTCGAGATATAGTGACTTTAGACCGCAGGAAAATCTACTAAAATGCTGCATTTTTTTCATTTCAGCCGTTTTATCTGCTTCATTGCCATAGAACGAACCGTATTTCTTGAAACAAAAAGACGATTCATTACCTCGGAGGAGGACTAACCCATCGAATCCATCACCCCTTTCACTAAATTTCAAGAAATACTGTTTGTTCTGTGGCAATGAGGCAGATAAAACGGCTGAAAAGAAAAAAACGCAGCATCTTCGACGATTTTCCTGCGGTCCAAAGTCACTATATCTCGAAAGCGATGCTTTGTACAAGAAAAGTGTTGAGGTATTTTTGTAGACAATTTTACGATGCACAAACTTTGCCTGAACCACTTTTCAATAGCTTTCGTTGTTTCAGAGATATACGCAAAAAATGCATATTCATCACCTTTGACCTCGAATAAAAAACAACGCACAAGCGGGATCGATGGGGACTTTTGACATATCATTTGTAATGACGTATTCAAGGCCTGCACAAAAATCCAGCTTGTTGGGAATTAATGCAAACTGAAGTCATAATTTTAGTCTATTTTGACTGGACTATACCTACATCCTATAATTTTTTGACATTATTTTCAGTTCATCTTATAAATTTCATACACATAAGATCCCAATTAATCAAAAAAAACCTCAACTTTGTCTCTAACATTTCGTAAAGAAATGATTAATATATTTTCCAGTCGTAAGCTTAATAACATATTTCAGAATAATCCGACGTCCAGATCCAAAACATCGTTAGAACTCGAACATTTTTCTCCACGGCCATATTTTTCTATTCAAAGTCAAATATAACACCATAGAGACGTAATATTATAGCTAGCCCATTATGTATGAACAGTAAGTAAGCAAAAGCAGCGGTAGGCAAAGTTCACAAAAAATGTTTCGGCTAGAACTCAAAGTCAATAAAATCACAAAGATCACTTTTATACATCTTACATAATGAAGAACTGGCAAGAAACTAGATCTGGATCCTAGCATTTTTTATGATTCTTATTACAATTGCTTAATAAAGAAGTTGGAGCTTGAAACATCAAAATCATGGGGATTATGAGACTCAAAGTACCATAATCCCGATGATGGGGATTGTTCAATGGGGATTATGAAACTAACCCTAGTTATTAGCTTATTTTATACTATATTTTTTAAAATATCTTCCGACGTGCTATCACCGTCCTACGCACCTTTCAACTCTATATATAATAAATACTCCGTTAATGTAAAATCAATAAATAATACATAGCTGCAGAGCACGCAACAGAGTAATAAATAACACGACGAAAATAACCGATAAGCATCTATTTTTACGATTATTTAATTGATGTCATTAACGTCTTCGTATTGATTACAATTTATGGGTTGAAATGTTTTTGTAATAAGATTTAGAACGTTATGTTGGCGCCTGCGGCTTGGTACGTTATTACTCTGAGAGACCGGACAAGGCATACAAAAACAAAATATATAGGTACAGGGAACAGAAAATACAATAATCATACGTATTTCTTGCAAAAATTTACAAAACCGACGAGGTATATTTAGTTCCAATTTCACAACTAGATGGCGCTGTACCATCTTGCTGATTCCTTTATCGCGCTATCGAAGCGTTTCGCGTGTCACAATGAAAGTTATGAGACTTTTAGCAAATATTACTCTCAAGGTATAGAAATTTATATGGGACTATCTAAATTGATTCATAAAATTGCAGAAACGAGTTACAATTACAAAGAAAAACACAATCGGGTAGAGACGGAACGTTCCAAGATCGCCTTATTTAAGATCGGTTACTAGGCATGGGCGTTTTTGGATTTTTTCACAAACCGATACAAAACCGATTTCAGATTTTGAAATCGATTTCAAAAACCGTTTTTAAAAAACGGTTTTTAGTTTTCGGTGCAAAACTAAAATCACGAATGCGTATCAAAACTATAGAAAACTAAAACTTTAGGTAGATTTAGATTTTGTTCGTTTGCAGTTTGTTTGGTTTTCGTTTTCGGTGCAAAACTAAACTCACGTCGGTTCGGTTTGGTTTCGTTCGGATAAGATTGTTTGCAGTTTGCGTTATCATCGTGCGTTTTCTAAAAACGGTTTTCTCATATTGGAATATCGATGCGATACGATTTCTGACTGCAAACGGATTTCAGTTTCGTTTTGATATATCTGTCTCATGCCTATCGGTTACAAATACACAAAAAATAATAATTTTAGTCACTTCTACCTTAAAATAATATAATTTATATAATTCTGCTACAATTTAGCAGGATAACTAACGAGGTATTACAACGCTCCGGCTGCATCTTTACAAACGTCTGTTGAACTCCCTTATGGTTCCGTAGACCGACAAATTGTTCCCTTATAGAGATGCTGGGTTTTTAAGCTGGAAATACGGCTTTTATGTCCGGCTTTTTTACATGAAACACTTAAATATCCCACTTTTCTACTAATCCCTCCTGCTTTTATATAATTAACGCGAAAGTTTGTATAGATGGTTGTGCGGATGTATGTTTGTTATTCTTTTACGCAAAAACTACTGAATGGATTGTAATGAAACTTTACAACAATGTATTTATACATCAGAATAACACAGAGGCTACAACATAATATCAAAAATATAACGATAGCAAGATGAAGTTGCGGGCACTAATATGATATAAATAATATATATGTAAATAAACACACGGCACAGTTTGTCTGTCTTCTATGATGTGGGTCGTGAGTTCAATTACAACCAATAACAAATTTAGGTTTGTGTAGTTATAACTATGTGATAGTTATAATTATATTTAATGATAATTATCATTGATGTTTCTTTTGTTTAAAACATTTAGATAATTTAGGTCACGATATCACCAACAAGTGATTTAATATCCGTATTATTCTTAAACACCTAAATCATTAATTTTTCCGACTATTTCTTGTAACTATCCGGTTATAAAATTCTCCTCTCTAAACCTATTCAATGGTCTGAGCCAGCAATTATTGAATCCTTTTAGTATTCATTTAATGAACATTGTTTTCTATTTAAGCTTGAATAGATCCACAATGATTCCTTGTTCGCTGATTTTATAACGAGTCGCTTTGTCGGCTGATTGCTTAGCGATTGCATTTCTGTAATAAGGTTTAGTTTGTCGCTTCCGGTCATGAAGACACACACGTTTTTGATTTTATCTGTCATGTGATAAAACCTAAATAAAATATAATTACAAATATTGATATTAGTGAATTGAGTCAGCGCCATCTAGTACAATAATATGCAAAGCTGGTCAACGGAAACCACATTGCTGATATAATTGATATTCAGATATTCATTTATTTCATAATTATAAAAAATATATGTCAAAATACATTAAGTACCTACCTAAGTAATTATTTTATTTTACAAAAAATCATAAATTGTAAACATTAATTATATGAAAATCCTAAAATTACTTCAACAAAAAGAATTCATTTACAATTGATGTAAATTTTACATCATAGAACGTACGCTGGAGGAGCCAGGACTTAAATTTGTTTTAAAACATGCTAGACTAGGTACGGTGTTAATCATATCTGGTAGGCGGTTAAAAACAACACACCTAGTTAAATAAATAAAAATAATATTAATAATAAATATTGATGGATATTTCACACATCACACTGTAGTCCCAAACTAAGCAAAGCTTGTACTATGTAGGTACTATAAAAAAAGCAAAAGCTGAAAGCTTTCTGCAAATATCGTGTTGTTATCGTATCGGTATTGTAAAAACATGGAATAAAAATCCCTATTTTTAATAAATACAATCACCATTGATGTCCTCTTTTAGTACAAATTTTAATAAATGTGACATAAAATCAATTTTAAGTGAACTTTATATTATTACCGTTGACACTAATAGTATATTGGTTTGTTTTAAAATTATTTAAACTACATATTGTACCATTTAGAGGTTAAATATGATTATTGGATTTAAGGTAAACATTTTGTAATAATCATCCATTTTGTTTTTTTTTGTAATGTAAAAATAATTTTATTATTTAACGAGGTTTTGACTGCGATTTTAGCCTCATCCTGTTCGTCGCTACTACGTTCGTACTGATTTGGATCAATTGTGTTATCTATAGATCGTTCGCAACAACTGCAGATAGCTCAACTGTTTCTTATGTAAGTTGTAAACATGTATGTTCATTTATTGTTTCCTTTAACTTAAAATAAGTTCCTATAATATTATAAATAAATAATTAAACAATTTATTTCTTATGCATAATTCAGAATTAATTAGAAAAGGCATATCATAGGTCAAAGATTACAGACAAATAACTTAAGGTTAACAAATTTTATGTACTAAACCTTTGTTTATTAGCTACTGTAGCATACGCACTAGCCCGATATGGGTGGTGGCTTTATGCCACTCTGGGGAGATCACAATACCTATGTGATCTAACGTTGCTTTCCTAATTACAGGACGATGTTCAAGTCTAGACTAGCTTTAAACAATACCGATATATGCAAAGTACATACCTCGGACTGCGACCAGCCTCGATGAACTTCCAAATTGCGTTTGCTTGAGCTGATGATGTACAGGATCACTTAGGGAAAATGGCTGGTGAAGACACACGATGATTGATGAGAGATATAAAGCTTCCTTTTCAGAAAAATACTTTCGATTCCGTTTAGACGCGTGCGCTCCGACCGGCGATTTTTACAAGATCGCGAGACGTTCGATTTTTTGACAGATTCGTTTTGAACTGTCGCGGCTGTCACTCCGAGCTTTGACGGATAAGTACTTGCATGACAACCAGAAATTGGCGTTTCGGTATTGCTATCAGCATAGAATAGACTTTGAACGAAAATAATGAACATTGCAGAAACGAAACATCCCGCCCACCAAAATACCTATGGTATTTTCTAGTTAAAATATAAAGTAAAACCTAAACGATAACGATATTAAATTGATTAAGATTATGTTTACCTATATTACGATTTGCTTAGAATTAAGATTTGAGAAGTTACGATTAAAACTAGTCCTCGAGAGGAAGAGGACAAAGTTTTACCAAAGGTCGATGTACTGTATGATTGTTAGCGTTCTTTAGAGTCGCGCTCCGAGCTATTCCGTCACCACCATATTGAAGTTCAACCACTCTTGCGAGGGTCCAGTGTAAAGGAGCGCGGTTGTCGTCTTTGATAATCACCATCGAACCGATCGATAACGGTTTAGAATCTTTGGTCCATTTGGCGCGTTGAGTTAAAGAGTTTAAATATTCGGTTTTCCATCTGGACCAGAAATTCTGTTGAAATGCTTGTAACATTTGCCATCGAGGAAGCCGTTTTATATTGATATCAGAAAGATCTTCCTCGGGGACAGCTGTCAACGGTTCTAAGGTTAGAAAATGACCTGGGGTCAAACACGTGAGGTCGTTGGGGTCTGAACTGATAGGATAAAGAGGTCGTGAATTTAAGATTGCTTCGATTTGAACAAAAAGAGTTGTCAACTCTTCGAAAGTGAGAACCTGATCACCGACTACCCGATACAAATGCGATTTCGCGGCTTTTATTTGAATTTCCCAGACGCCGCCGAAATGCGGTGCGCCGGGAGGATTAAATTTAAATTCTATTTTTGAAGCACAAGCAGCTTGCTGCATCAAAGGATTTAATTGGTTTTTTGCTCCTACAAAATTTGTTCCACAATCTGCGTGAATAACGTTACAGCGACCGCGACGACCAACAAAACGCCGAAGAGCGGCGATAAAACCTTCAGTCGAAAGTGTTGACACTACTTCGAGATGGACCGCTTTAGTCGCTAGACAAACGAATAAACATAAATAGGCCTTATCCATTTTTGCACCACGATGTGAACCTACTTTTATGCGAAATGGGCCGCCTAGGTCAACGCCCACCACTGAAAACGGTTTGATTTGATTAACTCGATATGACGGAAGATCGCTCATAAATGGTTGTAACGGTTGAGGATTCGTTCGAAAGCATTTAATGCATTTAGATAAGCGACGTCGGATCGTGCGTTTAGCTGCGACAATCCAAAACTGCTGAAGCAACAAGAAATGTGTAGTATTTACACCCGGATGCAAATATGTTCGATGAATATGGTCAATTATTAGAGACGTTAAGGGATGTTCAGATGGTAGAAATGCAGGATGTTTATGTTCATATTCTAAACCAGATCGAGAAATCCTACCACCCACTCTGAGCACTCCTTGATCATCAAGAAAAGGATTTAATTTGCGAAAAGGTTTAGATAAAATCTTTTTTGCTTTGAGGTTAGATATTTCTTCTGAAAACACTACGCTTTGAACATGTTTAACAATGAGCATCAGGGCGCGATGACGTTCCACGTTGTCAAGGAATGCTTTTCGATTGGCTTTAACTGTATTACGAGCATTGTTAATGAAGCGATGGATATACGAGAATACATTAATGAGTTTTGATAACGAAGAGAAACGGCTAAGCATTGCTTCGATAATGGATTGATCATCCTCGCTTTTGTCACCTTGTCCCGTTACGAGAGTTATCGCTTTACGTTCCTCGGCTTTGACAATAATCTCATCATCATGGTTCATGCATTCTGAATGTAGTGGCCACGAAGAATGGTCTTCAGATAACCAACAAGGCCCCGCCCACCATAACGTGTTGTTCAAAATTTCACATGGAAATTGACCTCGTGAACAGATGTCTGCTGGGTTATCTCCAGAGGCCACGTGATGCCAACAATCAGGAGATGTGAGTTCTTGGATCTGGCTCACCCGATTTGCAACAAATGTGACCCAGCGAGATGAAGGTGAACGCAACCACGAGAGAACGACAGTTGAATCTGACCATAGATGGACAGCATCGATTTTGATGTGATTCAGGGAAGTTTCGCGTACGAACTGATATAGATCTGCTAAGAGCACTGCTGCACAGAGCTCTAGCCGTGGTAACGAGATACGTTTAAGAGGAGCTACCCGAGCTTTGGAACAAACGAGCGAGATATGAACAGCGCCGGTTTTGTCAGTGACACGCAAGTAAATGACAGCACCATAAGCTGTCTCAGAACTGTCACAAAACCCGTGTAACTCACACGATAAAGACTCCGAACAAGTTAACTTGCGAGGAATGCGAAGTTGAGTTAGTTGTGGAAGTTGATCCTTATAAGTAGCCCATGTACTTATGACCTCGTCAGGAGGCGTTTGGTCCCATCCGATACCGAGAATCCATAATTTTTGGATATAAGCTTTGATTTGTATGGTGATGGGGGACAAGAAGCCTAACGGGTCGAACACTCTAGCGAGTTCGCTGAGAATGGAACGCTTAGTACATGGTCGATCGGAAGGTTTAATTTCGAAGAAGAAAGCATCGATTGAAGGGTCCCACTTGAGACCGAGAACTTTCAACGTAGAAGGCTCAGAATTGTCGAGGGAAACCGAACCTGTCAAACAATCTTGACTAGGGAGGTCAGCTAGTAGTTCCGCATTGTTGCTTACCCATTTTCGAAGTTCAAAACCACCTAGTTTAAACAATGCGAGGAGTTGGCGTTTTGCTTCTTGAGCGTTTTCAAGTGTGTCACATCCTGTTGCAACGTCATCGATATACACGTCAGACAAGACGATACTTCTGGCCATCGGATATGCACCACCTTCATCCTCAGCAAGTTGTCGCAGCGTGCGACAAGCAAGAAAAGGAGATGAAGAAACACCATACGTGACAGTATTCAAGCGATACTCTTGAAGCGGCTCGTCGGGCGAGGTTCTCCAAAAAATACGCTGATAGTCACGGTGCGCAGGATCCGTCAAAATCTGACGATACATCTGTTTGGCATCTGCCATGTACACGATATTATGCTCCCTAAACCGCAAAATAATTTTCAAAATGTTAGGTTGCAATTTAGGACCGGTAAGTTGAGTATCGTTTAAAGAACGTGAGTGAGAATCTTTGGCAGATGCATCAAAAACGACACGAAGGCGAGTAGTCACCGAATCTGGACGCAAAACGCAGTGATGAGGAATGTAGTATTTTCCCATAGCAAGCTCGTCTGCTGGAACCAACGACATATGTCCTGTCTCTAGGTAGTCCGACATAAAGTCAGCGTATTGGCTGTGTAGGTTAGGATCACGAGATAGCCGGCGTTCGATAGCATGGAAACGTCGCAACGCTACTTCACGAGAGCCGTGAAAGGTAGGCTCCGAATTATCCTTGAATGGCAAGCGCACTATGTAACGACCAGATGAGTCACGAGCATGTTCAGATTGGAACTTCTGTTCGCAAAGTATTTCGTCTGGGGTCATGATAGACGACTTCGGTACTAGATCCAGCTCCCAAAAATGTTGAACCAAAGCATTTAAATCGACGTCGAGATCCGATGATGTGTGAACTAATGTGTTTGAAGCCAATCGAGTTTTTCCTAGTAGAAGCCATCCAAACACAGAGTTAAAAGCGGTAGGTTGATGAGAGTGTCCCTTGACGTGCTGGTTGAGGAGAGAGTCAGCAAAAACATCCGCTGCAAACAAGAGATCGATAGGTCCAGGGATATCAAAGCCGGGGTCTGCTAAGGGTAACGAACTAACATGTGACCATCCTGATGTGTTTAATTTCGCGATAGGTTGATCGCCACATATAGTCGAAATTACGTGAAAGTCTAAATTGAACAATACTTTGTTTTGAGTACCTACAGCACAATTGACGTCACCGAGAATACAGGCTGCTGTTTCTCCGAGCCCACTTACACTCGCGTTGGCTTGAATAGGGTTCAAATGTAAGCGTTTTAAAGCTGACGCAGTAATAAAATTGCTCTGGCTTCCGGTGTCAAATAAAGCACGGAATGATTGCATCGCGCCAGATGCATCCTTAACTTGCACGATGGCAGTCGCTAGCAAAACGGTCGTGTGAGTAGCTGACCTTGACACCAACGACGATACGGTTGGATTTGATACGATAGAGTTATCGCGATGGAGTAAGGTGTGATGTTTCCGTTTGCATGTGCGACAACAGAAGATCGATTTGCAATCCTTCAATTGATGTGAAGGCCTAAGACAGTTAAAGCACCATATTTTTTCAGTAGCCGTTTGAATACGGTCATCTATCGATTTTTTGAGAAATTCAGAACAAGTTGCTATTGAGTGAAGCTCACCACAAAACGAACACTTGCTAATGTACGGACCGGAAGTAGTTCCGGTTGGCTTTTGCTCGGTCTTCGTTGTCATCGCCGACGGCGGCGGCGGCGTCGGAGCCGGAGTGGCTGCGACAAGCGTATGCGATGTTGCGGTACGTTTAGGCTGAGGCTGCGTACTAACTATTTTTTGAGAAGGCTTGTTTGAATTATTCGACTCAGTAAAGTGAGTATCGCGCAGCATTGCTTCACACTTTGATTGTAGAAACGATTTTAGTTGTATGTAGGTAGGCAATTCTACGTCCGAATATTTTTCCTCAAAATCTCGGCGCAATTTCGTGTCTAGTTTCGATAAAATATGGTACACTAGGATAAAATCCCATTTACCGATTGGTAAATCTATAGTCTTCAAAATACTCAAGTTTTCTTCGAAAAGGTCGAGCGATTTTCTAAACTCAGGAGCGTTATTACATTTAAAATCAACCTTTAAAATGTCTCGCCAACATGTAAAAGCTAAATCGCGTTTATTCCTATAACGCGCCGCCAGCGCCTCATACGCATCGCGATAGTGTTGATGAGTCATCGGAAAAGGTTTAATTACCGTGAGCGCGTCGCCGCTGAGAGACGAGAAGAGATAATGAAACTTCTCTGTATCGGTAATCGAAGTTGAGTTGTGTATCAACGCATTAAAAGTGTCAAAATACTCAGGCCATTTTTTTATATCACCACTAAAGGTCGGAAGTACAATTTTTGGTAACCGGATGTTAGAGGAAGAACTTCCGCCGCCGTGGGACTGAGTCGATTCACTCTTAGTTAGGTTGCGATGTATTGACAAAACCCGATAGTACATCTCGTCAAAACGTTCTTGAATTTCATTATCTTCCTTGTCTGGCTCGTCGTCAACAACCTCCTGAATAGTGAAGTGCGCATCCTCGAAATTCGCGGCAATTTGTTTTAAAGTTTGGTGATACGAAAGAAATAAATCGATTTGTGTAGAATCCTTCGTAGCTAAATTGCCTACTTCTAAAGCCTTAGTCAGACGTTTGTATGCGATAGTTCGTTTCCTACGCAAAGACGGCAAGTCTTGAGTAGTGTATTCGATTTCGATAGATTTTGACTTAGACTTCTTTAGCATGCTTGATTTACGAGGATGTTTACCGAGAAGCGACATTGTTGAGTTTAGTAATTAGTTTAGGTAATAAAGTGCAATATTTATATCAATAGCGTAAAATGTTTAGATGAGATATAAATATCACCGGTATTTATGTGCAGAACAGACGTAAACAACCTTTGAATAGGTTCCTAATTAAATCTTTAAAACTCCTGCAAATGCAAAAATAAAGATCAGAAAGATAACTATTTGTTTTTCTAAACTTAGGAATGAACTCGTTATAACACAACGTAAAAGTTAAGTTGATAAAAAAAAAGAATAAAACAATACGTTCTCGAATTTTACGATGTGTACAATTTGATAGTAACTACTGTGTAATCTGTTCACTCACTTAGCGCTAGAACATTCGGCTGACGCTGAGTGCGGCCGCGGTGAACGGCTGGGTATTCTACCCACAAAATGTAAGAATGTGTAGGAAAGTGATAAATTATTTTACGAATGACGATTTGAAATATGAATTGACCTTTTCTACTGTAAATAATTTTATGTTAAGTTTTAATTATGTAATTTGAAGATTGAAATGAAGTTTGATGGAAATATTGAACGTGGAAATAAATCCGTGCACCGATTAAAATGATGATTGCACGTCCTAACTAACACGTACAAAAAATCCGCGATATGTTTGTTACGATAAATACAAGATACGATTAAAATAAAATGATCCCTGTTCGATGGTGATAGCTCGTAGACGTAAAAGTTATTTGAAATATACGATAATATGGTTATTTTGATAGAACGGAACAACTCAGAATGCGAGAAATACCTATAATCTTATGTAAAATTATAAGTCGAGTGAGATACTCTAAGTTTATTGCGCTTATGCAAAAAATACCACAGAGAAAAGATGGCGGTTTACGAATTACGTATGCAAAATGGAAGTTCCCTGGTTTCGGCACCAAAAAGAATGTAGCATACGCACTAGCCCGATATGGGTGGTGGCTTTATGCCACTCTGGGGAGATCACAATACCTATGTGATCTAACGTTGCTTTCCTAATTACAGGACGATGTTCAAGTCTAGACTAGCTTTAAACAATACCGATATATGCAAAGTACATACCTCGGACTGCGACCAGCCTCGATGAACTTCCAAATTGCGTTTGCTTGAGCTGATGATGTACAGGATCACTTAGGGAAAATGGCTGGTGAAGACACACGATGATTGATGAGAGATATAAAGCTTCCTTTTCAGAAAAATACTTTCGATTCCGTTTAGACGCGTGCGCTCCGACCGGCGATTTTTACAAGATCGCGAGACGTTCGATTTTTTGACAGATTCGTTTTGAACTGTCGCGGCTGTCACTCCGAGCTTTGACGGATAAGTACTTGCATGACAACCAGAAATTGGCGTTTCGGTATTGCTATCAGCATAGAATAGACTTTGAACGAAAATAATGAACATTGCAGAAACGAAACAGCTACAAACCTTTAAAACTAATTTCTTGCATAAATTGAGCGAAGCAGTTAAAAGCCCGCCATTTGTTCCACAGTTAGATCTAGGCGTATTCTTTAGAATACAGACAAACGGGCAACTTTTTGTTGCTCAATCTGTTGCTCATAAAATTTCATTGATTTTTTTTTATTATGAACATTTGTAATTTAAAAAGAGACTCATATAACTAAATGCCTACAGAAGGTTCCTGGGATGCACAGTACATAATTGTAATAGTACGTATTTACTATGTTCAAACTCCGTGATAACTTCGTTTGCGCTTACTAGGATTTGCCTGTACCATATGTTGACTTGTTGCAGTATATCATGTAGCGAGATAGATGGCGCTACACAAGCACCGCACTGAAACTTCAGTACTTACTTAATTTAGTTTAATTGTAATTCTAAGAATTCTAATTGTAAGAAGGATCATATAAAAAACGGTAGGAACCAGGCCGTAAGTTTCTTGCCCGTTCTTCTAGGCTCTGGTCGCGTGGAACTGGCACCTAGAATCACCTAGTATGTAAGACGATTCTAAATGATCCTTGTGATTTTATTGAATAAAGAAATATTTGATTTGATTTGATTCACCGATTATTTTATTGTGTGCAATTTCTATGAATAAGTACTATAGCTGGAATTGTATGAAATTTATATGAATACTAATTTTAATTTATAAATTGCTCGTCTGATCAGTCTGGAGGCACCTAACTGTTGAATTGCCCCGTCTAGCGGCGGCTGATGGTATCTTCAATGAGTATGTCCTGGACGTAGACTTCTATTGGGCGGAGATCAGTATGCATCAATGCACCTACTAAGAGTTCTCGAACAAAAATCTCAGCGACTCGACAATGAACTCGATTCGATAAGTTCGACTTAAACTTGGTCTTATATTTCGCATAAGATATTAGATTTACTCATTTTCTATGACAAATAAAACGCACGAAGAACGCGCATGAAGGGTTCAACATGAAAAAACATGTTTTATATGAAAGCTCCTTTAAGTATTTATTTAATTTTGTTTTTAAAATTTGTAGTTATAGCGGGAACGAAAATACATAATCTGTAAAAAAATCATGCTAACTATCCATTTCATGACAAGCCTGGTGACAGACAGACAGACATGTAGTCATAGCAGCAACAAAAATACCTACATCTGTGAAAATTTCAACTCTCTCTACCACGGTTCTTGAGATACCTACAGCCAGTGACAGACATACAGACAGACGGACAGCGGAGTTTAATACGGTTTTGTTTTGGAAGTATCGAGTTTCGTTCGAGTTTCAATGGTAGTTGTAATGTCTTCAGTCATTGGACGATAGCGAAGTCAACTGATATGTTTATGTGCCAGCAAGCTCGTATTTAAGGGCCGTGTTGTTCTATCTCGATGATGTTGCTGGTTTAGGCTGGAATTTTGAAGTTTCTTGCAGTTGAATTGCGCAGGCGCATCCAACTTGAATCAAGATGAACAAATTGCAAGGATTTAGATACCCATGGATTTTTCAGACTCCGCTAGAACTCTGTAGAAACTAGTTTTATCAACAAGTTGATTGTTTATTTACCAGGGCGGCATAATTGCATGAGCGAAATAGCCCTTTTACTAAAATAAAAAAAGGTTTTATAACAGTTTAGAGAGATCTCTTCCAGCAAACCTTGAAATGAGTATGGATAAAGCAAATGACATTCGGTAAATAAATATATAATATTTTTATTCTAAAAAGAATTTGTGGGTTCTAACAACTGTAAGACAAAGATATCAAAACGTAACAAATAAAATAAAATAAGTATTATCATCATAGACTTTGAGACATTAAAAATGAAGGAAAATCATGACCATTGATGATGATTTTAAAAGAAATCGGTGATGCATCAATAAATAACTCGATGTCATCGATTGTAAATAAAGCGATTAGTATTATCGACCGAACTCAAAAATTAAAGTATTTCACAACTTTAAATACTTAGAACGCCCACACAAAAAATGCAGTTCACATTTTAACACCTCAAATACATTTCTTAAATAAATAACCGTAATACAACGTCGTAAACTATTTATAACTATTTATACAATGTTTTTAGCACTCATAAATTGTATAATATACATTACATCGGTTTATCTATGGTTTTATTTAAATTTATGGTCAAAACCTGCTGATCTCAATCTGAATGAATCTATTGGACGAAATTAAAAAGGTTTGTGAAGGGTTGAAACTTCATGTCATAAAATGGGTTCCGAAACGCAGTACTTTTTTAAAATAAAGAATTGAACTAAAATTTAAAGTCCATTAGGAGGCATATTGAGCCACGACTTTAAAAAATATCCCTCAGGGTGGTAGGGATAGTTAAAAAAGGCCTACATTTTATACATAAAATCTAGAACAATATTGGACGTGTTTCAAATAGTCTCAAAAATCTGTAGTATAATTATTTAAACTGATTTGGATCAGTTGAGCTATCTATAGATCGCTTCCAACGGTCTGTAGATAGCTCAACTATTTCTTATGTATTTTATATGTAAATGTACATTTTGTAAATATGTACTGTTTAGTCGTAAGTTTGTTTTTTTTTAAATTTCAAGTTATCTAAGTACCTACCTATTATAAACAAGAATGAGTGATATGACAATTTTTTTAGGTATTACTTATGTCGATGACCTGATGGGATAGTAAAATAAATTTATACAAGGAACCCCAAATTAACGGTAAGATATTAATAAATGTTATGATTTGTCAGATTTTTATATCTCACGTACAATTGATAAAGCGGTAATCCGTTACGGAATCTCGAAATATTAATTTACGGTTGTGATATTATGGAAATTGATATTAATACTCACAAAACATAATTTTCTTTAGCATTTTGTTCAAGGATCTCTAATATAATATTTCAATAAAGTAGGAAAAATGCATTTAAGCTTTATAATCGAGAAGTTTGAAATATACAAAAAAAATAGAATTCTACATTGATATCATACCTTCGTATTAATATTTCTTTGAATGAATGAATGAAAGAAAAATACTTTATTGTACACTTAACCAAACATTATAAAGTAAAATAACAAAAGAACGACAAATATATAAATAAAATGTACAATGGGCGGTCTTATCGCTGAAAGCGATCTCTTCCAGACAACCTTTGTTTACTTTTATCAATTTATTTTTTTGCAGTTAGTATCTCGGGGACATTTCCGATTCGTACCGATTTCCTACCAAATAATTTGTTTATTATTTCATCTGCAAATATTATAGTTTTTTTTCATGTTAATTTTGTCACAACAAAACAATATTAATTTCTTTAAATTATCTTAATAAATTGTAACGTATTTTTATCAATTTGAAACCTAATAACAATATTTTTCTTATACAGAGGCCATTTGTCAGTTGCTAGACGATCAAATCAAAATGAGTCCAAAGTATCGAATCAAAACCCCATTAATACTTCTAGTGGTCAAATAAATGCCCCTAGTCCCCATTGTGAGTAAAAAGTAACCTAGGGCTTTTAAAATAAAGCCACCGTTATTTTACGGATGAAAAATTATATTATATAAAAAAAAAACCATAGATATACAAAAATCATATTATATAGGTAGTACCTATAGGTACCTACTAACAAACATCATTTTCCAAATATTCAGACGCCACTGCTCATAGTTAGTAGCCTTCCATGCTGTGGGTCGTGGATTTGATTCCTATCAAGAACAAACGTTTGTGTGATGGCGTTTGTCTGATGTTTGCTCTGTGTTAGCAATTTGGCATTGTTAGCAATTTGGCATTGTTAGCAATTTGGCATTGTTAGCAATTTGGCATCGTTAGCAATTTAGTTTTCATAGTAGGTACAAGTTTTTATTTTGAGGCTAGAGCGTGATGTGTGAAATGAATATTAATTTCATTTAAATCTGTTGCAATCACTGCTTACTGTAACGCGTGAATCCGTTGCTATCAAAGCCTTATTTAGTTAACTAATTTGAGGATAAATATCCTATTACCGCTATACCACGGTTATAATAACTATAAACCTTAGAAAACCTAGGTTTAAGTTTGCTAAAGAAAAACATCTTCAATCAATCTAGTAGAAAGGGGCTAAGCAATTAATAATGCCATACGAAGCCACACACAAGCAGACGCCGGTGAACTAAATGAACTGATACAGCAGGAGACCGCCGCAAGAAACGTACTACATATAAAAGTGCATTTACAAAGTAAGTTAGTATTGATCGACTATAGATCTATTGAGAGGTGTGCAAACTTCTCAATCAATTTATAGTCGATCAAATGATAATACATGTTTTCATCAACAAACTTCGAAGAATGATAATTAGGTCTACCGACTATCTTGGTTGAGTGAAAAGGGTGTCTAAAGAGAGTATGAATATCTTATAAGGCACATGCCTACATATTTGATTATTTTGTGTGATAAACTGACAACAGAGATGTTATTAAAAAATATACCATATATTTTCATTAAAATTTCACCCAGCGTTATTAAAAGCAAAATAAACTTTACAGTATATAAATAAACTTTACTTGTTCGTAAAATCATTAACTAGGTAAAAGAGCTTAGTCAAAATAAAAAAACTGCATCTAAACTGGCTTTCATATAAAGTGCGATAAGTACCACCAGCTCCTACACCCAGAATGAATACTTATTGCATTACATTGGAATTGAATCGACTATTTCGCGCCGCGTCACATGGCTGAGCAAAAACGGATGCAGTTTATTATCCGGATAGCTCAAAGAAGTGTCTTCACGGTGCCGTTGGCTTAGGATCGTGACTATGTTAAACTGCTGGTTCCGGCTCTTTTAAGACCTTATTATAATACTAGCTGACCCGTGCCCACTTCGATGGGACCGTTTTTTCTCCGATTCACTTTGCAAAACGGATACCACGTTTTTCGGTTTTTTATATATCCTATGACACTCAGCAATAATGTGGCTTTCTATTGGTGAAAGTTTTTTTAAAATCGGTTCTGTAGATCCCGAGATTACCCCTTACAATTTAACAAACACACAAACTTTACCTCTTTATAATATTAGTAAGGTAAGTATAGATAAATTTAATTAAATAAAAAAAGGTGCAAGGTTGGGTCTTGCCCCCACCGGAGCTACCGGTGATCACGTGGTCAGGGTTACAGACTGAGGAACCTCCAATGCGTGCCGTGTCGAGGATCACTGCCGCATGCATCTCCAAAATATATGTTAATTGTATAATGAAACGCATAACTATTGTATTGTAATATAGCTTAGCAAAAAGAATAAATATAACAATAGTTATCGATTTTTTTCTTAACCTATACTGTCCCACTGCTGGGCAAAGGTCTCCCCCAAAGCCTTCCACTTATCCCGATCTTTGGCGACACTCCACAAATCCTTCTCCTGGGCGTCCAGATCATTCTTCCAACGCCTCTTCGGCTTTAATATAGATATACTTAGTAGTAATATGTAGGTATATAGCATTTTCACACTCAAAAAAATAATAAGCGTGTTATAAAAGTTGTAAAGTTTATTTAACAGTATCATCTTTAGCTTTATAATAAACTTAAGCTGCTAAAAAACAATAAAAAATTCCTCAATTTCGGGGTAAACTTACCTCAGTTGTAAACACATCGTTAACTTAAATTAATACATGTAAAGGACTTCACAGGTAAGTTAGATCAGCTGGTGTAATAAAAACATGGAACTGGCGTGTCAAACGTCAGTTTGACAGCCGAACGTTGCAGCGCCATAGCGTAATGTGTTTTTTCTATACACTTATGCTTAATTGCTTACATAAATATTTGGCCAACTCAACAGCACAACAGTGAATCGGTAATCTATGTAAGCATAAAAACAGTTGTGGCATCGACACGACAAGAGGAAGAAGAAGCGCAATGTGAATCAAATACGCTGCTTTATGTCAACTTTACAATTGACAAATATCGTGCACACCCATCTGAACTTCAACCGCAACCTTCCGCGTCGCAGGCGGACCATCGCAAACCGCGAGACATCGGTCGTCAAGTTTGAAATCACTCTTAAATATTTGATAACTTACAAAAATATGACATTATCATCGTCTACCTATATCAGTCCACTGCTGGACGTAGGTCTCAAGCCTTCGGCTCTTCTCATCCAGGTAGGTACATTCATCAGATTGTAAAACAGCCCAGGTTTCATAAAGTTCAAAAATTAAATACCTAAACGACCTGAGACCGAAAATGATTATTCAATAGTACTTACCTATTTTCTGTTGATATGTTAGATATGTTAGACCAAATGTAGGACAGACCAGGTCTCAACTAAGTCAATTAAAAAACCGTGTTCGTTTATTATTTTAATAGTAGCCAAAACGTGCACAAAAATGGATCAGTTGTTCTAAATAAGCTGTGTACTTTACGATCTCGTTTTTACAATTAATGTTAACAAAGTAGATGCTTGTACTAATTAATGTTACCCTTTATTTTAATTACTTGTACATTTTTGAACGCGTTTTAGTTCAGAACAAGATTAGCGATCTTTGCCGACTTTGAAAAAAGAGATCAACGAAAAACTGGATTATTTTATATTTTCTGTATTTTGGTGGTTCTAACATGTACTCACAAAAAAATTATTCTATCAGCATTTAAGTTCCTATAGTTAAAAGATTAAAAAAAGGTAGCACTCCGGGAGTGCCGGCAGAAGTGAAAACTTCAATATTAACGTTGTGTTTTCACTTCTAAGTTTTCACATAAAAATATAACCACAGATGTCATAATGACAATGACAATCACAATGACACAGACACATTCGCGCAAGCGCCCTGTGCCGCCTAAACAGAGTCAGCACACTCAGGCACGGTAGAAAGAGTGGGAGATACTAGTTCCTCTCCCTTTCCCTCGATCTTACGCTTTCGATCAACGTCACGTGACCCTGACGCGAGTTTGAAAGTTTTTACCCACCCAGCGCCGCTAAAGAAGTTTTCACTTCAAAAAAACTTCATTGCACCACATATTCAATATTTTACACACAAGAAACATTACTCTACAGCACAATGGGCTGCCTTATCGCTAAGAGCGATCTCGTCCAGGATTCCATAGTAGGCTTTGCTTAGTTTGAGAGTAGAGCGTGATGTATGACATATCCGTGTTTTTTTAACTCGGTCTATATACCAAAATCTAGTGTTTCGTACGATGTCCTAAAAAATATCCAGGGCATCTTCTGCGCTTTTTTTTGCCAATAAAATTAGTATTTTCTCAACTCAATGCTAAGAATACCAACGTAAAGCCTAGATCATACTGACAGTTAAATTGGACAACCAGTCAGCATAGCAGGGCTGATTTATAGCTTATTTTATATCAAACAAAAACCTACTTTAATACCTAGACATAAAAGTCATTTTAGCTTGTAAATAAAGGTGTTTAAGTATAAATTAAAAGAAATTGTAACACTAATGTTGATATATTCTAGTTGAAAAATATGTGAAGAATTTGAAAATAGCCATAAATTTACTATTAGAACTATAAATAAGTCAGTACCAGCTTGTTTCAATTAGGATCATCTACTTTGTATACAGGGTGTCTTCAGTTCTATTGATCAATTTCATGTTTTAGTTTCACTAATGAAGTATTTTTATAGTTTGTTAATATAAGTTAACATTCAGCAATCGCTCGAAATTATTAAATAAATGTATGGGTAACTAATAATAAATAAATATTCATAGACATTTCACATAACACGCTCTAGTCCCAAACTAAGCAAAGCTTGTAATTAGAACTAGATTGCTGCAAGAATATTTTTGTATTTTTTTTAAGCTATTACATAGCTTTTATCGCCGCCCTTGAGCGTGGAAACCGAATCCAGAAATTCCGTAACGTAAATATCGAACGAAAATAACCTAACACTACGCATGCGTAATCCATCAAAAAATGCTATGTAATAGCTTTACCGCGGCAGTCCCCGAGTTCCACACGTCTTTTTTATTATTATTTATTTATTTATCAACACAATTTTATAAAGTAACTGTGTTTTTATCGCATAACTTCATTATTATTAAATCACTTTTGTTTTTAAAAATACTAGTATGTATAATTAAGTAACACCCTTTATAGTAAAATGTTTTCTCAGACAGATCTTACTTAGTTTAATTTTGCAAATGAGCGGGCTAAGTGGATGTTTCTCTAGGTGGCACTTAGTGTACAGTCCATCTAAGGACGGAATAGTCCTAGTATTTTAACCTTTAGGGCTTATAGGTAAGCGTTTATGTTTTAAGAATATTTTAGAATAGAATGGAATGGAAAATGTTTATTTTGCACTAATAAAAAAATCTTACCTACAAATTTATTTACGACGACGTTGCGAGTTCGATTCCCGCCTTGGGATAAATTTTTGTACGATCTGCAAATATTTATTCCGGGTGTTCTGGGTATTTTATTTATTTGTATAATAAAAAATATCTATCTATGTGATGTATTGTATTAAGTATGTCAGTCTTCTAGCTCTGCTTAGCTTGGGGCTAGATGATGTTGTGTGAATTGTCTAGTGTATAAATATATTTCTACAATAAAAAATACATAAGTACTTCAATAGTTGACAAGTAAAACAAAAAAATCATTTTCAGAATTACTTAACTTACTTTCGGGTTAGTGACAATAGGTAGGTACTACGTCTAACCACAATCCGGGCCCTGTTAGTTTTGACATTTGGTATTTTGACATAATCAAATAATGCTATCAATATGCTTATTAATTAACACTATAAGGTTTTCTATATATTTTATTTCTTAGTTCATTCAAACTAATGATTATGGTTTATTACGTCACTGTCAAATTTAATTAATTCACAACTACTAGAAAAAATATAAATGAATCGTAAATTCACAAAAAGCCTTTTTTTAAGTGTCAATAATTTTGGAAAGTTCAGAAAATTAGGTTTATTTTTATATCCACAAAGATGCGTATCAAAGTGAGTTGCGATCGTCGATTCTTTCATAAATAGATTCATTGGTATTCGGCAGATATCGATTTTTTATCGATAGCTCTATAGTTACTACTGCACCATCGGGCAGCACTAGTTGAAACGTTTTCGATACGATAACGATGTCAAAAGTATAGGCATTTTTTTACTATGAGTTATTGCGAAAGTTTTAAATATAAGTGTCAATATTGACAGTTAACGTCAAGAAAAGTTATATTTTATCGTTTTTCTTCATTTGCATTGAGATTTAAAATAGCCATAATAGTGACAAAAATTCACCAAATTACTAATAGATCTGATTTTTTTTTATCATTATTTATAAAAATATAGAATTACCATTTTAAAATTAATTAAAACTCATGCTAAGCCACTAAATAAAGGTATAACATTTTACAATGGTGCTGACATAGTAGGTATAACACAGTAGTTCAAATCGCCTCAAACCAATCAATTAAATCAAATAGTGACACTAATATTACATATTAGTTTTGCAAGTTTAAGTTGAAATGTCACTACAATAAAAATTTAGCATATAATTTTATTTCTTTGTGAAAAGGATCTTATAAAATAGATGAAAACTAGACAATAATTGCCCTGATCGCAAGATACTGGCACTTAAAATACAAGAATAATCAAGTATGTAAGTAATTTTGATTCTTGTGATTTTAAACTTTGAAGTTTATTTTGTGGGTTAGTTAGTTAGATTTACGAGATTTAAGCTGTAATAATATCTACTGTTGACTTTAAATGTTACAATCCAAACAATAAGCAATAACCCAGTAAAGTTTGTATATGTATTGAGCATCGTTTTTAACCCGCGAGCACTCGCGCTATGAGCATTTTGCTCACAGTAAATTTAAAACACGTGCCATTTTGTCAAAATTATTCGTATGTACATCGTTCATTTGGTAGCTGAGTTTTGTTCCGTCCCCCACACCTGTATGCAGTTCACTTCTCGCCAGTGTGCACCAGTCATTTGGAATAAGAAGTTTGTTGCGCCGGGTACCATCAGGCGGCATTTTGCTCATCGCGCGGGTATCGACGTAAGTACTTTTTTTACTCAAGACTTAATATTTTTTTCATCTTATCGAAAGTTTCTTCTACTTTTATGCAATATTATGATTTTACATTACTGCAATAGTAATCTATTGTTTATTTCTATAATAGATGGATCGTGATCGACGGCCTGAACAAGTTTTAGCATGGTTTACTGAAAAAGATTTGGAAGACATTGAGGACCCGTTTTTTATAGCCGATGATTTAGAAAGTGACCGAGTCAGTAAAAAAAGTCATCATTCCACTAACACCTAACAATTGTCATTGGAAGTAGGCGAGGTTTCTTCAATTTCACCGGGCAATCCTGACGCAAGACGCAAAAATTGCAAGACATAAAGAAGCTGAATTTACTGCCAATTTTTTTTATGTACCGAGCATAGTCATTCACTATGTAATATGTGTAAAGCCGGCACATATATCGAAGATTAGTTGTGTATACTTAGTTAAGTTTTTTGTTGAGAAGTTTTTTTTGTTGAATTTTTTTCGTCGACTGTCATAATATGACTGGCAAATTAGTTCATATGATTGTTAATTAAAATAAAAAATATTAACATTGATGACTCTTTGAATATATATTTTTAAGAATAAATAATGTGTATTTTAACTGATAAAATATTTTTTTATTAATTTATTTTGGTAAAACTTGTATTTATTGACATTCATAAACGTGAGCAAAATGCTCTACACGCGAGTGCTGATGTAATTTCTTAGGGCGCGAGTGCTCGCGGGTTAAAACAAATTAGCATCAAGTTAGTTTTGTTCTAAATATTGTTTTAGTTAATATATTCATTAATTTCAATACTATAGAAATATGAAATGATTCTTAAGTTTAAAAAATATAATGCGCTACTGATTTATTTGTACAAAGTCATCGTAAAGACAGGTTACGGCCAAAGGTTATCTTAGGTCAGATGATGAGCCTACTTTCACTAGCAAGACTTATTTACCAACTTATTTCCAACCAAAAAATATTCAAAACTCAACCTTATGCCCATACAAATAGAGTCGATCAAAACCGCTAAATTAACAATATAATTAAATAATTTAATGCTCAACATCCAAGGCATTGTGAACTTTAGTACGTTGCAATAAGGAAGTATTTAGTTACTTAATCTTGGGCAATGTTTGCCGTTAATTGGCGATTACAAAGATTTTAACAATATACCTGCCAATTAGAAAAATAATGTGTTATAATCACAATGGTTTTTTTTAGGTCACTCATTTATTTTGACTGATAGTTTGCTGAATGTTGCATAAAACTAAAAGTTTTTCTACTTTATATCTCAAGTAGCTGAGCTGACCCGTGCCCACTTCGTCGGGCATAATTTTTTCTCCGATTCACTTTGCAAAACGGACTACCACGTAAAAGTCTTTTTATTTTTCGGTTTATATATAACCTATAACACTCAGCAATAATGTGGCTTTCTATTGGTGAAAGAATTTTTAAAATCGGTTTAGTAGATTCCGAGATTACCCCTTACAATTTAACAAACACACTAACTTTTCTTCTTTATAATATAGATAACCCTCCTTTTGCTCCGCGTAGTCGGGTAAAAATGAAGGTTTAGTTATGGCAGAAATGTAAATTATTAAACATTAATATTTTTTGGACATAACACAACTAATCTAGCTCCATACAAAGCGTGTAGTATATATTAGACTAGATTTCTGATATAATACTAACATACCTTATTAAGTACATAGAATACATAGTAATACCGAAACATTCACGCATTCATGTTTGTCATCGTAGAAATATGTCTGTTCTTTGCGGAAATCAAACCCATGACTCAGAGTTACAGCATGAAGTAATTTACTGAGATGCCGGCTTGCTCATCGATATTCGGTGACATTACTGATGTGACTGAGCTTTATTAAAACCTAACAATAATAACGTCACAGACACATCAGTCCACAAGAAATACTAAAGAATACCAATGAGTTAATATAGAAACTAAACGTGATTTAAAACCTGGCAGATTTTAAGAGGCTAGGACAAGCAGGCATCTCAGTAAATTCTTTCATGCTGTGACTGTGAATCATGGGTTTCCAGAAACATGGACTATTTTTTTTACCATTTTGTCTTGTGCGAGGTAAAAAAAACAATAAAAAGAAAATAATAAATCGTATTATCAAAAAAAATATGAACCACATTTAACCCTGAATGTATTGCATGCGCATTTAGTGTCTGCTTATAAAAAAAGTAAATATCTATCACTCCTTACGAGTCGGTTAATTAACAAAATTCTCATTGTCTGAAGGACATAAAATTTTACGAGGATCAAGATCTGGTACCGAGACTGGACTGCCGGCGTGAGGCGAGGACTCACCGACTACTGGATACGACATACTATGACATACTTAATAAGTTAATAACATAGATATTAAATTTCAGAGTAGTGGACTCAGTTTAGTACCTCATAGGCTACGCTTTTAGGGTTCCAGGATTTACTAAAACTCCGCTGTCTATCTGTCGGTCCATCATTGTTATAATTGTTTGTTATAAGTCTCAGAGTAGTGAACGCAGTGAACTCAAAGGGCATGTTTTTAGGGTTCCAATACCCTATTATTGAATTTCCTCTGTCTGTCTGTTTATCTGTCCATCTGTCACTAGACTTACCAGGGTGTATCTCATGAACCGTGATATATTTCTGTAAAAATCTCAACTCTCTACCTAAGAGAATTTAGTTTAGGTTATTTTCACAGATGATGCAATTATGCTGCCGCGATAAAAAATATCTACTAAATAACACAGAATAAAATAAATACTTAAAAACGATCGCAAAAATGGAACGAGAAGTATGAGTTTGACTCGCACTATAAGTAGTTATATAAGTGTAAGTAGTGTCCCTTCTAGTTATTTAAAATCCGTTGCCAAAATACACGAGAGTGCACAAAAAATTGGAGCAGAGCAAGTATGGAAAAGATCCATAAAATTTAATAGGTTTTCCTTCAAAAAGTAGTTACGTGAGGGGCTTTTATACAGTACATCAGTCTTTTTTGGATTCTTTATAGCCCCAAGGAAATTTCAATTGATGCCCAAATTACGCCTTGGACGCATTTTGTACCATAATTTAGTATGGAGATGACTTTTGGAGACATTTTGGACTCGATCGCCACTTACGGGTTAAATCTTGAACTAAATTTTTAATACGATTTTTTCAAAGTTGTATGAAATGTTCTGTGACTATTAGACACGGATAATATAAGTGCTGGGTCACTACATCTGAAAGTTTCTCAGGTCCTATTAGTCGATTGTTGAGATCGAGAATAATCGACAAAAATGCACCTCCTTCATCGACTATAAAATACTTGAGAACTGTATTTACAAAAGAAATTCTACCAATCGAGCGAACAAAGTTGTTCACATTGTACAAGCTTTGCTTAGTTTGGGACTAGAGCGTCACGATTTAAGTCGTTTTCGTTCATATTTGCGAAAAATATAATGGTATTTTATAATAACTCGTTTTGTTATTATAAAATACAAACTATTTTTCGAAAACAATGTTTAATAACCCTTATTTCTGTGTAGTTGGGTAAAAAGGTTGGGTATGAAGCTCCGTCAGGCACTTTCTTCGGCGTTACGCCACGCGAGCCCAACTCGAACCGACCGCACCCAAAATTGATTTATAAGCGCTTCGGTTCCACACACGGGATAACGGTCCTGAGACATATAATAACACATTATTATTTTAAAATGTTATTTTAACTTAAAAAATATTATATACTAAGATAAATATCGGTAGCTCGCTCGGTGAATTGCTCGTTTGGCAGTCGAGCTCGCGTCGACGCTCAGTGTAATACGAGTTTACAAGAGTATGCTACTTTATAGTAAGAATATATATGATTTAAAATTTAGACAAACAAAAGTTGACAGAACTTTATTCACCCGTAAAGTTTCAACTTTTGTTAATGAATATACAAACATAAAACAAAATAATACTTTGTGTATACTCTTGTTTTATGTATCGATTTATTTCATACAGTCTATCAACCTTGTTTTTATAATAATATAATAAATAGTTAATACATTATTTATGAGAACATAGTGTACATCGGTCTGAATTTTATCAACAATTTATATAAAATCAACTAAATTGAATAATGTTTCGTTTAAAATGTCATTGGCAAAACACACTTTAAAACACACAGGTTAAATAACACTTTATCCCTCAATTATGCACAAAGTAACATACCTATTAAAAATTAAAAAAAAAACATATCGTTCGATATATCTCATGACCTTATTCCCCCGTGCACCGGACTCTCCAAATAAGGCAGTGAAGATGGCCCTTGCCGGCATGCACTGGAAAGCACTAATTGAGGCGCAGGCGCACAAACCGGTGCTTTTTGCGACCTGCAGTGAATTTGTTCAAGAGTTTATTCTTCAAGTTACTTTTTTACAAAACCAATTCAAACTCAAACTTGTATATCCTTTACTTTGTAAAATCACAAGGATCATTTAGAATAGTCTCATGTACTAGACGATTCTAGACACTTTCAGACCAATATTAAAAATATACCAACAGTCTAGTTCCAAGCTAAGTTTGGAACTGGATAGTGATGTGTAAAATGGCGATGAATATTTATTTATTTTATCGTGCAGTTTATCAAGAATGTCGCATTTGTGAAGCTTTTTATTAGATGTGTTTTTATACAATTATTAAGCTCTTAGGAACTTAGTTTGAAACTAGATGGCGTAGTGTAATGTTGGTAAATATTTTTTTAATAAGTACATCATAGATACCTACCATTTTGTGATCGTATAGGTTGACGTGTGAAATATAAATAAAATATTTATTTTCATTTAATTTAAAAATAAAGAATCCATGTCAAGGTAGAATCTTATCAAAACTTTTTACACCGTATACGTGTACCTAATTAATTAGCACTACATTTAAGGCCGCAGTCCACTAAATCGTAGCTGTCTCGTTTAAGGCATTTAAAGCTTATCTTAGCATTAACACTTTGCTCATAAACTTTGAGCAATAAAGTGCACGTAAGAAATCATTTGCATCAACTTAAGGGAAATCCGATTTTGAGGTTTTTACGCAATTTTATTATTAAATCGTAAAGTCTAATATGTTAAGCGTTTCATTTATTGGAGATGTTGAGGGCCAATTTTGATTGTAGATGTTAATCGGTATATGAAAGATACAAATATTCGCACTAGATTTAAATTAGTTTGTTTAGAGTAAGTAGGTTATAGATAGCTTTTATGCAATAATATAAAAGATAATTACATGACATTTTGTCTGATGTAAATAATTTATATATTTTTTATTCTTTGATAAAAATAACCGTTTTGTTTAAACAAGTAGTGTATTTTTATGAACACTTAAGAATAAATTCAATAAGTACATAAAGTAAATATTTTTAAAATACAATCGCCTTAACATGAAGTCTTAAAACGACCCCAATAGTCCAGTCAAAATAGACATTCCAGCTTGCATTAATTCCCAACAAGCTGGATTTTTGTACAGGCCTTGAATACGTCATTACAAATGATATGTCAAAAGTCCCCATCGATCCCGCTTGTGCGTTGTTTTTTATTCCAGGTTAAAAGTCATAAAAATGCGTTTTTTGCGTATATCTCTGAAACAACGAAAGCTATCGAAAAATGGTTCAGGCAAAGTTTGTAGATCGTAAAATTGTCTACAAAAATACCTCAACACTTTTCATCTACAAAGCATCGCTTTTGAGATTTAGTGACTTTAGACCGCAGAAAAATCGTCGAAGATGCTGCGTTTTTTTCATTTCAGCCGTTTTATCTGCTTCATTGCCACAGAACAAACAGTATTTCTTGAAATTTACTGAAAGGGGTGATGGGTTCGATGGGTTAGTCCTCCTCCGAGGTAATGAATCGTCTTTTTGTTTCAAGAAATACTGTTCGTTCTATGGCAATGAAACAGATAAAACGGCTGAAATGAAAAAAACGCAGAATTTTAGTAGATTTTCCTGCGGTTTAAAATCACTTTATCTCAAAAGCGATGCTTTGTAGAAGAAAAGTGTTGAGATATTTTTGTAGACAATTTTACGATCTACAAACTTTGTCGGAACCATTTTTCGATAGCTCTCGTTGTTTCAGAGATATACGCGAAAAACGCAAATACCCAGGTTAAAGTCATAAATTTGCGTTTAAAAGTCATAAACAAGAGCTATCGAAAAATGATTCCGACAAAGTTTGTAGATCGTAAAATTGTGTACAAAAATATCTCAACACCTTTCTTCTGCAAAGCATCGCTTTTGAGATATAGTGACTTAAAACCGCAGAAAAATCTACTAAAATGTTGCGTTTTTTTCAATTCAGCCGTTTTATCTGCTTCATTGCCACAGAACAAACAGTATTTCTTGAGACAAAAAGACGATTCATTACCTCGGAGGAGGACTAACCCATCGAACCCATCACCCCGTTCAGTAAATTTAAAAAAATACTGTTTATTCTGTGGCAATAAGGCAGATAAAACGGTTGAAATGAAAAAAACGCAGCATCTTCGACGATTTTTCTGCGGTCTAAAGTCACTAAATCTCAAAAGCGATGCTTTGTAGATGAAAAGTGTTGAGGTATTTTTGTAGACAATTTTACGATCTACAAACTTTGCCTGAACCATTTTTCGATAGCTTTCGTTGTTTCAGAGATATATGCAAAAAACGCAAATTTATGACCTTTGACCTCGAATAAAAAACAACGCACAAGCGGGATCGATGGGGACTTTTGACATATCATTTATAATGACGTATTCAAGGCCTGTACAAAAATCCAGCTTGTTGGGAATTAATGCAAACTGAAGTCATAATTTTAGTCTATTTTGACTGGACTACAAAATGATACTCGAACCAGCACTCGTAAACCTCACCATTGTCGTATACTTTTATATTATTACGTGCTAAATTACGAGAGTGTGCGGTAATAAACACATTCAAAACGCATGATAAAGATATTACTTTTATTGCAAATAACTTTTGCAGTAAAACTGAGTTATACGTATAAATAATTATATTTTTAACACAAAAATGAAAAAAACCCGACTTAAATCGTGACAAGGTATATTTAGTTCCAATTTCACAACTAGATGGCGCTGTACCATCTTGTTGATTCCTAGATCGCGCTATCGAAGCGTTTTGCGTGTCACGATCAAAGTTATGAGACTTAAAACCATAGATTACTCAAAAAGTACTTTTCTATATCAATTTAACAATTATGTTAAATTGCCTTACTAGTCTCGAAAAGCTCGAACTGCCTCTTTTTTCGCATACGGTTAAAAAACATGTGTCATAAACCTTACTAGCTAAAGCCCGCGACTTCGTTATACGATCGTTATATTCTGTATAGGTATTTCACATAGGTACTTAATAGTTTTATATATTATAACATTATGTGGTTTTCTGATGTATAAACTACATTATTGCAAAGTTTCATTAAAATCCATACAGTAGTTTTTGCGTGAAAGAGTAACATCCTCTCACCCATCCATCCATACAAACATTTGCGTTTATAATATTAGTAGTATTTGACTAAATATTTCCTCTCATCGTTCAAGATGCCAGCACGTACCAATTCTAAATTAATTTGTAACGAGATGATATCAGAACAATAGGCAGCCGGCCCAGTAGCCATATAGAGCGGCCATTTTAATTGAACGACCAACAACACGCGAGCTTAGGGCGTCTCTACGGTAGCTACTCAACTCTTTGCTTCTTTATGTGAAAAGGTTTGTGCAAGAAGGTTGAGTAGTGACTGAACTCTTTGCTTATTTTTGTGTGAATAGGTTTGTGCAAGGAGAAGTAGTGCCTAAACTCTTTGCTTCTTTATGTGAAAAGGTTTGTGCAAGAAGGTGGAGTAGTTATAGAACTCTTTGCTTATTTTTGTGTGAATAGGTCAGTGCAAGAAGGTGGAGTAGTGTCTAAACTCTTTGCTTCTTTATGTGAGAAGGTTTGTGCAAGAAGGTGGAGTAGGTACTTATTTACAGAACTATTTGCTTATTTTTATGTGAAAAGGTTAGAGCTAGGTGGATTAGGCTGGACTCTTTTATTCTCTATGTGAAAAAGTTAGTGCAAGAAGGTGGAGTAATGACTGAACTTTTGCTTTTTCGTGAAATAGTGGATTTTTTTTAATGTTCAAGGATGTTATTTATTAAATGAAAATAATTTTCTAATAATTTCTTGTGAATGACTGAACCCATTCCGATATTTAATTTTATACTTTTGTTGAAATATGAAAGAATAACTAGGAACATTTTGCTAAAAATAAATTAAATAATAAACTAAACTACCATAGTGCTAAGCAATTCTGAAATTATAAACTTTTCTAGAGTAACATAGCGTTTGGCAGTTGTTTGACATTACTACATCGGACGTCTGTCGGGTACACTACTATTTTTCGAAAAATAACACACCTTTAGTGCAAGTCTAGGCTGCCGCTAACTAGGCTATCTCGTATCTCGAACCTGCACCCCATTAATTACTGCGTCCTTACCACGACTAATAAATTAGTTTTATTTTAATGAGACTCTGCATCACCTCTGTAACTTAATTTGTTAGGAATTTCGTTTACTTTAACTAAGTATGTTTATTTAATTTTTAAATTAAGTACCTCTTACGAGTACAACCTCAAAGTACTAACTAAAGTTTATAAAAAAAAAATTCCATTAGCAATATGATTTCCAAAGCTTTGCTTAGTTCGAGATTACACTTAAATAATAAATAACAATTTTGCACGCCTTGACGAGGCAGAATGTACTGAGATCGAATAATTTATAAACAAGAACTTTGTACCTACTTACATTTTAATGCAAATAAATGATTATGATTATGATTAAATAAAAATAAAAAAGCCTTTTATTTCTTGCTTAAAAATTACTTACATATAACATGAAAAAAAAGAAATCTGATAATAAAGAATAATTTTAAAAAGTAGGTAAGTACCTAAGTGTAAATTCTGTTTTACACTTATAATTAAGATTACACTTATGATGATGATGACTTATATAATGAACAATTTCATATGTTATATTGTTTGCAAGTTTTTGAAAAATTGGCAATTTTTTTTCACAATATTTTGAAACAGTAAAGTTCCATTTCGCGTGTCGTCACAGCGCTGCATACATACTAAAGTTACTATAAATTAGTCGACACCCACACTGGAAACCATACTTTACTGCGCAAATATTGGTTTTGAAAGCGAGAGACTGTGCTCATCGGGTGTTTGCGTACCCCAAATCAGAATACTGCGAATGTTTTGCAAAGATTTACTAACAGATACTCGTATAACTTTATTTATACAATATACTTGGTATTGTATAAATACTGTATTTGCTAAAACCAAACTAAGCTCCACCATAGTTTTCATTGTAAACGGGATATTTACCATGATTTGGGAGTTTGATTATTTCCCGATATTTCATCACAGTTGCATGCGCCATGATCACGGGTCAAACTCACAAATCATGGTAAATATCCCGTTTACAATGAAAACTATGTTCAAAACCGTGATAGTTTCAAATATTACAAGCTCCACCAATTGTTGATACATACATAGAATGCATAGTAACACCCAGACACTTATCGAATATTATATGTTATATGTTATAACGTTTGCTCTGGGTGGGAACTGAACCCACGACCATAGAACAGCATGGAAAGTAATTAGTTTATTTGAATAAGTGACTCTGTATCTTTTCGAAAAATGCCTCTGGTTACCATGTGACCACTTCACATCAGGTGGCACCAAAGCTCATCTACTTTAAATAAACAAGCAGATGTACCTGATGTTAGATCTGTTTGAAATAAGTAGAGCGCAAAAAACCGCCTGGCAACACTGCTTTGATAGGTAACCCCAGCACCACTCTTCTTCTTGTCATCGATCTTCCAAACAACTAAAAGTTATACCCATCATAGAAGAATACCCAAAAGTACAAAATAGTATCTACAATAATTTTCACTTAAAAAAATTGTACTGAACATATCATCTCAAAAAAAGTACTTCAAGATAAAAGTATTCCCAAAACCGACCTCTTAAATCACAAGAGAAAGCATGTGGTACCATTAGCACCACTTTTTAAAGCGAGTACGCCAATTATTAAATAACTAACTGTACCAGCCACCATTATTTGAAAATAAATAATTTTTACTTTTACTTTTACTTTTACTTCGGTTACCTTATCACCATCATTCATCATCTATATCAGTACACTGATGGACGTACCTAGATCTCTCTTCAGACGCGCCACTGAGCCCGGTCTTCGGCTCTTCTCATCCAGTGTTTGCCAGCTACATTCCACAGATCGTCGCTCCACCATGCCAGAACTAGATTTCTGGCAGAACAATACAATAGAAATAATATTTTTTTTTCTTTTTTTTGATACATAGTAGGTAGGTAGGTACTCACTATATCAAACTCAAGCTGATTTATATAATGATTAATCAATAAAATCACTAAGATTTGTTTATTTTTTATTTATTATTTCATTTTATTTAACACACAGCCCGGAAACTTATTCAATTGGAAAGTCTTATATAAGTAATTTTAGGTGCCAATTTGTCACAACCAAAGTCTAGAACAGGCAAGAAACTAGTGCTAAAGTAAGAAAAAATCTCCAGTCCGATACGAAAAGATTTGTAATATTTCGGCGCACAATGTTCCGAAAGACTGAAATAAATCGAAGCTGCTTCTTATCTGGACCGCGGGGTATTGTGTTGTTTGTAATATTTATGTGTTGCCCTGCTTAACCAGGGCTACATAATAATATAGGAACCTGCTCTTTGCAATACAACTGGACTTATTTAATATTTATTTATGAAACAAAATCCACAGCTCTTAATATACGTTATAAACTTATAGATAACACATAAAACCAATTATGGAATTACATTTTATAATATTTCTTATAATTATGACGGTCAAAGTTAAAGGTAGTAGGGAAGTCAATAAAATCACAATAATCATTTAGAATCATCTTACACACTAGGTAATTCAAGGTGTCAGTATCACGTTTAGATATTATTGGATTTTTTATCCTAATTTTTAATCGACTTTAATAAATAAGAATTATCTAAATCAGACAACTCTGTCAAAAGATAGGCATGATTACAAATAAAATAATAAAAAAAAAAAATTTTTCATCGGTAAAAAAATAAGAAGAGGTTAATCTTTATTCTTTTTCAGTTGAAATATATTTTCTTTAGGTGCCCTAAATAATATGCTATCTTATTTTGAAATTTCGTTTTCTCTTAAAGTATTTTGCTAAAAATACGATACGTTTTTGGAAAGGGTTACAACCAAAATGAGCTTGAAGTGTTTTTATTGTCGTTTCGGTATGAATATTGAGATAGCGATTGCATTTTTATGTTATTGTTATTTTTATGAACACATTTCGTTCTTTTTATAAAACAAAACATAAATGGATCAATGATTGAAAATCGTAGGCTTCAAGTTATAAGATGAGCAGGATTCGAACCCGCGACTTTCACCTGAAACAAAAATGCGTTGATCTATTATGTGATTGATTTATTCAGAATTATAATTCCCATTCAAACTTTTATTTTAGCATTAGATAAGTTTTGATAAATATTGTTTTATTAAGGATTTGTTGATGCTCTGTAAAATTATAAACACTTTCAAATCGTAACTTGGTTTTTATAGTGGCATAAAATAATATTACCAAAAAATAAGACTTTTCCAAAATAATATTCAACTTCAACAGAATTTCCTTTCAATGCCAATATTCGGTGACCAGCTTTAAAATACCTCTTTTAATTGAACAATAATCACCTAGCAACAATTACATCAATTTATTCTCAAAAAACGATCTTTATCGTTTAATAATCAATTATATTATCATATTTTGAATATAATCAACACAATCAGAGACGGGAGAGCCGACACCTACTGACCAATTTGCCTAAAATTAACTCTTAATATCAAGGATAGCACTTAATTGAATTCGCCAAAGATGTATGTGCATTTTGATGAGGAGATTCTTAATAGCGTATTAATTTACAAGTAAAATTTAACAAAAACGCACGTTTTCAGGCAACGATCGGGAAATGATTTTTTTGACGGAGTTTTGAGAACAACCTTGTAGTATGATAGTATCTTAAGCACTAATTTTTAACGCTATTGAGTCCTAACTAGGATTTACTCATCTAATGTCTAGATTATCATGGTTTTTGAGATATAATTATAAAAATAAAGGACGTTTGCAACGCAAAGTATACACCTAAGCAAATTCAGCAGAATAATAGAGGAATATAATATTTTTTTGGCCGCCATCTTAGACTTGGAATAACGTCACTTTGCTAGCTATGCGACCTTTGAATGACTAGCGGAGCGCAGTCCTGATAAATGTCCCGTTATAAAGAAAATGATATTATTAAGGTAGTTTTGTAAGGTTTGTATATTATAATAGTTAAAATTATTATTATTTTTTATTATTTTATTATTTAATATTATTTTCATATAATCCTTCCCCACTGTAAAATCCTGTATAAACACTTATTCACTGTTACACTTGATCGATACGCCTGGGGCCCAATCGCCCTAAATTGTAACGTAAACGGTTCGTATCATAGTAGCAGCTTCGGTTCACTAACGTAACGTGTACGTAGCGTGTGCAAATTCGTATCGCTGTAAACGGCTAACCGCTCATCTTTTTTCCCTTCGTGTGACAGCGGTTATGGCACCATCTTCGGTTCACTAACGTTTTGGTTTCGGCTAGACGCTTATCGCGATGCCAAACTAAGTACGTTAGTGAACCGTAGCTGCTACTGAAGCGAACCGTTGACGTTACAATTTAAGGCGATTGGGCTCCTGAACGCTGTCTTGAGTCTTTCTGTGCACGTAAGATAAAGTAATAATGATTATTGACTAGTGCTAGTGATACTACCGATATGAAATACTGCTATAACCATCTTGAATTCAATGGTGGTCGATTGCTAAAACGTCGATACTAACAAAAAGTGAGAAGTGAGTAAAGCAAATAAATACGATTCTTTGGCACAACATTTTTGGGTAAAAGATATCATAGGATACAGTTTGAAATCTTTAAAAAAGGGGTGTTTTTTTTATTTACCACTTTTAAAATTACAGATACTTAACAATATAGCATTTCTTCAAAGAAAATCGTTTCGGCGAGTTTTTGGGACCCTTTTACAAGGCTAGAAACTTATGTATTTACAGTGTCAATAACTATTGATAAGCTGGTTGACAAACAACGCGACTACTCACCATGCCTCACGAATAATTAATTTAAACGTACAATATTAATAACTCCACATTTAACACAAAACATCGCAGAATCAATTAATCGACGAACTTTCTCGAAAGTCACCATTCATCTTCTGACCATAAATATTGACAGTTTTGCGCAAAAACTCATAATATTGACAGGTTAACGATATCAGACGCATATCGGGAACATATTCAGGTTTATATTAATCGTTGTAATATTTCGGTGGGTGTGTTGTATATGCTTTTATGATATTGAATATTCAAGGTACTTTTTTTATTTTTAGGAGATAGCGGTTAAGACAGGTATAGCAAAGACACACATTACTATAATTAATAAGGGTTCGAAATTAGATGCAAATGATGAATGCTTTAGGCAAAGATTTCTTTACAAGTTTTTGGTATTTATGATGGTTTATGTGGAATAACACTGTTACATATTTTATTACAATACTTTTCGTATTGACAAAATCAAGTTGCAAAAGGAAACGAACCAGGGATGTACTACTACTGTACTTTTATCCAGCTCTAAGCAGTCATGCTTGTATTTCTGTTTTTAATTTGAGTATGGATGTATTGGTGTAATTAAAGGGACACAGTACAATGTCTCACAGAGCACGTCGTCGTATTGTATTGTTATTGGCAGTTATTATATTTAAAAAAAACAACCAAACCGACTTAAATCGTCACCGACAAGAACTTTAGCTAGTTTCAGATAAACTAGGCAAATACACGAAAAACGCTTAGTGCAACACCTAGTTGCGAAATAGTGAACTAAGTAGGTACATAAAAATTTATGATTTACAATTTCTCAAAGTACCTAAGTAAATACTTATTTATAAGAACTACTTCTCAAAATCGAAGGAGACGGAGTAATAGCGTAACATAGGTACCTACATGAAAAAAAAAACAGTCAAATTGAGCACCTCCTTTTCTAAAGTCTAAGTAGGTAAAAAATATCCATCTATATAATGTATTGTATTAAGTGTATCAGTCTTCTAGTACCCATAACACAAGCTCTACTTAGCTTGGGGCTAGATGATGTTGTGTGGATTGTCCAGCATTATTTATTTATATATATATATTAAAGTCGGTTGAAAAACCAGCGGCAAGATAAAATAGATAGAATCTGTCAATGTCATCTTTTGAAGATGATGAACTGCTATCAGTTTGTCATTTTAATTTTATTTTATGGATGTTAACAACGTGTTAAAGAGTGGTTTGGGTGTTTAAAGCTATCAACCCCTTTATCGGCAGGGAGACCGGGGCAAGATGAGGTTCGGGGCAGGACGGGAAATGTGCTGGTGTGGCGTGAGTTTTGCACGCTATTGAGCTACGGCAGCGCCATTAGTTCGAACTACAGTCGCATTACGTCGGTCAGTGAAAAAAAACGTGTCTCTGTTTGTTTTGGCAGCTTTGAACAAAAAAACTTCATATTTTGAATAATGCTACGAAGTTGTACGGCAAGTATCGATGTGTTACGAAGTAAGTAAGTACGTTTTTACAATATTTTTAACCTAAGCACCGTAAGGAAAGATCATTGTTTTATATTATGCACTGTTTATAGCCTTCACAGTTTTAGGTTAGGAATGCTTTGTATTGTTGCAAAAAATGTTCGTTGGGGCAAGACGATCGGGGCATAACGGGATACGTTACGCCCCGTACGTTTTACTTCGTATTTACGAATTATATTCAAAATGTTGTGGGTTTTAAATTTTAATTTATTTTTTCGTTTTTTAGCCAAAATGGTTCGACTAGTAGCAACGCTGGACAGAATAAAAATGTGAGACTGATTCGTCCCAAGAGGAAGATGAAAATGACTGCGCTTGCACTTACTGTGGGCACTTTTATTCACAGTCAGTCGAAGGATGGGTGATTTGTAATGTTTCCCTCGGCTGGGCTCACAATTCTTGTGCTGGGGTTGATGATTATGATGAGGATGCGCATACTTGAAAGCGTTGTCAGCCCGATTAAAATGTGTGTTCGTTTTGCCCCGTGCCATTTCCCATTATGCCCCGGGCTATGGGGCAAGATGGGAAAATTTTGTTCCTCATTGTTTTTCCTAATTAACGAAAATCAGAAGAAATAGCGAGTAAAACGAGTTGATTATATAATGTTGATTTATAAATGTTGCTGTCTATGTAAAAATTATACCAATAAACAGTTAAATTTTTTTTATATGATTTTTTTTCCCTTAGGTATCCCGTTTTGCCCCGGTCTCCCCTATTGTTAATTTTTATGATAAATTCTGATTTTTATCAGTTTTTATGAGAGGTGAAACGCAGTTGTGAATTTTTATCGATTTTTGTTATTACCTCTTTTCGACCGTAAAATAAGGTGTAATATTTGTGTGTTTTAATTGTATTGTTATGCAAAACTAAGAAATAATAATGAATTAATATTCATGGACATTTCACACAACACAGCCTTAAACTAAGCAAAGCAAGTATAGATAGTAAGGTATTTATAACATAATGTGAGGCTTGTATGTTTTACTTTTGTGCCTGAAATAAAGTACTTATTTTGATTTGATAGATAAACTTTTCTTACAATCCTCGCGTCTCTACATCACTTGTAAAAATGGTGTACAGATACAATACAAACTGGTTTTTGTCATTGGTTATTCAGTCACCGTCTTAGCATGTTACCATACTTAAAAATGGCTGAATCTATCGGTCAATTAGTGTGTTAAAGAGCTGAACGCGCATGCATTTTTTAAATGGTTTAACTGTATAAAGTAACTTTGCCATTCATTTCCTTTTTACATAGACAATGTAGCATGTGTTTTAAACATATTTGTGAAAATTTGTAATTGGCCCTCAGTACATATTTATAACCATCATAATACTAATTATGTTCATAGCTGTAAGTTTTCTTAAAATAAATAAAATAAAAATAAAATGTTAAAATGAATAATATTTGAGTCCTAATAATAAAATACCATGCTTTGTTTTTATCGATGCACAACGCTCTCATTGATCCGAAGTCCATCCTGTCTTTTTGTGGCGATGCCCTATTAACCAGCAATGTGTCAGCTACATAAAGTTGCCGCCGCGTCGTGCGCTGAATGAATGCTGTTTTTGCGCGTTGGCTTAATTTGTCTTCTATTTGCTGTGTGTGGCGGACTAGGCAAGACATCCATGTAAAGATATTATTTATATATATAATATCTTCACATGGGTATAGGTCTAGATGATTTTGTTTTCACAAAAATATCCAATCTAGGATATATTTACTTCATAAAATATCTCGAGTATTGTAAAGGGTTATAAAAAATAAATTCACAAACAAACTTACGATAATACAGTATTTACCTACATAATGTACATTGGCATATAAAATACATAAGAAACAGTTGAGCTATCTACAGACCGTTGCAAACGATCTATAGATAGTTCAACTGATCCAAATCTTGTATTAAATCAATAATTGTAGAGGGTAGTTTTGAAATTGAATATTCTGGGTCCAAGTTTGGTAGGTCTTTTAGTATGAAATATTTTTTTTTTAACTAAAACAATATAACCCTAAAACATGAAAACGGCGATGGTATATCGGTACATAAATAAATAAAGAAAGCAAGAAAATATTTATTTACACCATAACACGAACTGTGCCAAACCAAAAGGCCAAAATAAACTCCGAGATATGAAATGATAGGAGTAAGTGTCGGAAAACATGTTGTTTCAACCCATAATGTGGGATACGTGCAGGGTGATGATGATGATGATGACTGCGATGGTTTGCTATCAAAACTATCTTAATCTTATTATGGATACAATCCTAAAGATAGCAGACACTGTCCACCTAGCCAACAGTAGGTATACTATCCATTATATATCTGATCAAACCGTGCCGACTCATTCATTAGGGATGATTCCATTTGTTCTAAAAAACCCTTTAATTTACATTGTAAGGTAACAGCTGTTAAATTAATCCTTTTACGTTTATATCTTAAGAAAATGAGAATATTGTCTGTATTTTTTTCCATTTCAAAGTGAATTTCAAGTTAGTCTCAAAATTGTAAGATCTCAAGATACATATAGATATCAAAAGTTTTAATTAATAGGGATCTTGAGACTAAAAGCCGAGCCTCAAAAAATCAAGAAAAAATCTTCATAATGAGGAATATTCAATTGAGTTTTTGAGACTAACGGTTAATTCTAAGTAATAAGAAAACTAATAAACAGCTTTTGCACTTGTTCTTCATTTGATTTACAAAGTCAAAGTCAAAATTACTTTATTCAGTAAAATCACAAGGATCATTTAGAATCGTCTTACATACTAGGTGATTCTAGGTGCCAGTTCCACGCGACCAGAGCCTAGAAGAACGGGCAAGAAACTCACGGCCTGGTTCCTACCGTTTTTTTATATGAGCCTTCATACAAAGAATTACTATGGACCTATGTTTAAGCCTTATTAATAAATAAAGGTTCCTTAAAAAACCTTGATTAATAGATTTCAAAACACAATTACAAACACCCAACCTACGCACAGAATTAATGTACAAACACACTAACAAAAACATCAAACATTGTCCGTCAAGTCATCAATTCCGTGGCTACTTAAGTAGTTCCAAAATCTGTTTAAACATGTCTTAAGGAATTTAATTTTATTGACACAAAGTTGTGGCGACCACACACGACGTCGTCAGTCCACTGATTTAGAAATAAGTGTGCTTAGTGACAACACATGATAGATTGTGACTGTAGGTACTTGTAGATCTGTTGTTAGCTTTTTAAGGCTGTTGGTTTGATTTTTATCAAGAAATAATACTCTTTGGTTTCCGAAAATTATTTGTCAAAAGATAACCTTATTTTGTAAACTATTTTGAATTCTTATTGAAATTACATACTACTAAAATACATAAATAACTGTTCAAACAAATATTCTATTTAAACAAAAAATAAGTGTTTATTTGAATCGTTAGAATCACATAGACTAGTATGTAAAACGATTCTAAGTGATCCTTGTGATTTTATTGAATAAATAATTTTTACTTACTTTACTTTATGTACTTACTTGTTCTGAAATACCAAACTTGGCATATAAACTGGTTAGACATTGGTATACTAAAGTTATGTTCGCTACTGTTACATTATATACACAACAGTTCAGTTTGATTTGTGATTGTCAACTAGTTGATGACGAAAAACACCAGTCTGAGATGTCACATTGCCAGCACCGGTCCTCAGTCATCACCGCTGACCCACATAACGGATGGCACCAAGGCATCTCGTAAATCAATCACCAGCGAAACCTTATATTTTTATGTCTAGGAGTAATAAATATAAACGCATACTATGAACATGATTCAAAATTAAAATATGAACAAGTAGGTACGTTGAGTCAAATTTAAATGGAACATCTTGTTTATCATCATCAACCTCTGCTGAACGTACCATCATCATAATCATCATCATAATTCTCAACCACTGAATATCAGTCCACTGCTTGACCTAGGTCTGTATTCAGTATTTTTATTGTCATCATTATGTAGGTACACAGTTAGGTTTTAATAGTACATAATGTACCCAAGTTTGGGTGTAGCAATAATAATAATTATAATTGGAGAGCAGATCGACTTTGTCAAATACGATTACTTATTTTTTACTGAAATTATTCAGAAATAATAAATTGAATCCATCTGCGACCCACAACGCGGAATGCAAAGAACAGAGAGAGGCCTATCCAGCAGTGGGTCAAATCAGGCCGTGGATGATGATGATGTGATGATGAAATGAATTGGATGCGGTCGATTTATCGGTTCTTTGAAAAACATGATCACTACCATTTCATCTTCCCTTGTTCAACGTAGGTACTTAGGTACTATATCTCTTGCTCTTGATATTGTTTTCTACTGCTATAGTCAAGTGCATGACTCTCAGTCTCCTACTGTTAAGAACAAAGTCCCCGAACAACATAAATAAAGCAAGTGCCCTCATAACTTTGCGCAGTGTTCTCGTTTCTGGCGGTTTCGGGTATTGTGAAACATTTACATGGTTTTTATGGAGTTGAGATTCAATTGGTGAATGGAAAGTATTATAGATTTTGAGTTTATAAATAAATATTCACGAACATTCATCACATTCTAGTCCCAAACTAAGCATGGCTTGTAATATGGGAACTAGACTGCTGATAGAATACTTATATACTTTTATGTTTTTGTAAATACATACATAGAAATATGGTATACACAGAAAAACCCAGACATTATATTTCCAAAAATATAATTGAGTATTCTATCAACAATCTAGTTCTTTATCTACTAAACTAAGCAATGTATGTATAAGTTTAGTATTAGTTAGCATTGTGTAATAAGTTAATGAATATTTTATTTCCCGATGTGAGTTTCCCGAAAATTTAGCGTTTTAGGGTTAATCTTGAAAGTTATTTCTTAAACTCTAAAAGCTTATTTATCATCCGTTGTAGTAACATACCTACATCTTAAAAGCTTAACATCCTTGGTAAACAAAAATTAATAATATCTTGTCTAAATAAAATGTTTATTTAATTATATGAATAAAAACAATTCTACAAAAACCTAGTTGTTTCCGCAAACATAAAGAAGCTGGTGAACTTAAAGATAACAGGATCCAAGAATCCGGTACCAAGGCACACCTGAGACCGGAATCGAACCCGCGACTGTTGTGGCGGCACGTACGCGACCTGGGTGACATGTTGACGTACAGAGATGGTGGGTGGTGAGCGAAGCGAGCAGCGAGCTTGTGATAGTAATTTCTTAGATTATCTTCATTGAGAATACCCATGGACATATCTCACAACATTATCAAGTTCCAAACTGAGCAAAACTTGTCCTATTGAAACTGGAATACCGATTTTAATTATACTTTATTGTAAAAAGCCAGAGAAAAATACTACATAGGTAAACATACTATTTTGCAAACATTTTGTGATGTATAGCAACTTAGCTAAGTATAATACAACTGCCTACTACCTGCAAAACAAAAATTGTTGACACAAATCATCGGTATGTATTTTATTTACTGTATTATTACTTTAATAAGTAGCTGAATGTTCATAAATAGTTATTTAAAATTAATAAAAATCGCTTTAGTCCTACCATGTAGTCGCTACCTAATCCTGTAGTCACGTCCTAACCCAGGAGCGTTACAAATCATACGTAAGACAGCGGTTACCGATGTGTACAAAGCGCTACCTTTTCACTATTACAAGAACCGTATATTGTCTCTGACTTAAGTCGACTCTGCACTAGATAACAGTACCTCTACCATGAGTTGTCACAGTAAAATCGCCTGACTTTACTACAGTAGTTACGTCAATAATTGAATGAATTTAATGAAATTTGTTTATAGTAAAAGTAAAGTAAAGTTAAAAGTTCTTTAGTCAATAAAATCACAAGGATCATTTAGAATCGTCTTACATACTAGGTGATTCTAGGTGCCAGTTCCACGCGACCAGAGCCTAGAAGAACGGGCAAGAAACTTACGGCCTGGTTATTGTGTTATAGGTAGGTAGGTACATCAAATAACACATAGGCTTTATTAATAAAGATATTGTAATATATAATGATAATAAAACGAAGTCGCAGACATCAGCTAGTTTAAATAAAAGTAGGAACAATTTGAAGTAATATGAGAATTTCACTCAATTGAAAAACAATTTTAAAAGATCTTTACTATCGTTGGTGATCTATATTATCATCTATAGGTACTGGTTTGGATCAGTTGAACTGCTTATAGATCGTTTGAAACGATCTGTAGATAACTCTGTTTCTTCTGTATTTTATATGCCTATGTGGGTACATTTGGTTAATACTGTAAGTTTATAAGTTTGTTTGTCTTAGGTTTTGGCAAAACTCAAGTATGTATTTTCTAACTACACACCATCTAAAGGTCAGGATACCACGCAGTCTCATTAAATCGATTCCTTATCACCCATTACCCGTACGGAACCCTAAAAATAATTAGTTTTTGAACGAAAGTACCGTTCAGTTAAAATGATATTCGTAATTGTGTACTTAAAATACTTTTTTATTCGGTTGTACTGACAGATATGCGCGTACGCAGAGAAGCGCCAAATTGAAGTGTTTTACAAAGAAACAAACAGACTATTATTATGACAAGGTTAATTATACCAATTTTATTTTGAGGGTTTTTACAATAAAATGTGAATCATATCACTTGTGTTTCGATATTGATTGAGGATTGGGAAATAAATTGGGAAATATTATCATTTTGTTTTTATATTAACACAAGTTAATAGTTGTTTTCAGTGTAGTAGGTATCTAAAGCATCGAATTAGTAAGAACTTACCGCTTAACATCATCCATTGGCTATTTTTATATGAAATTACATAGAATACATAGGAACCCCCAGGTAAATAACAAATATTTAAGTTCATCACACAAACATTTGCTCTGAGTGGAAATCGAACCCACGGAACAACAAGGCAGAGTTACTACCAACTGAGCTGTGACGCCTGCCTGTTATTAGAAACTACTTCAAAGTCAAGCGAGCAAGTTGTAAGAAGGTTTTAATAGTTTTTTTATTTGGAATTTAAGACAAGGCACAATTTTTTTTTTGGAACAACGATAATTTTCGCAGTAGTGAGATAAACTGTCTCAGTTAACAGTAAACTGCAGTTTTTACAATGTTATAAACAAAACTAAAAAATCTTATTGCATATAGATTTATTAGTCTTCCGTGCGTATATATGCGCAGTGCATTACGCAGCGCGCCTTAGCGAGCCAGCTGCTTTTGGCGCGTAGGATTTACTGCGCGAGTGATCTACATGCGCGGACGCTGGTTTTTTTAAGGTTGTTCTTATTAGTTCTGTTTGCAACCTTGGTTAAATAAAATAAAAATAAATAATAAATAATGCTGGACAATCCACACAACATCATCTAGCCCCAAGTTAAGCAAAGCTTGTGTGTTATGGGTAGGTACTAGAATACATACAAGCTTGAACAAAATGGCATCAAAGTTCAGTCAACTTCTTATAGTACAAGCTTTGCTTATTTTTGTATTAAAGCGCGATGTGTATAATAATATGTATTGCTCATTAATTTATACAAAAATATATAAATGAAGAGTTTACTAAGTTATTATGTGTCAATTTGTTTTTAAATTGAGGCTGTCCGATTTTCAACCTTTTCGATTTCAATAATAATTGATTTGAAAAAAAATATTAAGACATCATTTTTCTATATAAAACGAAATAAATAAAGTAACCGCAATAAGTATCAAAGTCAAAAAGCAAAAGAACAATAATTCATTCATCATATTTTTATAATAAATCGCTTGGCAAATTCGTGTAGATGTTAAGAAAAACCGCCCTTAACAATAACTCATCTCTTATTAAACAAATGAAAGGTGCAATTTTTATTTGCATCGTTCTCTGAATCACGAAAAGCAGTCTTCATTTAATGCCGATGATATTATAATGACCTTATTTTTAATTAATCCTTGCCGAAAATGTCAAACAATATTTCATATCCATAACATCTGGATTAAGATTAAGGCGTCTACACACGTTTAGTAAGTTTTACAACTAAACAGTTTTAGCGTTGGACAATGTCAATGTTATTTTATTTGATAGAACTAAATTTATATAGATGACAAAAGATACAATTTGTTTCAATTAAATTCTACCTTGTATAAAGCATGCAAAATTAAAAAATACAGGACACATAAAATTTGGAAAAATGATATTATGAAGCCAAAAAATATTAAGGTGATAAATTGTGACAAATTTTGTCGGTTTGCCTTATTTTTTAATATTTTTGTATTGACATAATGATTTAGTTTTTGTATAATATACGACTTATTTTATTGGTTTTCATTTTCTTTTTTTTCTTATTGTCACAACGCTGCTAGACACTGTTTTCTCCAGTCATGCATTTTTTAAGACGTTACATATTTATTTTGGTCGTTCTCCATTCATCGATTAATGATTGAGACTTTTCCACGTTTTTTTTTAAATTTTGACACATATTGACATATGCCAAACATACTGTGTATAGTTTGGCGAAGCCTTTATAAGTTTATGACAAGTTATTAAGCAACACCAACGACATTATCATCATTTTAAGGTTTTCCGTGACATCACTGAACGGCCCTGACGGAAGACCAGCGTTGGTTGCCAGTCAACCAACCTATGCTGAGTCAGGGTACGTTTTACGATGCTTATGTTTAATTATTATTATTTACATGTATTATCTATAAGTTTTTTGTGTCGTAAATAAATGTTTTGATTCTTTGATTTTTGATTTTGTAATCTTAAGTAAGATGTACCGGAAATAGATGGTTTATTTAATTAAAATGGCATGGAATAATATAACTATCATTTATATTAATTTATTTTCATTATCACTGATTATCACGGACAAGGTGAGAGAGAACATACTTGATGGATGGTTTCAACATGATCCCACGGAACTCTGTTTACGTATGGTTTTTTTAAATTTTGGATGTTTAAACTCGACTCATACGCGAAGGAGTGGTAGATAAACGCAGAAGATCGAGATGAATGGAAGAGTTTGGGGGAGACCTTTGCCCTGCAGGGACACAATAGGTTAAAAAAAAAAAACTATAGTAACACGTTTTACTAACAAGTTGTGAGCTCACTGAAAAAAAAATTGAAATAATTTATGGTGTTAGTTTATAACAAAACTTTACGTTTGTTTATTTTTTTGCTGTTTTCAGTATCTGTTAGATAACAAAACCACCGAGCTTATTTACTTGCAAAAACATTTTTTATAAAAACAAAACTTTCACTGACATTTAACATAATCTTGTAATATTTTTTCTTTATTTTTCGTATACTTATCTACTTAATAATTAAATAAATAAATTAAATTTCAAAAATAAGAAAAATAAGAAAAAAATGAATTACATAGAATGTGGTGTCAATAGGAACGCACCTGTCGTCTAGTTTTCTTGTTTTTTTTTAAATCTCCGCTAATACGCGCGCCGTGTAGGGCGCAATAGTTTGCATTTATGTCATTCTATGTCCATAACATAATATGTGATTGAAACATGCATCTAGAGTTTATGATCAGGTGTGGCAGCCACTTATCTAAATTTATGTGTAACTTGTTAAATAATGGTAGTACACACTGAGGAATATTATTTAAAATAAATGAATTTAAATAAAAAAATATTCATGGACATTTTACACATCACACTCTAGTCCCAAGCTTAGCAAAGCTTGTACTATGGAAACTAGACTGCTAATAGAATACTGATATACATATTTTTTGTAAATTCGTACATAAAATACATAGTAACTCCCAGACACAGAAGAAATATTTATGTTCATTACACAAACATTTGCTCTGGGTGGGGATCGCACCCACGACCCACAGCATGGAAGGCAGAGCTACTACCAACTGAGCTGTGTTTTTATTATTAATATAGAAATTATATTTAAGTCTTCTATGCATTTAAAAAACAAATATGCTATAACAATCTTTTGAAAGATTGGTATAGCATTCTTACCCACAGTTTAAACTTTGTTGACTAGATGGCGTAGTGTGAAATTTTAAATGTCTATTTTTTTATAATTTGAGTGTCCACTAAGCCTTAGCAGGCGTAACAAAATGTAGCAATTTGTCGCATTTCGCGCTAATATCGGCGCATAACTGCAAGTGTTGAAATGGGAGCGGACTGCAAGTTATATGGCAACTTGCTTTTTAAACGTTATTTATATGAATGAGAATTGGGTTAAAAATCTTTGTGATTCTTATGAAAATTTTGCAGTTTTTAATTAGTAATGCCGTTCTTATAAAATCATACGGTCTATGTTATAAAAAGTTAGCGCAGAGTTGATGTATCGATTTCCATGAAATGGTGACATAATAATAAAGATAGATTAAAATTTTATTGTACACACAAATCAGAAAAAAACAATGCAGAAAAAAAAGATAACTTTTATGTACAATGGACGATGTTTTACTTCACCTTTTGAAAACACTGAAATATTTTTTCTGTTATTGGAACGAAGTTCCTTATCGCGCGTTGCGAAACGGGGCTAGACGGAAAAAATTAAGATTAAAAGTTGTAACGACACTTTTTGCTACAGTTGTAAGCCGCGTGTTTCTCTCTCTCTCATAGAAAGCAAGACAGTTAGTTTCGTTATGTCTATCTATTTCGCATTTATTACAATTATTTACTAATTAATCGAAAGGAACTTCGTTCCATCCGGGTGACACCTTTTAGTTTTTTTATTATATTTTATGTTAGTCGAATAAAAATACACCTTAATGTAAAAACTCTTTCAAAAGTCAAAAACATGATCGTCATTCAACACGAATGAAGTGATTATCATCAAAAGTACTGGAAACCATAACATTTCGTCGTAAAGTTATTTTATGGGAAAACGTTTTATTTTCTGAATCACGAATTTCTTGGCTTAGTGGCTTTAGTAAGTTGTAAGAAGCGGGTTCGATGCATAACAGGAGTAAAGTTGTGATGTCTTGGTTTCTTTTTGACGTGACAACGTCTTATAATTCGATAGAGCCGGCTGCACGCACGAAAAACCATGACTCATGAGGCGTTCTGAGGCGTTCTGAGGCGTTCCATGAAGTGACGTTATCACGTTCAACTATCGTCAGTAAACCGACTTTACAGACAACCATTTTTTTTTTAAGTTTATTGCATTTATTCATGCTGTAATAACCGTTTGTTTGTGATTAAATTATTAGTTAACAATTCTTACAAAACATAATATGTCATAAAATAAATATAATTGATAACATATAATTCATTTTATTTTCATATCAAATAAAAAACACTGCAACTGCAAAACGCATGTCACAATATCTTCAACATAACTTTTATTAGTACTCAAAATGTCGTAAAAGTAATAAATGTGTCCTGACGATGTTTTTAAGAACTAAACACAACGTCCTTTTTTAAACAAACGTATACATTTTGTTTTTGCATTAAAAATAACACTGTTCTAAGGAAAACAATATTAAAAAATATGTGATACTTTTCTATTAATCTGACTACCCAAAAACCTGACTTTTTAAATAATAATTCTTTTTCTGAAAAGTTGTCTAAATACGATCGTTTTTAGTGTTAAGACTGACCCTTAATGCAATATTTTGCTGGTGCTCTGATTACATAGATTATTAGGTATTATAATTACATATCTATCCGAGAAAAGATACATTAACGGCCGGTTTCTCGAACGATGATCAACGAAAAAATCTAATAATTACTATGTGTTAAACTATGATCAATCCTGATTTGGGTTTCCAGAAACCGGCCGTAAGTATAGATAATAGTGAAGAGAGACGTATAGTAGGCTTTCAGGAAACAATTGCTATGTATCAAACTCAGATCAAGCGTGATTTGGGTTTCCAGAAACCGGCCGTAAGTATAGATAATAATGAAAGAGAGACGTAAAGTAGGCTTTCAGGGTCAAAAGTTGTAGGTACCTCTCGCGTGTTAATCCTAAAATTGTCGCAGGGTCATTAATTATAAGCAAACACCGTCGCACAACACAGCATGCTGTACAGTAAATCTTTTATTTCTTAAAAAACCGCTGCCGTTTTTTTTGGTATTACCGAATCATCGGGCTCATCTAATATCAATGGAGAAAAAAAAATCTTACGCAGCTTTTTTCTATGATTTCATAGGATAAACGTATTTTGATTTTTTCAGTCCTTTGCATTCATTGAGCTTTTGAGAAGAGGTAATAATACCTGGGTATTATTACATGACTTTTTGTATATAAAAACAAAGTAATTAAAAAAAAATGACAAATAATAACTTTGTTCGGATTGTAAGTAGGTACATATACATCACTATAATGTAGAAAATGAAGAAATGTAGTAGTGATTTGTTATAACACTTAGGCATACTTTATAGCGGTGTATTAAAGCACTTTTAGGTTATACATATATAATACATATTTAATTGATCCAGAATATCTCCGTCATTGACAGCAACACTGTCAGAATTGAAGTTTTTAATTATCTACTTGACAAATGAACGTTCGATACTGATTCTGAAAAAGTCAATCTATCAAATAACGGTCTCAGTTTTCCACAAACATGAGGAAGCGTAGACTTAAGTTCAGTGAAAGTACGAGCTTAGGTACAAGAGCCGAGTGTTCCCACATTATTCTATTAGGTGTTACCCGATCTGTATTTATACTGTTGTTAGAATTGCCTCTAAACACGCTATGCCAGATGTTTGGAACCTGTTTTCGAGCTGGTATTCTTAGACATCAAAATTGAGGAAACATACCAGCCTCAAAATTTACTCCAAGTTACTAGAGTGCACTTTGAAAGCGAATTGTATAATGTTTGTAGTGGTTTTTATACAAGTTAATATTAACCGGTCAAGTGTGAGTCGGACTTGCGCTTGGACCGGTTATCTAGTATTTTTTTAGCGGTAAAGAAATCATATGATATCAAAGTCAATTAATCTTTATTCTTTAAAATCACAAAAATCATTTAGAAAAGTCTTATATCCTAGGTGCTAGTTCCTCGCGACCAGAGTCTGGAAGAACGGGCAAGAAACTAGGGCCTGGTTCCTACCGTTTTTTTAAGAATAGAAAGATAATTAAATACAGTTTGTTCCAATAACTTAATACTATTCTTCCCCTGCCATCAATGTTATATTACTATTTAATTCTTTTAATTAGTACAGATCCAAAATATGACATAATAAATCATAGAACAACTTTTACATAGAACGTCCACGGGTACTAGCCCCTATTCCCACGATGCAAACCATTATTAAACATTGAAAACAGTAGTCACGACCGCCTCTGGGCTTGCCCTGCTCACGTCTCGCATACTACTGGCGAAGGTAGAACTGAATTTCTCTTCAAATTGTATAAATAAGATAATAATATAATAACAGACTTTTTTTTTAAATTCAATTACAATTTTTCATTTTATTCAATTTCAAAAATGTTATTGAAAGGCTTCACAGCTGAGTAATTTGCTATTAGGTACTTGATTTTTATTCTGGCTCTGTAAACACATTACACAAACACACAAACAGTAGTCTGGTCTAAAAAAAACCAATTAGAACACATATAAATTAACTTTCAGATTTTTTTGAAAAGACAGCTCTTGCTTTATTCAGTCTCAGTTTATCGTTTATTTTTTCATCGTTTATTCTTTTACTTATTCCTTTCTTAATGCTAAGCCAATATAAAGGTTTATTCAGTCGTTTGTCGTTTATTATTGTTATTTTCATCGTTTATTCTTTTACTTATTCCTTTCTTAATGCTACGCCAATATAAAGGTATCAACTAATTTGAACACTACATTGACTGTAACATTTAGATCACCTAAAAAAAATTACATAGCAAATGCACAATGAGAAAGTCATTTCTACAAAACTCAATATCCATGCCAATAATGATGCTAAGATTGAGATATTCCATAGATTTTCACAGCAGCTCATAATTTGCGCCGTAGTTTCGCTACTGGTTGATTTATTTACAACTAAATACGATAATTAGTTAAGTAGTTAGGAGAGAGACAAGGTATTTAAAAAAACTTCGATGGTATGAACTAGATCTTGTTTTATTATAGTTTTTAACCGACTTTCATCTCTGTATCGATATTTTTTGCGGTAATTTGTCATAATTCTATAGAGCCCGCGGTATGAACTGAGGCGTCGGGTCAGAGATCATTTTAAAACAGAGTAACACGCATTATGGTACATAAGCCCAATGAGTGTGAACATGACTGATTACAATGACTTAAAGTCTGACGACTCAGTTGATAACGCTAGTATTATTTTCTTTGCATTACTTAGGCCCGTCACTGTTTAATCTCTGTACATATCTGACTAAAGCTTACTCGATGTATTTATTATATACAATAATATATATCAACATGGTGTCTGTTTATCACGGTATGCAAAGTTGTGCAAATCGTTTTTAATTAAAGCTTAACCGCTTTTGGAAAGCATCTGAATTTTGGCCAAACAGTGACAACCAGAGTACTTGTATCTCCACCAAGATTGCCCCACTAGTGGGGGTGGAAATACAAAGATTTTGCTTGACACTTTGATTTTGTTTTACTGTGGACCCAAAATTACTATATATAGTAATGTTTTTTTTTTATATCGCATTCAATTTTTTTTTTTTAGTTTAGTTTGATTTATGAACAGGTGTAAGCATTTGAACCAGCGTCACGACAATTGTTATTTTCTGGTCACCAAACTAAATCAGCTGTCTTGCTAGGCACTTGGCAATTGAAACCGGATGTACACCTTCCTACAACAATACTCCGAATCTAAATTCGAATTATTTTTACTGTGTCTTATTTTTTTATTATGCTCTACTAACAAATGACTTGTTCTTTAATGACAAGATTAGTCTAGGTTTACTATTACTATCTACATGAGTGGGGTAATTCAAGTGGGGTAGGATTAACCCCAACGCAGTGGGTATATGCAAAACTGGACAAAATTCTTCGCGATATTCTTATACCATCGAAAATTACGCGTAGAATATTTATGGCTCAATTTTGGCAAGACGCAATGCTTCGCATTTCGCTGGCAAAGCGTACAAACATTTTAGGTATGGACCTCTTTCGTGAGACTCGCCATTTTAATTATGGTTGGAACTTTTTTTAGCTGGCAACTGAATTGCGAATGCATTTGTTATTCAAGAGCGGGATTTTTTGTCCTGTCACCATCTTCAGTATGATACCGACGATTTAATCGATCGAGAACTGGATATCTGAATTTTTTTATTTATATGATAAATTGAGGGCAGAGCTTTTTCGATGTCACTTATTCATGCGTGTGAATATTAATATTGATATGAGGATAAATACTCAAAGTTCCTATGTAATATATCTTGCTTAAGTCGCCCAAATAACTGGCTCGTATCTAAGCAAAGCACTATATTTTCATTAGGAAACATTTTGAGATAAGTACCGTAGCTGTCAACACAGAAAAATATATCACCGACATACATAATCGTTAACATAATATATCTAATAGCAATTATGTTAATTGGGTAAAATATATGTGATTTATTATTCACGATAACAAAGATGGCGGTCGGAATTTATATTATCATTTCCTTATTTCACTCTAATCTATTTCATACAACTCTTATAGATATCTACCTAAATAAATATTATATGTAATTAGTAGCTAGATTTTGTAAGTGAATAACATGGTCGTGATATTTTATTTAAAAGTCTGATATTGTATTTTCTCTAAAAATAGAATTTCTGATGATTGTAATCTGACTGTGACGTTGTATTGTTGTACCTACTAGGATCTTTTAAATGTACAAAAATATTGCTGGTCCAAGACAATAAATTAAAAATAACAACATTGTCAAAAACGTTTAATAAAGAACGGTAACGAACAAAAAAATTGTCATTTAAGGCGAACTTGGAACGGTACAGACAAAAAGTCGCTGTGACATTCTTGGTTACAACTCTCTCTATAAACACAGCGCATGTAATCGTCGCATCGGGAATCGATTCGTACGTTTAATCGAGTCAACTCGAGTTGGCGACGAATGATTTATTGCTGCAACACGTGTTTTTTGCGAGGACCACGCTCGCGGAAACGATTTCTGAATCATTTATACCGACCGCCCGATCGGTCGCCTTGTATGGGAACCTTGCTTCGTATCGTCGCTCGCTTTTCGGTTATTTCACCTTAATTTCGGGAAAATGGGCGGGAGTTTTTTACTTTTTTTTTATGCTTCGATATGAGAAATTGAATTTGACAGCGTTTCCGACCAGTTTGGCGCGTCTTCGTAACGGTGCTTTATATATTTTAAGGTGTGATCGCAAATTAAGAATTTTTTTAACATTTTTATTTTTTAGTTTGATCGATAATCGATGACTTTTATCTTGTATTTTATCGTGTATTGTAATTAAACTCAATAATTTTAATAGGAATTGACAACGTTAAGACATTAGATACCTACTTTTTTTATACTTCGATTGCTATTTTGAACAATACCTGCATAAAATAAATATTCATTGACATTTTAAATCCACTTCACCTTTTAATTAAAACCTCGAATTCAATTTAAAAGCAGACAAATTGTCATCAGAGAAAAAACATCCCAAAATTGCATCCGATGGGCTCCCGAGAAATGCTTATTAATTTTCATGAGCTTGCTCTAATTTTTTGTCCAAAAGCTTGAACTGACTGTTTCAAGCCTTCATCAATCTTGATTGGGATTTAATGGATAATGCGCTTTAGTTTGCTGACTGAAGGGCTAATATTGCATGCGTAAGAATAAGTGCTTAATAATAAAAATATAAAATGTTAAAGGTTACACAGGGGTGTTTGTGTTCAATCTGTAATTACTAATCCGATTCGTACCTACCTATGACAAATAAATGTTTTATCTACTTATCTATCTTAAGTAGGTAATTAGTATCTATTATGACTAAGACGACATGATCTCACCTACGAGATTTATCGTACGTTTCCGCGTAAGGACCCTAGTGAATAAATAACAATATTACTCACTTTTATAGGTAATTCAGAAGCTAAATTATATCATCCAATTTAGTTCACAAATCAGACTTCACCAGATCTAGCTACTAGCTATTTACTGACGTCATCCATTGGATTTATAATGCATTCTTAGAGAAATATACTGATTTACAGTTAGCGGCTACTAACCTGGCATATGTAGCTTTGCCACGGTTTATTGTCTGATCGCCAAGTTTTTTTGCCCACCTGATGTTAAGTAACCTTTTTATGATGAACGTGACCAAAGTATCACTTTGAGTCAATTTTTTGAGGCCTAAGTATAGGCCTGTGCTTGTAGGTAATGGTACCGGCACCCATACCAGATCAAATCAAAGGGAGCATTACTGGTTAGCGGCAGAAATAGGTACGGTTGTAGTACTTACCTGGACGAGTCTCATCATAAAAATCTCCACGTTTTACCTATATAAAAAAAATCATGTCTTTCAAATGTCATACATCGGAGCCCTATTTTCTAGACTAGTGCACGACAGATTTACAAGTTTATAACTAGGAGATTCTATTTACCGAATCGGCTTTGATAGAAAACCAGTGTTAGTTGTAAGATCGACCTATGCTGAGTTTTTGTACTAAGATGCTTTTTTGTTTGCATGTTTGTAACATCTTTTGTTATAAGTTTTTGTATAAATAAATTTATTTGTTTCAGCTAGTGCCAGACCAAAAGCCGGTAGTTGTACTACTAAATGTGTAAATCTCATATTTATGACTAACATGTATCATAAATAGTTGGGGCAAATACTGGCGTAGTCCGTTGAATTATTTACATTCTTTTTGTTAATGGATACGGCAGCTTTAGGAGACTTTTGATATTTTATTGTGGTACTGGAATTTGCTGAAAAACGGAGCACATAATATTTTAAGTTTGAAGACATTTTGCTGATAGATAATGGTATATTAAGTACTGTGTTGCATTTTGGACTGCAGGTTTACTTGCCAAAAATTTACGACTTCAATAAATACATAAATATTTTAATAATGTCAGTTGTGAATTTTTCATAGATAAAATAATAATTATTCAAATTTATTTGCTTTCTCCCAACTTATAGCAAGAGCTTCTTCCCTCTTGTAAATATTTATTAATGAATTTTTGAATTACATTTTATGGGACGAATGTTTTTCTCTGTTGTGTTGTAAAACAAAAAAATTCAACAAGGTAAGTATTCAAATATTAAGACTTATGTATTTTTCAAAATCTAATATTTTATATAGCGGAACAAATTTTCTGAAAAAATGTACTAAAGAAAAGTGTTCAGATAAATTGCTAGGCGAATTGTATACTGTATGTTTACGACTAGAGTTATTAGACTTACCTAGGAAATACCATGATTAGTGCTAAATTCATATTCTAGAGAGGTATGTGACCCTTACCTGAACCTCAGACACACTGGCGATTGTAGTATTTTATTATTTTTAACCTTCTGTGCAAAAAACGACGAGGTGTTATAAGTTTGGGGTATCGGGGTTTGAGGGTGTGTGTGGGTATCGAATGAAAGGGCTTGACTTGTAGATTGCAATGCACTGAAGAAAATTAAATCAGTGATATTTTTATGATAAAATATTTTCTTAATTTGCACACCCTAAAAGGGTAAAATTACAATAACACATTGTATTCTATATATATGACATCTTTTTACATGTAATTCTGCTAATAAATAAACTTTGACTTTACGTAAGTACCTACTTACTAACTTAATTATACCTACATGTACTCAGTTTTATAACTAGAACGCAGTTTGGCAAAGCTCTATTTATTGTGAGAACTTTCCAAAATCTGCCAAAGGAAATGACTCATCATGAGCTAACGTGCTTAAATTGTCCTTGATTTTCCGCAAAACGGCTACCGCTTAATGACGGAAACTTATGAAATAAAGCAGATTTATTCAGAACTCCATCTAGTTACAAAATAGGCTAGACTGGTACTATGAGAATGAAATGTGCCAAGGTGCCGAATATATTATACAACTTTTATTTAAATAGTTAAATCTCAGATTCTGACTCTCCTTGGTGTACTTTTTTTTCATTCAAAATCTTTTGCTTGCTCGGTCTTCAAAGTCAAAGTTAAAATTACTTTATTCAGTAAAATCACAAGGATTATTTAGAATCGTCTTACATCAAATAGAGCACGCGGTAAAAAGCAACTTTGCACTCCCGTATAACAAATAAATTATTGTGCATTGCTGATAATACTAGTCCTTCAAAGATAATCAATACAATCATAGTATATCTTAAAATTAATATTAAAAAATATACCGCTTCGTATTGCGGTCATCAATTTTTGAACATTCTTTCACCAGCAAAACTCATAACTGTAATGCGTTCAAAATGTCCTCGAACCAGTTTCACGGCTGTAATTAATTAAACAATTAATCAGACAATTTAACGTACTTTGCTTTTTGTCGCGAACCCGCTTTTATGTCAATTTGTACTCTTTGTAAGGTAAAGCTGCGTGTAAACCGACGCGAGATACATCACTTTGAGCTAAGCCGACGCGGATGTATAAATACATAATATATTATAAAAAGTGATTTTGTGTAATAAAAAAAGTTTAAAGATAGTCTAAGCATTTATAGGTACAATCATACAGCAGGGGACTTTATTTTATACTTTTTATAATTATTTACTTATTTCATATTTATTTAATTTCCATCGAAAACAAACAGTCTTATGTAAACTTTATCTAACTATAATTATATAAAATTAACCTTATACGTTTTCGCATATTGAAATATGCTATTATAATGTAGTGATGGTGATATTGCGTGTAGATATTGATGTGTTTTTTTTTATTTTAAAATACTTGCTAAAGGAATGTGTTTAAGTAGACGTTTTGCAAGATGAACGATCTCTACAGCATCCTTATTCAGATCAAAGCTGCACCCAAGAAGTACAATCACACGCAGATCTGCTACCGCTTGTTAGTGCTATCTGTCGGTCATCAATTGCTTGTCATCTGCAGAAAAATGATGGTACAGTCGGGATCAACAAGCTTTTAACAAGATTTTAGGATTTTTTGTTCGGTAGCAATGTAAGAGTGTGAAAATATATTGAATTTTATTATGGTTATAGCATAATAAAATGCAATATATTTTAGGTATATAGGTAGTCATAGGGCGTCACTTTGCGCATTAAGTAGTGGGTTCGATCAACAAAAAAATATATTTGTAGGTTGGTAAAGATTTAGTTGAAGAAAGTATCATTATAATACACTTATTATAAATGTAAGCCTTAGTAAGTATTTATTTATTATTTAATATGTATTCATTAAGTATTTTCTAATTCCATCCGGGTTCTACAAGGTGCTAAACCAACTTTTTATAAACATAAGTATGTCAATAGTTTTGAAAATAATTCTCATTAAAATATATGTGACATCTTGCTCTCGTATTTTTGGTGAATTATATAAATTAGTTTCATATAGGTAATCTAAAGAAATAACCTAAAAATACAAAAAAAAAGCCTTCTAGAAGCTTGTAAACATCCTAAATGGTTACTCGATAGCCTTTGACCTGCAGTTCTAGACACACCTGCAATACTGCACATAAACTGTGCTCTGATAAGAAGCTAAGTACAGCAATTCGAGCCGTCTTCCAGCACTTTGCCATTCAATAACAAGCTTTACCTCGAAGGAACAGAGCTTCACACATAGATGTCAAAATTGTATGATGCATTTTGGATATCCTTCAATGTATGGGTTGACGGTATATTTCATAAGTATAAGTTATCATATAAGTCATAGACAGGCATCACAGCTCAGTTGGTAGTAGCTCTGCCTTCCATGCTGTGTGTCGTTTCCACCTAGAGCAAATGTTTGTGTTATGAACATAAATACTTGTTCTGTACCTCTACTATGAGTTGTCACAGTAAAATCGCCTGACTTTACTACAGTAACGTCAATATTAGTACATATTACGAATTTTAGTACCCAACTATCCGCTAGAGGCGCTGTACAAATCTTCATACATTTTTTAACTACAGACGCTAGCGAGTATAGTATATAGTATTGTAAAAACTCATGGTAGAGCTACTGAAGTGGGTTTTACTATGTCTTCTATGTATGTATTTACAAAAAAAATATTATATACTCAGGTAATTTTATGAAAGTAAATAATCTTAAGCCTTTGAATATATTAATCATGGTCAATATCCCGTTTATAAAGAAAACTATGTTCAAAACCATGATAGTTTCAAAATATTCTGTTTTTGTCTATCCTCTCCATCCAAAGGTTGTCTGGAAGAGATCGCTATTAGCGATAAGACCGCCCATTGTACAAATCTGTTGTAATGTTTTCTGTTTTGTAATGTTCTTTGTGTACAATAAAGAGTTTATCTATCTATCTAATATTATATCTATGAATATAATTACTATGTTTGCAAACCCTGCCTAATGCAACCGACAAAGTGCAAGTGTATACAAACTACCGCCTCCGCGGTGCGAGCACGACTGCCTCAATAACTAATGCTATAGTTTATTTATTGTAACACGTCGCTACTGGGCTTACGAAGAGATTCGCGTCACGACTTGCACTAGGACCTCAGCCCGTAGTCTGAGTGTTAATCATTCCAGTTTCAAAGTACAAGTTTAACTTTTAAACGTAGTTATAGATAAAGATCATTTATTTGCAAAAACACGTGTAAATAAGATGACACTTAAGTACTTAATTTAGTTTAATTGTAATTCTTTGTTAGAAGGATCATATAAAAAAACGGTAGGAACCAGGCCGTAAGTTTCTTGCCCGTTCTACTAGGCTCTGGTCGCGTGGAACTGGCACCTAGAATCACCTAGTATGTAAGACGATTCTAAATGATCCTTGTGATTTTACTGAATAAAGTAATTTTTGACTTGACTTTGACTTTGATGAGAAACAGTTTTTTTGTCACTACATGCTTTACCGTTAACGGTGTGCAAATCAAGATGGCATGGCACGCTACTAATGTAAACTATATTATATAAAAAATACGCCTTTTACAAATCATGTTCAATCAGAATTTATCAATTACAAATTTATCGTTCAAGAACTCGTCAATATTGTAGTAACATTTGATAATCTTACATGTTAATTTTGTATGATATTTTTTTTACGCAATTCGAATAGGAATTTACGTAAGTATATGTCTAAATAAATAATTATTCACGGATATTTCACAAAGCCCCAACCAAAGCAAAGCTTGTACAGTCACGAGCGTTAATTTGGGACCCTTTTCCATTAAATGTTGTTAGAACATTCATAATGCAATAAGGTCGAAACTTCAGTATGACGTATGACATTGCGTAGAATATTAGCACTAAATAACGTCAGTTTGCCACACGATATTCAACCTTAGGTGGGTCCCAAATTAAAACTCGTGACTGTACAATGAAAACTAGATTCTTGAAACTTATATATTTTGACAGAAATATTCTTATAAGTAATACTTATTAACATCCTGTCACAGAAAAACAAAACAAATATTTTTTTAGATAAGATTCGAACCCACAACCAATAACATGAAAAACAGGGTAATACTAACGGATGTGTGACACCTGTCAGTAATAATATATTTAGGTTAATACTTTTTCAATAAAACTTAATACTCAAAACTAATTAAAAATCAGCCATTAGTCATCCTATACCACAACTTAATTATCTAGATTTTTAGCATTTCTTAAACTAATTCATTGATATTTAGTAGATTAAGATTACAGAAATCTATATCTATAAATATTAATTCGACTTATTCGATATGTTGAATAAGAATTTTCATATTGATATATGTAGGTACCATTTTTTACCTAATGTGTTGCTTTTTTTTGATCACATCTATTTTGGTATAAAATGTATGTTATATGTTGTAAATAAACGTTTTCTATTAATTTATTTATTTTAACTTATCATCATAATCATCACCATCTTCCTACCCTTGTCCCACATTATGTGGGGTCGGTACAACACGTCTTCTTTTTATTCCATGTTGTAAAAAGATTCGGCATCATGTTTTTTATGCATTTCTTTTAACTCAATATGAATTGAATAAAATTATTGTCATCGTTGAATAGTATATCAACAATCTTATAAAACCATAATCAAATATTAACCGATGACCGATGTGGCGCGGCGGGCGAAGGTCCGCCAGCGGCGCGGAAGGTTGCGGGTTCGATTCCCGGATAAATGTTTGTCCGATCCGCAAATATTTATTCCGGGTGTTCTGGGTATGTTATATGTATAATAAAAAATATCTATTTGTAATGTATTGTATTAAGTATGTCAGTCTTCTAGTACCCATAACACAAGCTCTGCTTAGCTTGGGGCTAGATGATGTTGTGTGGATTGTCCAGCATTATTATTTTAACCATTGCAAAAATCCAGCAAAAAGTGCCCTAGCCTTAGCCCTACAACACGTTTTTTTGATGAATTCCTCACACTCCCTCAGGCGATCAGATAGGCTCCATCGGGACTGGTCCTAAGTACGGCTATCGCGATGCAGCGCCACCTAGCGACTGTTTCGTATCGGGATGATTTATTCGACGCACGCGCATATAGATGTTTTGTCGCTTAATTTAAATTGTTTAAAGTAACGCTTGAAATAGAATAGGTTAGGTAGATTTCCAACTTAAAAATACCTTTTGTTCTAAGTTGTGTCTGACAAAAGAACGCACTTTAGCAGTATTTATCTACATGAACTATGTTTGAAATTGTTGTTGTGTAAAATTGACATGCAAGAAGAAGAAGTATTATATCGACGACGTACCTACCCTGCAGTTTTTTATTTAAATTAAACCTGGAATTGGTCGTGTTAAATGATTATTATATAATCTGTATTTTGGATCTAAATTCTCAACCATCAAAATCTGGTGTTAAAATGGCAAAATTTATAAATAAAATAGATCGTAAATATTATATTTCTAATCGTAAATAGACCATGCTTAGTTTACACTTAAAGGAATTTCTCAACAAACCTATCTTCTCATCTTCAGCAAAATGGAATTTAGGGAATCTCAGGTTGTGCCACAAATATTGCCTATCTCAACTGTCTTGTATCACAGTCTGGTAACAATAGCTGGATCAATCCATATTTATAATCTTTTTAAAAAAAAAACTTACCTAGTCTTACCTAATGTTTTTACAAATTATTACATATCGTTGTTTTTTTTACAAGCTAATACATTTCAACTCGGATACTTCGTAATAAAGTTTTATAAATATAATAATTGTGAAAAGTAGTATTATTAACTGCATTTAAAGTTTTAAACATCTTAGCAAATACTGTAAAAATAGTTTTCCTTGTAAATTAGAAGTATCTAGACTTTTATTTTTTTAACTAAACTTTTATTTAAGTTATAGAAAATTAAATTAATCTTAAAAAATAATACCTACAAAACTATTGACTATGAAAAAAAAAATAAGGACAAATAAACCAGAAAACGAATAACATTATGCTACATTTTAATTGATACAGTTTTAATTAAGAATGTTTCGAATGTTTCTAAAATAGAAAAAAGCCGTTACCAATAAAATTTTAATTTTATGCTCAAACAGACAATACAGGTTATTAAAAAGCTAATTTAAATAAAATTCATTGTATCAATAACACCGCGTATAACTTAGTCTTTATTAAACAAATTAAAAAACTATAAAAATAAATAATGAATTATTCAATAATTTAACAGTCTAAATTGAAAAAATTAAAAATGACTTCATAGAAGAAGTGTCACTTTAAGTATTAAAAAGCCGGTAGTAAAGAACCGAATTTATTGCAATCAGATCTAGATTGTATTGTTACCAAAGAGTGGTCATGATAGCAACTCAACAAATTAATTCGATCTTGAGCATTTTTCTGTTTTTTTGAAAAAACTTTATTATTATCTATTTATATTTCAAAAATAAGTTATTATGTTATTTTCAGTAGGTAACTGACTTTTCGCACATCACACTCTAGTCCCAAACTAAACAGGACTGCTGATATACTTAATACTAATATATTTTTGTAAATAAATACATAGAATACATAGTGACACCCAGATACAGAACAAATCATCACAAAACATTTGCTCGGTACGGATCGAACCCACTACAGCATTGAAGGCAGAACAATCTAGCCATCCCATAATACAAGCTTTGCTTAGTTTGGGACTAGAGTGTGATGTGTGAATTGTCCGTGAATATTAGGTATGTGAATATTATTAGTTATAGAGATGATTTATTTTTGCCTACTTAATATCAAAATCGCTTGATAATTCGATCTATAGTTTTACTATTCTAAGACTACGCTGACCTTTTATCTTTATATTCAAGTCTATTTAGACTTTGACCAAATAAATACACAAAAAAACATTTTTATGTTCAAATCTCCAAAAATCTATTGTGTTTTTGAACTTTGACGTTCATGAGCAATTATTTTTTAAAAGAACCATGTAGCTCTGAATATTATTATGACATTTTAGTAAAAATTATCTGAATATTATGCAAGATCTATAAAATAGACCGATTAAGTATCAGTTGAACTTATAAAATGCTCTATATTGCTTTAAATTGCTTAAAATGGCGCTCATAATCCAATTCGATTTGAATGAGTGTCAATAAAACAGAGAATTTATTTCATTTTCGATTTAAGCTGTTGGTCATTTTGTTAAATTATTATATCTTGCGACTAAGTTACTTCTCATCGTTTAAATTTTATTTGCCGGCGTCTGTTTTATTTACTTATGTTTTGTTTTTGGCCGGGCATTTCTCGTTTTAATTATTTAGTTTTTAAGGTGAACTATTGTGTTTTAGGTTCTATACAATTTATTTTTATAATATACCTAGGTATCTATACATGAAATTCAATTTTAGTTTTCATTAGAAAAAATCACAATAGTCATTTAGAATTGACGAATATTATATTGGGTGAGGTTAATACTAGTTTATTACCTAAAATAATGTGTTGTACCTAACTAATAAGTATACTTAACCCTAAACTTGTTCAGTTTAAAGAACGAATATTAATTGCACAAAACTATCAATTTTTATCTTATTTACCAACCAATATAACGCAAATGGGTATCTATTCAATTACAATACCTACATTTTCGATACTATTAATTTACAAAACGGAAAGCAATCATACCAATTTAATAAAATAATGAATTCATTATTATAAATGCCACGCGTACAGTCGCGGAAAAAAGTGATTTCGTCCGCTCTCGTTTTGAGCTGTCTATTCACAAGATGTCTTGATAAATCAGCGCCGTCTTTGGCTGTAATGACGTGATTTTTTGAATACTCTTCGTGGCAATCACAATTAGCCCGATGTGTTGCTCGTTAAATCAGACAGGCTGGAGCTTTTCGGTGGTGTGATCGGGAAGAAAAGTTTAACGATAGTAGAATACTTATTAAAAATTGTCGTGTTGATACTTATTACTGGGCTCAATAGCGTGGCCGGGGAGAGACCGAGGTCTAGCAGTGGACTGATATGGGTTGATAATGATAGAACACTTTTTTTTTACTTAAGAAGTGTTATATAATATTTAATAAGCAAAGAGTTGAAAATAAGTTGTACTTGTGAACTTTTACAACACACTTTTTATTGAAGCTTTAACTTGCAGTTGATCTATTGTAAATCAGTCGTAAATAACTAACAAATACATAATAAAATTTAATTCATATTTTTTCCATTACCAAAATCTTAAATACGTTATTTTCTCAGTACTATTAATAATGAAAATGTCCTACGACAGTTTTTTAATCTATAATATTTTTAACTTTTCATTGTTGTTTACGACTGTACACTTTTGTACTGCTCCCATTATCCCACTAACGAGGTGCATTTCTTTTCAGCAGTAAACACCAGCCGTTTCTGGAAGCGACAGTACTCGGACGTTCCGAAAAAAGGATGATTTGTGACAACTCACTGCAACATCGCAATTAAATCGAGTGACAAAAATCATGTCATGAAGAACTGACGCCGACTGTACATTGAATTGAGACCTTATTGTAAGTTTGTAAGGTTTAATATAAGTTTGTTTATTAAAATATCACTATGTTTAGTGACTTGAGTGACCGTCTGACTTAGTGCTTAAAACAAAATTAGTCAAAAGTTTAAAATTTTTTTCACTAATTTATAACTTTAAATAATTAAAATAACATAAACTTATTCAACTTTATCAGATTGAATTAAAATTAAGCTATTTGCAAACAAGTACATACAAAGCTTGAATATAAAAATATTATGATTTTATATTAGTTTTATTTAAATACCCAAAAATAAAGGTGAAACCAACCCAGAGGCGACAGCTAGTGGTTATAATAATGTCAATTAATTCCACAAATATTTTATTGTTGCCATATTAGGATATCACAGTTATATTATTAAGTCCCGTTACTTTAACTGATGTAGATCATTCAATTGCTTGATTTTAATAATGTGTTATTATTATTACAAATTATTTTGTACTTACTATTTAGGAACTCGATGTGTTGTACTCGATGTTCTGCTCGATAATCGATCAGATCCTTGTTTTATTTGTGTATCATAAGGGTTGGTATTGATGGATTTGCATATAAATAGAGACCGACACTGTTTTTCATAACTGAAGGCGATACTCAGGCGCAAACGGTGTGACAAACGAAGGGTTGAGTTTGCATACGACGAGTGCGTCTAAAAATCATATCCAAATAAAAGTCAAAATCAATTATTTACTATTCTGTAATTTAGAATCGCAGATGTCCTATTTCATTTACTTACCGGTAACAGCTAGGCATGGCACAGCAGTGTCTAGTCTGGCTAATCTTTCCAACACGATGCTACAACAAAATACAGTTGTAGCATCGACACGATAAGAAGAAGAAGATTTACTTACCCATTGAACAGTTTTAATTATTAAGTATTTTATTATTTATTTACAAAGAAATCGTAAGTACTATGTATTAATGAAAAAAAAGCTTCAAAATAAAATCTTCACTTCAAATTCAATCCCTAGTACAAAGAACATAAACATTGACTTTAGTTAGTGTAACTTTATATCAGGAAACGTATATTTGTCAAACACAGTAGCCATGAATAATACCACTAATAAGATAACAAGGGTCCAAATATTCATGTAATTTTAATAAAGAAATCTCTATTGATTTTACACCTAATTGTTTAAACAAACGGGTAGAAAACAGTAGTTCACAGTAGCATTACTAAATAATTCAAACTAATATAATCTTCATTACAATGTAATAAGGATTACAATCCCGTGTAGTTTCAAGTGCAGTGTTACCATGAATAATTTAACACGAAAATATGGGAATGTGTTTTGGGAACTCAAATTTATGAATATTTAAATTAATGTTTGATTTTTAAATTAGGTTTTTCAAAATACTTCTCAAGTGAATTTCTATTTTTGACGTAGACTTTATCAACTTACTAAATAAAATAATTTATTTTTTTATTAACCTGTACTGTCTATGTACATTTAATTCAAGCAAATAAAATAACTTTGACTTTGACTTCGACTGTCCCACTGCTGGGCAAAGGTCTCCCCCGTTTTCTTCCATTAATAAAATGAATAATTCATAATATTCCTAGCACTTAGAACCTAATAATCGTAGCAAATTGCACAAATGTTAAGATAAAAATCTGTGATACAAAAGAAATTTTAAAAAACGAAGGATATTAATAAAATTCGGCTGTATAAAGGCACTCACATTTTATTTCTTTTATAAAAAAATATATTAATATTAAAAAAACACAAAAAGTATACATTCTCATTTGTTTCATAAGAGTCCATGGAGTATTGAAAAATGTAAATACAAATATCCAAAAATGTATATTAAATATAACAATTTCAGGCACAAATCTATATTTTGAGCATTTTAATAGTTATTTTGTTTTATTTTGACTCACCAAATGACTGGCAATTATATTAAACTATTATATTAAGTACTAGAACGAATAAATGGAATGTATAAAAGTATAAAATCCAACAAAATAAACAAACAACAAAACACGCATTATTATGCTAATAATATTACAGTAACTTAATCTACAACTAAAAGTATGACTCAAATTAACTGGCCTAACTAAAGAAATAAATACTTAAAAAAACATTTTACAAGACTCAAATATTTGTACATTTAATTTTGAGCTTCATTATAACTGGCCTACAATCCCGTCTTTAATAACTAAACTGGTATAAACTGGCACAAAACTGGCATAAAAAATTACCTACCTAAGTATTTTAAGGACGAACAACAAATGCAATTGTGTATTTTAAGTCCATGGCATTATATACAAAACTATATAATAATCTACATGATAGCACAAATTTTATTATAATGGTAAAATCAGGTAATCAAGAACGAAGGAATGCATTAGTTATACTTAAATACTGTATGGCAGAGTATTGAAACTTCCACACGTAGACATAATCGGCCACGTCAGTTTGCATCAAGCAACCATAAAACTATTATAAATTATCCATCTCAGTAAACAGCTAACACGTGTGGAAGCTTCATTAAAAGATAGCTAAAGAAATTCCTATTCGTAAAACTAAATATTTACAGTGAAAATGGCCGATACTATCACGGCAGGAATACTTTCAACCGGTCATCGGAACCTCTTCAGATCTCTTGGGCACCAAGGACAAATCTAGGGGATTCTTCATCATTTCTTTGCTCTCCTCGCTCAAGTCGATGCTGAGCTCTGGCTCTGAGTCACTGACCTCTTCATTTTTCGGACTTCTGAACAGAACTGCTGTAGATTTTATAGAAAGGTCTATAGGTTTGTCTTGATCCATGGCAATTCCAGCGACAGCTGGAGAATGCAGCATCAAATCGCCACCGTTTCGGTTCTGCCAGGATATAGGTAAAGTTCTGTGATGCAAAGGTTGGAACGGACTTCTCGGTGAGAAACTTGGTGAAGGAGACAAGACGAACGGAGATAGCGGCATGGACGGCTGTTTTCGTTTTCGGACATCTTTCGTTTGGTTCCTGATAGCTTGTAACCGAACGTCCTTTTCGCTGCTGGGCGATGACGCCGGTCTGAAGATGCTAAGGCCACTGGTGCTTCTAGAACTGTTGTCATCTTCAGGGTCAGCTGATGATGCTCCAGAGTCCGATGGAGAGACGCTTTGTCTCGTTATTTCTTCAGTGTAAGGGTTTTTGTCTGAGTTTTTGTAGTACTCCGCGAGCGCGGCCGCGGGGAGTAAATTAGATGGTAAGAATGATGGATTTATTGAAGTGTTGAAAGTCGGGGGGGATTTGTTGGTGTGCATCTGGTGGATTTGTTGCTGTTGCTGCTCCTGCAGGAGACAGTGGATCTTGAACCAGTTGGAGCGTCGTCCGTATCGCGAGCCGGACTTGCTCATGCCGACCAGAAGGCACTTGCGGAGGCGACATGCCTTGCAGGCGGTTCTGTTCTTCTTGTTGATGACGCATTCTCCGTTGTTCTTGCATTCTGATATAGATGAGAGGTTGTTGTATGTCCGCCCGAAGAATGACTGAAACAAAGAGAATTTCCATATTAATTAAATAGTCTAGAGGTAGGTACTGAATATCATGTGGGGACCATGTCATTTTTTTGAACACAATCATTAAGATACATTGTGCTTTGAAGTGAGATTTGAATCAACTCAGCAGTATTATCTTCGATCTGTAGTAATTATGTAAGAACTTGGATATTGCAAGAGGATGTGATATGATATATGCAAAAACTAAAAAGGGCATTCGATTTTCGCAAAAAGAGCGACACCAATTTCGGTGAACACGCCTGCATTAATTTAGCGTAAAATATTGACAGAATTCCTTCGATGCATAAGAAATCAGAGTTTACACGGTACAGTTAAGCCACGTTCACAAGGAATCTTCACTGGCTTAAATAATATTAGTATTGAAAGCGTATTCAAATTAATTTGACTCAGAGTTGAGTTGCGACAAGAATAATTTGCATAGCAACATAAAGAAAAAAACACTAAATTTTAAAGTAAAAAACGTAATAAAATTATCTAAATGAGATCCTTTGTTTCCAGTTTTTGGTAAAAAAAACATGATGTTAGGTGTGGCTAAATGCGTTAGACGTTGACCCCATTTTTTTAAATCACACTTAAATGAGACACATATACTCTAGCTAGAGACTGAAAACGAACAAATTATTTTAACATAATGCATAAGTACCACAAAACTGTTATGTACATTTATGCCAGCTATTTGTTGAAACTCATGTATAAATTTAAAACTGTAAGTTTTCAACACAAAAATAACAGCAACATTATTATAGAAATACAAAACTCCGAATTAAAAATTACATTTTTCAAAAAGTCATCATAAAGATTGTTGCGAAGTAACATCTGGGTCACCACAAATAAGGTTGTATCTCACACTTAATATTGCCAACGCAACAGGATCTGCCCGACGTAAATAATGGGGTTCTTAAAAAAAGTTTTAAATTTATTAAAAAAAAATTTGGAAGTTTTTTTTGGAGTCACCCCGCTGAGACCGTCTTGGGTCTTCTTACTCAATTAAATTCATACGAAATCGTTATATATGTGATTGTGGTACAGATTTTGTAATATTTGTTGTTTAGATTTGTCACTTGAAGGGTATATTTTTAAATGTTGTTAAATCACTCATATTGATTTTATAATTACTGTTTAGACATTCATTATACAGCTTACTTTAAAAACTATTTAATATTTCTACAAAAAACATTATGTAGATTTTTTACTATAATACAAAGTTTATGAGTAGTACTTATTATAATATAATATTATAGTTTATATTATAAACTATTCTTTTTTTAAATATTATATTGGCCTATTCCTTTGCTTTTATCTTTGATTATATACCTTTAAAGTAGATAACCTCACGTTCATAACAATATTCGAGGTTATATTTACCAGTTTGAACCTAAATAACGTGTAATAAGGTCTAAATTATCGTGAATTGAAAATAAAGAGACAAATAATGTTACAGTTTTGTCGGCTCGGTTACTTTCAGGCTTCTTAATATCGATTTGTCACGTTATTTCCGATTATAATAATATTTTGTAACGCAATTCGCAATTTGCCGATTTGCATATGCCGTTTCTTTTCTAATTAAATTGAAAATCAATGCATTTTTTTATATTCAATAAATTTCACAAAACTTAGTAACATCATATGTCGTTTAAAAAATTTACTACTTAATAAGTTGTAAAATAGGAACTAGAGTAAGTATAAGAGAAAAAAGTTTTTTTTGCAACATTTTATTAGCAAGCCTATTATTTAAGTCCAACCTACTTTTATTCAAGTAATAATCCAAAATGACCACAGATTAGTCAGATAACCTCTAGATGGTTCACCTAGATCCATAAAAAGTAGCAATAATGCCCTTAAGTTAGACAATTGAGGTAATTCGCGAGTGAGTCAGAGATTAGAAATTGATATGAAGGAAGGCTTCCTTATGGGCGCGGATTCTGAGGAACTGATATAAGTAAAGTCACGTCTACACTGCTAACAAAAAGTTTAAAGCTTTTTGACAGAAGTCACAGTTACATGGTCTATTCGTTGCTTTTAATGGGGGAGCTCCCTTTTAACTCCTAGATATGCGTCTTCGCTGAGATTACTCTTTCTTTTCTTTTTAATAGGTCGTAAAGTGGATCCTCACTATAATAAGCAATGTGTTGAAATTATGAAGTTTTATAATCTTGATTGAAAGAAGATTTATAATCTTGATTGAATGTATGTAAAAGTTCAAAGCTACAGAGATGTCCATACACTGTTAGCATTAATCGGTGTGTCAAAATATGATGAATTTAATGTGATTGCGGCCAAGTGTTTGCCTATAATGCATAAAAAAAAAAAATTTAAGTGGCAACGATATGTGTTATGTATCTGGGTATGCCTGGGTACAAAAATGTACCTACCTACTAAGCAGTTCGTAATAGAGTCTCACAAATAATCATGCCTCGATAATTTTTTTGATCATTTTAACTACATTCCATTTTTGTATATAAAGCGGCTACATTATCTGTCAAAGTTTACACATACATAATTATTTGTTAGACTTAAGACTTCAATGTGTATACAGCCTTACAAAACCTAACTAATTGAGCGTTGTACGTGACTTGATTTAGTTACGTGTGTACTGATAACCGTCTAAGTATGTGGAATGGCCAGTGTCCGATCTTTAGCGGAACAGAACATTTATATACATTTAACTGTAATTTGTAACCACAAAAATATATAATGATATTCATTTTAACAGGTCCTGTTTTAACCCTTCTTCTTCTTCTAGCGTGTCAATTGTACACAACATTTAACCCTTAAAAAGTATTATTTTTAGGGTTTGCGCAGTGGAAGCGTGCTGGGCACATAACCTATAAATGAAACACTGGTATGGTTTTTAACAGACTTACTTGACGTTTATTTATAGATACGGGCGTGGCGTCCACAGATGGCGCTAGTTATATTAAAACTATTAATTATCTATTTTATTAGATATTATTTTCACAAAAACACCTCCGCTGTTCGTCTGCTTGACTGTCTATCCGTCTGTCACCAGGCTGTATCACATACCGTGATAGGTTTTTTATAAATCTTCCACTAATGTATAATAAAAAATATCTATCTATGTAATGTATTGTATTATGTATGTCAGTCTTCTAGCATCCATAACAAGCTCTGCTTAGCTTGGAGCTAGATGATGTTGTGTGGATTGTCCAGCATCATTTATTTATTTTGTCTATCCCAGGCTAACGCCATTACCAGTTGAAGTTAGTCCAAAAAGTTTTAAATAGCTAATTTTTATTTTGTCAATGTACCTGTGAGGTTCAATAGTAACTTGCTGGACCACATTGAATGCGCAGTATGTAAATAAGTTGCATTGTGACATCGTAAGATTTATGTGGGTTTACTTTATGTTAATAGGGCTTTAAGACGAAAGTTCATAATTTATAAGATTTTTGTAGGTATTTGTCAATCGTGTTTTTCACATAGTATTATTGTGGTAGTAGACAAATGCTTTAAAATAAGAATTTCGGTGTATCTTATAAAAATTTTGCGCAGACTTGAAGTATTGATTACGATACGTAATGATGACATAAAGTCAACGCTTACTTTTTTAAGATAGGGGTTAATCTTTATACGTAATAATAGTGCGAAGTGTAGTTTTTAAGTACATTTTAATGTAGTGTTGAAATATTATGTCTACAATAGAAAATAGAGAAAAAAACTCAGTAGGTACTTAAGTATATATCGACACAGAAAACAAATCAAAATAGCTCACTGAATGAACGGCCTCATCGCTGATAGCATTAACGCCCAGCACCAACCCAGATTTTTTTTTATAGGTGTTCCTGAAACTACGAACTTTTTTTTTTTCGAAGTTTTTTGACCATTTTTGTTTACATATTTACATACGAAACCTAAAAAATGGCCTCTGACATATCATAACTCATCTAGATTATATGCAAAAAAGACTGTTTATAATCTTAATCCGACCGTAAAGAAAATGACAAATGCTTGAAGCATCTGCCCACGCGTGGGCGCTCTTTCCCACGGCCTGTGGACATCAAGCTAGTTTACTATGACAATGTATTCTGTTCAGCTATTAAAAATTTGTAATAAAATTTGTAGTAGGTAAGCCGTTGTTGACATATCTATTTTTTATATATTACACCTATACCTCTTTTTGTGTTATTGGTATTGTACTTTTATATAATATAAGTACTTGATTTTGAGCGGTAATTCAAAAAGCACGCCTACAATAACCTATATTATTATTAATAGAGTATTTTTAAATATTTTCATGTTATACATCACAAGGGACTTATCTAATAGTGGTAATTACTTAACATCAGGCGGGCCATGAGCTTGTTGCATCATTTAGTAGTGTAAATAATAAAATAATGTTTTTATTCTTAATCAGGTTTCATTTTACTTTTTTATCTAAGTAAGTACATATATGAAATAATAATACAAAACTTGTTTCTGTCTTAATTTATATATATTTCTCTCACCTCTCATTCTTATTATATAGTATTACATATATTTAGAAGACAAGCAAGCTTGGGACGAACTAGCTCCAACTTTGTTAAACAATTGTAAGAAGGATCATATGAAAAAAACGTTAGAATCCAGGTCTAGTTTCTTGCCAGTTCTTCTAGACACTGGTCGCGACGAACTGGTGCCTAGAATCATCTAGTATGTAAGACGTTTCAAAGTGATCCTTGTGATTTTATTGAATAAATGAATTTGAAGTTTGAAGTATTGAAAAAATGAGAAGTGAGAAGTAAATAAAACAGAAAGAGACGCATTTTTATTTATTTGAACCTAAATTAAATATCACACATAAAAACAGCACCATAAAAAGCATCCATCGCAAAGAAATTGCCATAAAACCCATATTACACCATATTCTAGTCATTTACATAGTTCAGTGCGTGGGCGCAGGTCAAACTAACAAATTGATAAAAACTTTATTGAATAAGGCCACAGTTACGCGGTGAACAGCTGATTCATTACAATCGAAATTATAAATAAAAACTGACTTCGTAAAATATATTTGTGGTCATTTCTGTGTATTCTGGTCAAATAATTTCGAGTTCTTTCAAGTATCGTATTTCTTTTTTCCTAATTTCTGATTTGTAATTAGAATAAAAAAAAAAAATTTTACTCATGTGTTGTTTTAAACTTGTTAATGATTACTAAATTATAATGGCCTAAAAAAGTAACAAAACTGTTGAAAATGTATTTGTTTTTAATTGTACAATTTAGATGGATTAGACGTGTGCTTACACAAAAATATCATACAATGTGGACATTAAAATCCGTGTATGTATTGACCTAGCTGTTTCGTAATATCTATGTTATGACTAGAGGCTGTGAAGCGTGGGTTTCATGACAATAATTTAGATTTAGTGATTAACTTAGTGAGGTGGAACTAGTGGTCCACCTGTGCCAAACTATTGGTCATAGGTGCCGATTTTATTATACAAATTTAGATATAAATAAAAAATAAGGTTAATAAAAAATAATCTTTTTGGATAAGAACACACCCTATTATGTAAATCTTACATTGTATATTGTTGTATATTAAAAAATGTAATATATAACTACAGTATGTTATCCTGTTATCAAAAATATGTAAAAACTAATTAGTTTTGATTTTGAAATTGATTTGTTTGTTTAGAAATTAGTGGCAAAAGTACATATAAAAAAACAAACGATCGAGGAGCGCGTTTAAGTCGTTTATATAAAAGAAATGTCTTATGGTGTAATTTAATTAAAATAAGAAACTTTATTTTATATCATTGTTCATTGCTAAAAAACTATCCGCATTTGACAGACTCATTTCAAATAAACAAAAAAAGATTACTCTTGCCTTAGTAAAAATTTATTCACAAACAAACTTACGACTATACATTATTAACAAAATGTACATTGGCATATAAAATACTTAAGAAACAGTTGAGCTATCTACAGACCGTTGCAAACGATCTATAGATAGTTCAACTGATCCAAATCAGTACCATTCGGAAGCGTACCCAAGATAACTTGTTATAACTTGTAAATCTTGACACTTGTACCCTGTTCTGAATCCTTTTTTTTTTAACGTTGTTGTACAGTATCCTTTATTTTTTTATAGTGTGTGTGTAATCACTACATACACAAATACGCAAAAAGTAGCAAAACCACCATCCAAATAGAGATGATCTAATTTTCCTCACAGTTTCCTTGAAATCGCAGATCTAGAAATGTTAGTCATCGGTATTTGCTCCAGATGCAAAACTTGATGTTTCCTCGACTACCTTCCTTGAATGGTGATGTCAGTCTGTGGTGTGCTAACTGTTCCGTGAAGAGCATTATTTGTAAGTTGATTTATGGCTGATTTCTATATTCAACTAGATAGATAGATTTACAAAATGTACATTGGCATATAGAATACATAAGACACAGTTGAGCTATCTACAGACCGTTGCTAATCCAAATCAGTAGGTACAGTACACTAGGTACCAATCGGAAGCGTAGGTACTCAAGATACTGGCTGCATTGCCGCGATAGATAGATCATATATAATTGATTATATTATTTAAAAGAAATCACAAAAACAACTTCAATAGTATCTGATAGGTCATACTTAAAAAATATTTTAAAAGATTACTCAAAAAGTACCTCTCAGTCATATCCTAGTAAAAGTATGTCATCGTAAGTGTAAGATACACATTTTTAAGAATATCAAGAAATGTAGTCTTAATCATACTAAAGAAAGTTACGTAAGTTCATTTGCTTTGTTCTATGTACAGATGGCGCTGAGTAAAATACTCATTTATATTGTTTAATTATTTTTGGGTAAATTATTGGGTAAATGTGCGCTTACATTACAATTATTGATGAAACATTTATGCTAACTTGCAAAAGCACAGTTTGCGCCAACTTAAGCATGATTTTAGTTAATAGTTATAATATAACAATTTATCAAATACACGTTTAAATTATTTTTTTCGTACAAAGAAAACACAATTTTCTGTTTGGTAACTAAAATAAACTTATATAAAATCTTCAAGCTGTATATGTTTCTTTTAGTAATAAGGTTTAAGCTCGACCTAAATAATCAAGTGTAAGGGTAATAAAATTGGTAAACAGTTCCCATAAAACGTTTAAGATGTAGGCACCTATACACTAAAGTCAATTTATCAATCAACAAGCATTTTACATCGAATCATAAATTTTCCCTCAAATAAAGTTGTTTTATTTACCTTAAAACATTCTGTCGAGCGCCAACCATTAACAATTTAAATGATGTCTCGCTGTGGCATACCATCATGCAAATACAAAGAATTTGTTTTACAATAATGATGCAGCACGGTCGACATCAAATTTTGTTAATTAATTCAACTGCTATATGCCGCTGCTCTTTATATTTATGCCCTTTTTATCTGGGCTGCGCACGAGTCGATAAAATGTCAGGTAGGGTGGGGTTGGAGTGCGAGCGTCGAGTTATTTTATGTTGCCGGTAGGTATTTTTCGGGGATTTTCTACTGTTGTTTTTTATCGAATGTGAATTGACTTTTTTAATGCTTTGTAAACTATTCAAAACAAATTTGTTTGAAATAGCTTATTTTGTTAGTTACATATTCTTTTCTCGTACATACTTATTTTAGCCGTACGCACATATGTTTATGTTTCAACCTAGATTTTGTCTGTAGTACCTACTTACTAGTAAGTATTTTAGCTTTTAATGATTTTTCGTATTGGTTGAAATGTGTTTTGAGCGTTTAAATAAAAAAATAAAAAATAAATGTCCTCTAACAAGAAGAAAAGATCTTTCGTGTTGCGTTTCTTGCGTTTGATCTCGAGATTGTATTCAGGGATTTTACTTATTGAAACTTCGTGATAACTGCACCTGCGCATTTTTGAACTCGATTGTTTACAGACATACGGGCGCTACAAAAAGTACGCAGGAATAATCGCTATTCGCTCTCACTACCACCGCACCCATAGTTTCGTAAGCGGCACTTATGTAGCCATTTTTATTGTACGGTCAATCGTACACTGTATTGTGCTTTATTGTCCAGATTTAAAGCCTCCACGGCTGGTGATAAATTTATTCCTTATCATGTGGTAATGGAATTTTGAGTCAGGTCATTGACTTGGTTCTAGCTGTGAGATATTTTTTGACAAATTATATGGGTGCAACCGTAAATGTTTTATTAGTATAACGTTGTGTGTGATCTATCTAAATGTTTGTTTTGTCTGGCTGCTTCTATCTATTCTAGGTATTAAAAGTATTCTATCAACAACATTAAAATTTTGTTTCTATAGTGTAAACTTTGCTTAGTTTGAAACTAAAGCGCGATGTGTGAAATGTTTATGAGTTTTTATTATTTATTTATTTGCTTAGTTTGGGCATTGTGTGATGTTTAAAAAAATACCTAAAAAGTCACAGCAAAAGAACGATAAGAGGCTTGTAATTATATTTTTATAGCAACTAGTGTATCAATCTGGGTATTTTCCTATCCTATTCTTCTTTATTTAATCCATTTTTTCATTGTTTTTTCGCCAAAGTTAACATAAAAAAATTACCAATGTTCTCAAGACAATCACATTTCTAAATATAGCGTATTATAATTGATTTTCCCGTGTTAATTACAACATTTTCACCTCTCATCACTCCTAATAATACAGCCTGTCAAACCCACTTTTCTATTTGTTACAAATTCAATATCAATCACGAGTACCGGCTACCAAATGATATACTTCGAAATAACGCGTACAAGTTATAAGCGATTGCGTATAGATCTTTATAAAGTAACATACACTCTTTTTTGGAGACAGCTTTAAAGTTTTAGATACATTTTAACGTTAACTGAAATATAAAAATATATATTCTATGTATTCTGTCAAATTATAAATATTTTACTTACAAACTTTATAATAAGTTTATTAATAGTGCTGTGTTAATATACGAATTATGATTATGATTATATTAATATAATTATATAGGTGACCAATTGGAACTTTGTTCCTCACACTAGGACTAAATAGCTTGTACAGTGAGGTCACAGTGATTGGTCTGAAATAAGTATTTCGTATTAAAAATATAATGTGTTTTCATATCAGTTTTCATAGTTTTTTTTTACCTTTGCTTATTTGGGACAGTCCTTAATTCCAAATGTCTAAGAATACAAATTAGATTTTTAAGCTATTGCATAGTTTTTATTGCGGGCTTTGAGCGTGGAGACCGAATCCAGAAATTCCGTAACGAAAATACCGAACGGAAATAACCCAACACTGCGTAATGCGTAATCCAGCAAAAAATGCTATGCAATAGCTTTACCGCGGCAGTCCCCGAGTGCCACGCGTCTTTTTTAGTATTTTTAGACCACACGTCTTCGCAGATAATTGTTACTATCTAGAAATATAACATTTATAATAATTTTTCGTCTTGTCAGTCCGTCTATTGAAACCCGAGCGTGTCTTATCGATGATTGGAGTCATTACCGCCTTGATGAGATATGTTATTTTTTAATTAGATGAATTGATTAAAATTGATTTTTGAATGTGGTTTGGTTGTTGTTCTTATAAAAAATATTATTTGGTTCAATGTTATTAATCTTTTTTTGTATTGAAAGGAAATAAAATTGATATCAATATGTTAATAATTTCAATGTGCGAACGTTACTTTGTTAAGAGTTTTCTTGGAAATAAATTAACTTACAAAAAAAACTTTTTTCGCACAGTTTATTTTGAACTAACGAAGTCCTAAGTACTAGAAGCTGTTTTTAATAATTAACAAAAACGAAAGTTACCTTTCTATTATTTGCATAAAAGGTCGGAAAAATTCAAACCAATAAAAACATCGACCACCCAAACTTATCTTGATTTTAATTTTAATGTCTCATTTGTATTTTATGATTCTAATAGAAGAAGATAATATTAATCTTGATAGAAAGAACACCGGCACTATTTCAAAAAGAATGCCTTAAAATAGTTAACTTGTAGCTTCAGGCGGTGTCAGTAGCTACTTTAATACAATACTTAGATCATAATTACATTTCTAGTGAAGAGCAAGATATAAAAAAAAAGGTTGGTAGCGAAAGACGGATAGAAAAGTAACATGTTAAAAAAAAAAATCACGTTTGTAAAACCTCTTTGCAGTGATCTGAAAACAAAAACCTTTATTTTTTCTATTTGACTTTAGAACAAATTCAAATTCGAATTTAGAACAACGTGAGATTGATAAAAAAGTTGAGAAAATTCAATTCAGAAATGAATGTGACAAATAGTTTTCTTTTCAATCAGCTTTTGTTCAACTTATTCGTATATTTCCGTACTTTTGATGCTTTTCCATTCAAAAATGGTCTGGAAGAGATTGCTTTTAGCGATAAGATCTCCAATTTTGTGATCTTTTTGGTGATTTTCTTCGTGTAGGTTGATTTAGTGTGAAATAAAGTACATATTTTCATTTCATGTTGTCTTATATAACAGATGTTTTAAATACCAATAAGAATTAAAACAAGTAAGTACTTACATAAGTATTATTTAACGACATTTTTTTTAATTATGATTGCATTTATATTTATAAATGCTAAAAATTTCTATCTAGAGTAGATAATTAAGTAAAAAGTCGGTTTATACACAACATTATTAGAAAAATTTAATAAACTATAACTCCCCACTTAGTATCCAAACTAGAACATTTATTCATATTAATGACAGCTACCTCATTTGATGATGATGGTCTAGTGTTAATTATTTTTTCGGATCGACAATTAATTTTACGATAAAAAGATACAATGACAGTTCTATGTGAAATATTGGTAGTGGTAGAGGTTATAGTGAAAGAGCTCGTTAGGGGAAGTACTGCAGTAAAACTTATTTTACCGCCAATAAAAGATTCTGGTCTGAGATAAGGATATTGGTTCCGGTACTATTTATTTTATTAAAAACGTGACCGATTAATTGTCCTAAGTTTGGTCGAATATTTTAGCCTTTTTATGAAAATTGTCTGTAATTTATGGATTAATATGGAATTAGACAACTATTTGGTTCAATTATGTACTTTATATAAAATATATTGATTTTATTGTAATAGAATTTAATGTAAATTAGACGCTAAAACAAAATAGAAAAAAAAAACATCCAACCAGGGCACTTCTTAAAACTCATAGAATAATAAATGCTTTATTACATAATACTTTGTAAAAGTTATTTAAGTATTGTAAGCTTGTGTTATAAGTTTACAATATACAAAGTAGACAAACTGCTAGCCCAAAACCAATCCAAAAAGTTTAAAATATCCCACACAAGCTATTACCTCATAAAATCTATTAACAAACTAATAAAGCACTTTCTTGGCACAAATAACTGTAATCCGCTTAAGGTGACGGGTATAGCCAAATGCGTGTTTTTGGGGAAACCGAAAACTGTTTTCAGAAAAAGTGATAGCATGTGGAGTTGTGAAACTTATTATTTCCTATAACACATATATTGAACTAGTGTATTGTTACTCAAAATTTGTGCTCTTGGATATAGTTTACTTTTAAATGTAAGTTTAGTACCAACACCTTTTGCAAAAGTGTGGTTTAAGATCCCATTTTTTATGGGTTTGGCAGATTTGTTTGGTACCAAACTCAGCACAGCTATTTTTATGGTTCGTATCTTGTGACTCTAAAGAAAACATTTCTACATTAAGGTGTTTAAAGAAGAAGAAGAGTAGCGCCTTAGGAATTATAAGTGTTTGATTGCTGTGTGCTCGCAAATATACATAAGGCACTGCTTTAGAGTTTGACTATCCGAACTGTGCGCGGCTCATTATGTGTTTTGCGCCGTTGTCAGCATTTTTGTTGAAATTGAAATTGTGACGTTGCCACGCTGACTGTCTAGAGTTTAACCATCACGGCAAAAACTATGCCGTGTTACAAGTTTAACGTGTGTATAGATATAATAAATAAATAATAAACTTGGAAGTTATTGACATTTTTATTTATTATGAAAAATTTCACCCTACCCGTCGCCTTAAAGCGATTGCCGGCCTGTAATCTATCCGTAATCCAACCATCTCATACTTAGGGGAGAGGTGCCGACGATGGACCATAGAAAAAACATCTTTTTTATTTTCATTGTGTGCACAAAAGCGTATAGAAAGTTAAGGTAGCTAGGTAATCGTTTATTTGGCCAATACACAAAAAAGATTTTTAAATCAAGATTAATAAATTTAGTTGTTGAGGATACAAAATCAGAACATCGATTTATGAACCTTTATAATCGCATTTTGTCCGTTTTATGCAAAAACGCATATATGAACTAGTTTAAAATTTTACTATACAAAACTAATCAGTGACTGTTTTATTATTGAATAAATAATTATACTTAAAAATTACTTTTGCTTACATCACTCTGGAGAATAACCAGCATAGCGAGTTCGATTTATAAATTGAGCTACATAAATCCGCGAGATTGATTTATAATACGAGTTGTATATGGACTATATTCCAGTTCAACTTTGCCCATGCTCCCCCGTAATACACAGTAATTACATCGTACGTTCATTAATGTGTTACTTTATAATTTAAAATACACTAATTGAGCAGTCGAGTGATCGACATGAGAATCGTTTTGGATAATTAAATAGATACATGTTTTTTTATGTTTGTCGGTACTTTGAAAGGATTTTTATTATAATAATGTTTGTCTGATGCAGAAAGTTTAAATTTTTACGGGTTTTTATGACTGAGAGTCGCAAGGGACCAAAAATAATGGCGTACCTAATAAAAGAGGCCTATACAGTGGGTACTAACAGACTAAAATGATGTGGATGATTTATATGATATTTTTTTTTAATTTTAGTATAGGTTGATATTGTTTATTTATTTAGGTATATTAATCATTGTAGGTTTTGGTGCATATTATTTCTAAAAGTGCCGTAAATTATTTAAATGAGAATAAGCAATAGGCTCACCTGATGTTAAATGATAAGCTCTAATAAATAACATAATTTCAATTGAAATGAGCTAATTTTGACTTTGAAATTGTACTGGCATTGTACTGAATGATTTTAAATAAAAACGGTAGTACTTCTCCAGGGCACTACTACTACTATCTTACATAATGCGTAGCAAGCGGCCTCATTCACAATACTGTTTTAATACAAATTCCATAACAAATATTCAATACCATCGATCAATCAATGGTAAACAAAGATCATAGACCTATCATAAGGCGTGAGAACGTAATTATGAAAGTGCTATACTTGCACATCTAAACACTTGCACATCAAATAAAGCTAAAACAATGAGGGATTTATAATTTTAAGTGTCAGAGACAGACAAGTTATTTATACCTACTAAAATCAAAATTTGTCAATGTCAAAGATTCATTCATAAAAATCACAAGAATCGTCTTTAGTCTTGTATTTTACCACGATCTTAGTCGAGAGTTTCAGTATATAAAAAAATAAATGAAAAATTTCTTAGTAATAAATAAAGTAAGAAATGTATACCCTTGACTCCTGCTCTATAACCAATCAAAGATGCGCTTGCGCATACCACTCATTTACAGTGTCGCAATGCAAAGATGAGAACACAATACGCCACGTCCCAAGTCATTGAATAAATTATAGTTTATCAAGCTAAAGTTCAACTACATTAGTTATATTTATTAATAAAAGCAATATAGTTATAAAATAAATAAAAAAACACTCTTCTATATTTATACTCTTCTGTAATCACCAAAAAAGTATAAAACAAAAGTAGATTCATCGCGAAATATCTCTGGAGATCTACTACCACCGTACTTTTCTGTCGCCTAGTAGTGATAACATTACCTACTGTGTTTTACATAAAGATAAAAAAAGCCTTCTTGATGACGAGTTTGATGTTTTGAGGCATTAAAAAAAATAAAATCAAAAGCGATAATTACATAAATTAAAAAATAACTCGCTACTAATTTCTTGCTACTTGAAAAATAAAATAGTCAAATTGTTCACACTGTTTTTACTGTCATAAAATACGAATATTCAAAACTCTAACAACCAAACGACGAAGTAAACATAGCTTGAAAAAGTAGTACATTACAATTATAAGTATTCTATTTATACATGAAATATTCATAATAAGCAAAAAATCTGAAGATGCGAATATCTAACACCTAATCTCCAACCAAAAATAGATTTAAAAACTAGACATTACTGCTCGTATTTCAATGATTACAAAATTTATGCAAGTAAGCTAAAGATTCAAAAATCAATGGGTGTTCCTCTAAGCAACAATAAATCTTAAAACTATCGTATTATGTATCTATTTCCAATGAAAGTCAATTCGCAGCAAGATTACTAAAATTACATAAGCCGTATATACGTAGATGTCAGAGAGCAATGTTTTATAGTTTTTAATATAGTTGTTTTTATTTCTTCATTAACTTTAAAAAATTGGTTGTAAAATAGGATTTAGACAGATTTTGGACATTGACTGACTGAGTGATATATGAATAAAGTAAATCATTGAACTTTTTATTACTTATGTAAATTGAAAGTTTTATTTGTGAGAACTGCATTATTGTTTTTGTGACATGTAATTACAATAAAATGTCTAATAAAACATTTAAACAACTTAACATCTATCTACTGGGTGTCATCTGTAGCTCTACCGTGAGCTTTTACTATACCATATAATATTCTATATATACTCGCTAGCGTCTGTAGTGAAAAAAATGTATGAAGATTTGTACAGCGTCTCTAGTGGATAGTTGGGTACTAAAATTCGTAATACTAATATTGACGTAACTACTGTAGTAAAGTCAGGCGATTTTACTGTGACAACTCATGGTAGAGGTACTGGGCGTAGAATCGGTTTTTATCTAAGATGGCGGGAAATCAGTGGAATAGTACCAGCTTGTTTATTATGAAAGCTTGAGTCAAATTAAATATCTATTACTATGGCTAGTTTTGGCACGAGAATCAAACCCACAGTTCTAACATTAAGCAATAAATAAGTTCAAACGAGTAAAAATATTTTTTATTGACAGAATATTTTTGTACAGAACAATTTGAATCCATAATAATCAAAATCAAAATTGCTTTATTCAGTAAAATCACAAGGATCATTTAGAATCGTCTTACATACTAGGTGATTCTAGGTGCCAGTTCCACGGGACCAGAGCCTAGAATAAATAATCACAGAATATTCATAAAAAACAGAATCCCAATAATTACAACTAAGTATGCAAATTAAATAATTATAAAACCAAGGAAAACCAAGCCTATAAAAAATGCCGCCCATTCCAATGTTTTTATAATTATAAGATACATTAGCGGTCAACTTTGCCTAGAAATCGTCTAGTGTGCAAACAGCTCGGAAGGTTGCTTGCACACCACTGCACCGTGTATGTACGCGGTGACCTCACGCACACATAGATACGTTCACCTGCAGGCTGCAGCGATCCACTCGTGCGCACTGTCACATCGTGTGGTGAGGGTGCACTGAGTGCATGATTTATCTAAACTAATATAATAATAATATTATAAAGAGGAAAGATTTGATTGTTTGTTTGTTTGTTTGTTTGCATCGAATAGGCTCCGAAACTACTGGATCGATTTAAAAAAATCTTTCACCGTTGTGAAGATACACTATCTGCGATGAACATAGGCTATATTATATTTAAAAAAAAATAGGGATCCTTACTAAAACTTCAGTTATGTAACCCAAGGTGTAAAAAATGCCTAAAAAAAATCCTTACCAGCTACCCGTGCGAAGCCGGGGCGTACGACTAGTAGAAATTAAGTTGAATTTGAGTCAGAATAATATAAAAATAATGTATTAGTAGCAGAAATTTTAATACTTACGTTATTTATGGATCAGTAAAATTGATCATCATGCACTAGGTACAATTATTTTTTTAGCAATTTCACTATTATTTAAATATTGTTACGAAAGAAAGAAAGACAATACATTGATTTGCGACAGAAACATAAGGTACACAGAAACACAAAGTTATACATAGACAACATAAAACAAACAAAGAATATATAAAAAAGACAATCAAAAATATACAGAAATAACTAAAAAAAACAATAATACCTAATTATGTTAGTAGCCATATATATTAGAAAAAGATTAAAACAACCGCAACTTTTTTAAATACTTCGATAACTAGAAAACATAAAACATAAATGCAGATATTTTATTCCTAACATTTCATAGAAACCCAATCAATATTATCTATTCAAATGCAAAAGTTTTCCTTATCATCCAATTAACCGAACTCACCGTGATCTAATTCAATTCATATGATCATTAAACTGTTACTCAGATACACTATAAATAAAAACCACAAATTAATAACTCAGTGTGACCGCATCCTAACGTATAAACTCTGACATTCCACGCACACACGCGCGGCGTCGATAGAACATCGCGTCACCTGTTGACTAGATCGCGACCTCCCATCCAAGGGGGGGTATCCTGACAACTGAAATGTTTTTGAACTATTATTTGATCAAATTGCAGTTCAGTTTTCTTCTTCGTCTTTTATTGATATTTTGAATGATCGATTTTCATACCGTTTTATAGAATTAACAAAATATCAGGTACGCCATGCTCAAATCAGGTAGGTCATGCTTAAATCAGGTAGGCCATGCTCAAATCAGGTAGACCACTTGCTAAACCGCGGCATTGACATAATTTTTAATAGCTCAGTCATGATTTTATAAAGCTCAGTCACGTCCACAAAAATGCCACGGAATACTGATGAGTTGCTATAGTAAAATCATCGAAAACTGAACTGCAACTGAAAGAATATTCGGTCGCGCAGGTTTTTCCTAGATAGCCCCACAGACTACATTATTAATATTGGTCAATACACGCACACTAACAAACAAACCCATTTCAAACTGCACCTTAAACCATCGCAATAAAGTCGACTTTAATATCGCCGGTCCAATACCCACACATTGGCAAAGCTAGAGGTGTTGCGCTGAGCATGTGTGCTGAAGATGGTATTGAATGGATGGTCGTTTAGCTGAATTGGTTTTGGATTGTAACGGTTTAGTTATAGGGTTGTTATTGGCTTGTACTAGGAAGTAAGATTGAAAGGTAAAATGTAGCTCTGGGGTCGTGGGAGCCAGTACTTTGGTTAGTTGTATTATTTTCGATATAACGGTACGAAATTTTTGATAACACACGTACAATATGGACTGACGTGTGTTGTACGTTATTCGAACTAGTTTGAATATTCTCATTATTTATAGATAGTTATTATTTACGGTACTTTTACTTTTAAGATTTAAATATAAATTTGTTGTAAGTTTATGGAGCTTGATATAGTACCTATATTCCCGTTACGAAATTTTATACCTAAGCACGGTAGACATACCTACACGTAGTCCTGTTGATAATTATTACATAAACTTAACACTAACTTGAGACTCTTTAAGGAGGTCAGGATAGTCAGGGACACGTCCAACCGCTTGCATATTGCTAATAGCAAAATTGATCTATATTTATGTATTAAGATTGTATTAAGCACTAATTACAATTTTTGGGGCAGATCACCACAACATAAGATCATAAAATTGAATTTTCTTGAAAACGTGATATTTTTTTTATATTTAATTATATACAAGCGTTTTTTTAACATTATAATCTAGTTAGCAGAGATTAAGGGCACTCTGCACTAAGGTCTACAAACTCTTGAAATAACAATTTGAGAGATCCAATAGCAACGAACCCACACTCATTAGTTAAACAAACAAACGCTAAACTAGTGTTTACACCTTACGGTCAAGCTACATACACTCGCACGCTACATGTGAGCCAACTTTTATGAAAATCTTTAATTTTAGAGCTGAAACTCGTATTTACTACCTACTTTTACTTTTTCACTTTGCATCACATGTTATTACGGCTAAGCGTTTGCCTATAACTCATCATCATCATCATCAACCTATATCAGTCCACTGCTGGACGTAGATCTCTCTGCAGACGCGTCACTGAGCCCGGTCTTCGGCTCTTCTCATGTTATTTGCCAGCTACACTCCGCAGATCGTCGCTCCATCTCGCCGGAGGGCGTCCTACACTACGCTTGCCTAAACAGGGTCTCCGCTCCAGTATCTGTTTGCTACAACCTACCTACTGAAGAATAATAATAATAACTTTTTCTGCATTTTTCCATGATTATGTTGTAAAAAATTAAGTTTTGTTTTCAACGGAATCATTACATTTCGGTTTTGTTACTTTTTCTAATAAATTGTAATATTTAAATATATATAATTATTTATCATAATACCAGTAAACTCTTCTCAATTAAAGAGTTAAGGTATTTTCGTTTCAGCAACCAATATTTTGAGCTTTTTTGTGTTTTCTACTTATTGATATCAAAACAAACTTATAACAAGTGCGTTTATATATAGTATGACCTAAAACCTCTTAAAGGTCCGTTATGAGTTTGCTCAGAAAATGTGTATTAGCGAGAGCTTAATTTCATTTCTTGTTTGACATATTCATGTCTAAAATACCTATATAAAAGATTTAGGTATTGCTAGACAATATTACCAGCTAGTGGTTCTGTGAGAACTGAGTGCTTAGTACGAGGTTGCATTTGCAAGTTGTAAGTTTCTTTCCCATTCTTCTAGGCTCTGGTTGCAAAGTAGTTGCTAGCACTTAGATTAATCTAGTGTCTAAAATGAGCCCTGTGATATAAGTGAGTAAGGTCCATTTCACTTTGACTTTTAAATTTCTCAACATCTCTAAAATATTGATTCTCATCTTTGTCCAATTATGAACATATTTATTAACGGAAATGGATTCTAGTTAAAACCAATCATTCTTATTTGAAATTCAACGAAATTTACGCAAATTGAAATGTGTCAATATTTGAAATCGCATTTCAATTTCGATGACTTTGATCGACCGTTCGCAGTAGTAATTAGTTAAATATCAAGTTAATTAAAGAATACGTCGTCGTAAGAATACGTAATAAACAATTAAACAATTTTGGATTTTAGTTTAGAATTTCGAAATGATACTGTTTTTTTATTTTAAATCTATTAGTTGTGGAAGACGAAGTCTATTTTATAATGAAAAACAAGCTTTATTTAAAATAATAAAAAAAAATTTTCTTTTAACACATTGACAGCAATCACAGCTCAAAAAGGCAGTAGCTCTGCCTTCCATGCTGTGGGCCGTGGGTTCGATTCCCACTGCGAGCAAATGCGTAATGAACATAATTATTTATTCTGTGTCTGGATGAAACTATGTTTTCTAAGTATATAATAACCATACTAGCTTTGTTTAGGGACTGTGATCTGTAAAATTTCCGTGAATAAAAAAAAACATATTATGTACTCTAATCTTACTCAATACTCATCAAATATCGTGTTAATCATAGATTCGTCACACTTACATTCCGGGCAACTGTAACTTAATTCTTTATTAATAATACATATGTTAATCACTATTTTTACATAACCACGATACGATAACTACACGATATCGAGTTTAAGACCTATAAAAAAATATACTTAACAAAAAGTTTTATACGATAAACCACTGATTGTAACCGTATTTGTTTATTAATTTTTGTGATTCCATGTTAATTTTAAAGTGTAACAATGTACCTACTGTTATCATTAATTTTATTTGGCACTAGTCACTTTAGATCGTACCAGCGCGGATTTTTATTGAAGCTACTGTCATATGCTGGCGCTGACACCGACATTTTTTTGTTAAAATCAATGTCGTATCGGTTAGTGTAAGAACGCCCACTGCCGGTATTAAACGATTGATTGGTGATATAGTTGCTAATTTGAAGTCTTTACGACGTATCTAAGGATTTAAATAAAGTAGTTTACATGACTCAGTATTGTCATCACCATCATCATTTATATCGGTAAATTGCTGGACGTAGGGGCTGCATCTCTCAAAACACAGGATACTGATGAGTTACTATAGGAATTGAACGTGTTTAAAACCAACGGAAACGTCAATTCATATTTCTATGATTTAAAAAAAAATGTAGATGTGTAAGTTAGTATTCAATCAGCAAGTTTGGGGCTAGAGTGTGATGTCTGTTTTTTTTTATTATTTTAATATCTCACCAGCATATGAGATTATTTTAAGTGTCGTTCTAATGAACACTGCAATATGATTAAAGGCTATGAGTGCGGCTGTAAAACGTCAAATTATAATAAGATTTGGTGGTAATTGTATTGGTCTAATCAACGGTAATTATTATTGAAGTTATTATAGATATTACTGTTCTTAGTTATAATTTTATTTTATATTGATTAATGAATAATAAATCATAACCAATTATCATTCGAATTGATTATACTTTATTATTAAAAATAGGTTAAATATTTCAACCTAAATATCAAAGTAGGATAATTAAAGCTGGTTTTTTTGTCCTTTACGGTAAAAATAAAATAAATATGTGTAAATATATGCTTTTAGATACCTCAATAAAAAAAAAGTTACAATCATGCGTTAAATTATATCAAAATATATAATAATCTAATTTTCTTAACACGAGTGGGTTAATATCAAATAATTTTACACAAATGTGAATTGTTGGACACTCGAAATTGTATAAAAATTGAATTGCCTAACATAATGTATTTAATAAAATATTTTCAAATAGAAAACCCATGAAAGCATAGTTACTCGATCCAACTGTCATAGATATAAGCCATATGATAATTGAACGGTTTAGTTATATAAATAAATACACCTATTCAACTCATACAAAACAGTATAAACAGAAACACTATTCATCATACAACTAATAATAATTGCTCAATCAAAAAGTAATATTATTTTCAATTATTAGTGCATCAATTAAGTCATATTTCCATATTAATCAAGAGTTTATTAAATAATTAATTTTTATTTATAATTAGGTAAAAGTCGGCGCGGTCAAAGGGAACCTGATTTGGATCGGCATTGATGGTCAAGAGACGAAGGTGTGTTTCTTACGTCATAGATGCATTCATTAAGAATATAAAAACGATAGTTTGATGAACGAAAACTATTAAGATATAGTCAGATATGTATTAGAGCAGAAACCGCTTTAACTGTTAAGTTTGAGAATATGGAAATAAAAAAGTTAATCGTAATTTTAAAACTATGACTCACCAAAGCAGATGTAATAAATAAATATAAATAAGCTGGACAATCCACACAACATCATCTAGCCCCAAGCTGAGCAGAGCTTGTGTTATGGGTTCTAGAAGACTGACATACTTAATACAATACATAATATTAAAGATAATATTAAAGATAATACTAAATGTTTTTTACCCGCTGTTTCTTTTTACAATAAAATATGTAAAAATATAAAATTATAGTACAATGCGTCGAAACTTTCCGTTGACCCACCTGAGGCTAAGTGACATCAATTTCATGTAGTGATAGATTATACTGTATTAACTGAGAACTTTCTTTTAATGTGAGATATGCAAATTTTTATATTAATTAAAACAATAATTCCAGCTTAGACTGTCTTAAATGTATAGATTTCTTAAGCACTAGTTTAAAATTTAACGGGATTTTTATAGTTGTAGAACTACTGGAATTAGATTTTTAATGAAAAATCATATTAGGAAGCTTAAAAATCTAATCTCATATATCTATATCTATACTAATATTATAAAGAGGTAAAGTTTGTATGTTTGTATATACTTATACTTACTTATAATATTATAAAGAGGTAAAGTTTGTATGTTTGTATATTTGTTCAATTGTAAGGGGTAATCTCGGGATCTACTGAACCGATTTTAAAAACTCCTTCACCAATAGAAAGCCACATTATCGCTGAGTGTCATAGGCTATATTATATTTTCAAAAAAATTAAGGATCTTTACTAAAACTTCGATTATGTAACCCAAGGTGTAAAAAAAATACCTAAGAAATTCCTTACATCGCGTGCGCTGCAAAAACTATTGATGATAGAAAGATATCATGTACTACAATTTTGTAGAACACATCATCATCCACAAAAAAGTCAGCGATAGCATATGTCTTACTATTACAGATATGTCTCTATAAGTGTTTTAATATCGAAAAAATATAATTAAAATGACGCCGCTAGAAAACGTTCTTTATTTGTGCTTTGGTATTAATCCTTATCTAAATAAATTACCACATAATTAAGATTGTTTCAATACCTTTATATGACTTTTTAAATTATTCAATTTGGACATTCCATTCAAAAGATATCACGAGTTCAAAAATGTATGTATTAGAAAAATGACAAGCGGAATAATGCAGGTGCCGGTCACGGGAGTATATGCGGGTTCTATTGTTTAGTTACGTGGATTCAAAAGGAGAGTTATAAGTTTAACAGTATACATATGTTAAACTCATAATTAGTAAAATCTATACTTATAGAAGTAAAGTTTGTTTATTTGTTAAATTGTAAGTTGTAATCTCGGGATCTACTGAACCGATTTTAAAAATTATTTTACCATTAGAAAGCCACATTATTGCTGAGTGTCATAAGCTATATACAAAACCGAAAAATAAAAAGGCTTTTACGTGGTAGTCCATTTTGCAAAGTTAATCGGAGAAAAACGGTCGAATTATGCCCAACGAAGTGGGCACGGGTCAGCTAGTTATGGAATAAGTTGTAAAATCTTTACAACCACTTAAATTATAACAATCAGATGATATTTAAATCTTATTTAGTTATTGTAAATTTACATGAATTTTCTATAAATTGCGAAAATAAAATTAAGCAAAAACTTAATTTGTTTCAAACAATAAAAAAACATAAAGTTCAAAATGAGCAAAAACTTAATTTGTTTAATAATAAGGAGTTGAAGTTTAAAAAATTATCATCAAACAATGCTATAGAACATATACAGTTGAGCTATCTACAGACCATTGCAAACCATCTATAGATAGTTCAACTGGTCCAATTTAAAAGCAATATGTATTGCTCAAAAATAATATTTAGTTTCCATACCAAAATTATTTACTTAATATAATAGAAATAAAAAATGAAATAAGTAGTTGTATTTTTTTATTTTATTAGTACTGTGTTAATATAAAATGAAAACCTGTGTTAAAATTATTCAACGACAAGACACGGTCCTTCGTGAAATGCTAAATCTGATAGCTAAGCTTTTTGTGCTTCATTGTACAGATGTTAGCTTTTTACAACTCGCTTTTTGCTCAGATGTTCACATGCTGTTTACGACTGTACCAGATTATTTAATAGGCTGCTGCATCAATTGTCTCTGTCACTATTTGTGTTTTTCTCAGAGAAGTACATATCTTATTTTTTTTTTAATTCATGATATCGTGTCTCACTGCAAGGCTAAGGTCATTCTCAAATTTTTGGGTATTCTGGGTATTTTATACGTATAATAAAAAATATCTATATATATAATGTATTGTATTAAGTATGTCAGTCTTCTAGTACCTACCCATAACACAAGCTCTGCTTAGCTTGGGGCTAGATGATGTGTGGATTGTTCAGTATTATTTATTTTATTTATTTATCTATTATAAATAATCATTTTAAATTAATTTCAGATGAATAAATAATGTAATAGAGGAGCTTATTTGTCAATGCAACGCACGCCGGATATTAAAATACAATGCGGCTTGTCGACGAGTGGTTCTGTGACGTCGGCGAACTTAAAACGAAATGGGTAGCGATATATCCTTCAACGGACGTAGGGTTGTCTATGTCTTTTCTGTGATATACAGGGTGGAATTTTGTATTGCCACAATCTAGCTGTAGAATTGCTGATGCAACTTTTACAGATCTTAGTCGGTTCAATTAGGTACCTACCTACCGCGTGCGGCTAGCGAATTTTTAAAAATCTTTGAATGCCGTTTTCTTTCTTTTCAAAAATAAAGGAATGTATTTTTTGTGTAAAATTTTCTATCTAAAGTACCTATTAAGAGTAGGTACTTCCCCTTCAGGTGGTATAACAAAATTCCACCCTGTATAGTAAATAATATAAGAAAAACATCTTAAAAAAAAAATAAGTAAAGTTATTGCAAGTACAAAAAACGTGAATTAGGCTTTTTTTAATTTTTAAACAAAAGAGTTCAGTTCTTAAAGCATGGTTTATTTATCATCTAGTCAATACTTATACTGTATTTAGTACAAAATAGGAAGTAGTTCTTTTTACACTAAAAACATATAAGTTCAAAATTACAAACTAAAGACACACGGTCAAAATAAAAAATAAAGTGTTAATAAAGTGTCAACCCTATAACAACGCGTGCGCAAACGCAGCAATTTGTAAGCGCCGTTGCCTTAACCTGTCTAAACTAATTTTCATCCTTATGTATAAGGAAATAAGATTCAAAACAGTTTGATTAGTTCTAGAATGAATAGAAAAGTGTTTAATTTGTAAATTGTTTAATGCTAGTTCACTGGGCGCTAGTTACTTGATTGATAAATTGGTACAAACTGGTTTATGGTAAACTAAAAATGAGTTGTGATATCACCTTTTAAGGATCACCTTTTATATTGTCTTTTAAAACTCAGTATGTGATACATTAAAGTTATGAATCGTTATCTACTTAAAAAATAATTGGTAAATCGTGTAGGTACCTACCTACCTAATATTGTTTATATTGTGGTAATATCATTCTAATAATAAATAATAATATTGTGGCTAATTTACATTTGCTTTGTTTTAACATGACAATATTAGAACATGTTGACATGATTAAAAAGTTACTTAAAAGTGTCCCTAATTATCCATGTGTTTCAAAAGTGACACTGGACGTTGAGGCAAGCATGGAGATGAGAAGAGACGAAGACCAGGCTCAGTGGCGCATCTTGGGAGAGACCTACGTCCAGCCGGCCTATCCCAACCGCTCAAAACCTGCCAGCTTTTAAATTACAAATCAATCAGTTTCTATAGTAAGTCATCGGTATTCTGTGGCATTTTTGGTGGACTTTATTTAATTCTATCGTATAATAACAACGTCACAGTCACATTAGTCTATAAGACATGCCACAGAATACCCATTCTAATTCTAATTGGGGGAATAAGATCTGCACTGACGCAATAGGGTGTATTGTGCATTACCCTGTTAACCTCATCCCAGTAACGGAGAAGGACTTTGGGTTGGTTTGGAACTGAATACCGATGAGTTACTATAGAAACTGAACTGGCAGGTTTTGAGAGGCTAGGAAAGGCCTACAGTAGTGGACTAATATAAGTTCATGATGATGACAAATGCGATAGGTATTTGTGTTCTTGAATTCGTCAGATCATGCTAATCTGTTAAAAAGGTTCCATGTCAATACAGCGAGTAACTGTTAAACCGTATGTGATTGTACTTTGAAAAGTGGAAGAACAAATATTGGATGACGCAGAAATTCGCGTTATTCTTTTGTGTGAAACCAGTTAGTGATTTGTTAATATTAAACCAAATATACTGTTGTAATTTAAAAAGACTAAACAGAGTGACGAAAAAGTAACCAGTGTAAGTTAAATGTGTATTAAAATTGGTGATTTTTTAGGTGTGTAAATTCGGACCGTAAATGTTTTAAGCTTCGTTTACACAAAGATAGTAACTATCTAAGAAACAAGAACAATGCAGGTATGTTTTTGTTTGTTAGTTACTAACCTTTTATACAAAAAAGTTAGATGTTCTTACAAATAAAAAAAATGACAAATCCCAAAAGTTCAATATTCCCTAGAAAAAACTATTTCCAAATTTAGTTTCTGGACGTTTTCAGAGGAGAGTGAATAGGTTCTATCTAGGCAAACGCATTCCATCATATGAAAGCGTTTGCTCATATTGCATAAAAAAAACCATATTCAAAGCTCAAGAACTTTGCATAACAAAGTTTAACGACTAACTCATACAAAAGAAGTAAATAACCTAGAAATAGGTCGAATGCAATCGAATAAAACAATGGCCTATGTGCTCTGGTTTATAATCGAGTTGTGCAACGAGACATTACTCTAAATCGATTCTGGATGTGATCGAGTTACAAATGAACGGAATTTGTTCAATGTCATTTTGGCATTTACGGACAAACCGAACTAGAATTTTATACAATGTGTTTTTTCTTGAATATAAATATTTACAGTGAAAAAAAAATAAACAAAGCAAAATAATACAAGTGTAAAAACACTACACAATAAATACAATATTATGTGTTCAAGTTTTTTTATTACTGATAAAAACATTTTTGTCGATCAAACTAATAAACTAAACAATTACAATAAGTAAAACAAGCATATTATACATAAAATATTGAATACTTGCAACAATAAGAATTCAAATGTTTTATCGAATGCATGTTTGAAAAAAAATTCAAAAGTACCAATAAAAATAATGTAAAAACAAATAAATACATCGAGCTTCGTCATATTCAAGCCGAGCCAATACCATATTCAAAGTACGATCACATCACTTCAATCGTAATTTGTTTACAAAAACTCTTAGCATTACCCTTTACTAAGACTATTTATATACTTATAGACCTCTATCAGACACTTAATACACTTTACGAACAACATTGATGATTCAACAGGCAAATCTGAGCGAACGCCACCATTTATATGGAAAACGAACATCGCCTTAAAAGAACCTACGATACACATGATAAAACAACTTTAACTCTAAGGTAATAAGACCTAAAATTCTATAGCTATAGAAGTTGAAACAGTTGTAAACGAAAGTGAATCTAATGCAGAAGAGAATAAAGAAGATACTCCAGTGGAGGTAATGAAGAGGTGATAATTAAAGGAGACGATGACTGCACAGCACGCGTTACAAATAAATAAATCCTTGCTTGTTATTCCCAACACGATAGTATTATGTAAGCTGTTTGTAGATTAATAGGTCAATGTACTGATATTATAGCACTTTTTATGAAGCAAATGTAAATTACTATTTGCAAATATGAGCATGGATGTCGGAGATAATGTAATTTGTGATCATGGTCTGTAGTTGGTTTAAAATATTATAAATGTATCTACACTGATTAAAAAAAAAGTTATTACACATGATAATAAAAAGTAGAAAAAATAAAAATCAAATTTTTACTAATTAATAAGGAGTGAATTCTAAAACGGTAAGTTATTCAACAGTGTTTATTATAATTATTTATATATTAATTATATTGGATTTATTTTTAAAATTTCATTATAATTATTAATATCAAAATGACAAAAATACTCGATATTGATTTGTATTTTACATCAATATTTATTTTAAAAGATTTAATAGGTACTGTAGGCTTATATTGAATACAATTTTGATGATATTTTCGTATATGAAAGCATAGAAAATTTGTTATTGTGTATTCATAGTATATGACGTGACCCGACATCACTATTATTGTAACTGGATTGGACCCGATCGGTATTTATTAATGTAGATTGTTATTGGCTGTCTTACGTCACCTAGAGGTATGCTGATGAGAGCTCGTCTATAGGCGCCATAAAGTGAAGGGACAAACGTCAAAAATATATAATTTAATGATCATTAAAATTCGACATCAGATTATATTTTTACGATTGATGAGTTTGATGACAGTCGATGACCCATTCATAAAAAAAAAGATATTCAAATAGTTATTTTAACGACAAGCAGTTTTATTTCTCACAATCTAAATAACGGCGATTATGATAGAGAATTTTAACAAAAAACTTTTGATTTTTAAAATAAAAGCTTTAATAAAGATAATAAGACGTGTCAGTCAAGACACTCGGGACTATAACTCGTCAAAATTGGTTCTCTAATCGACAATGTATGTTCATTGGTTACCAAAGTCCTAACCGTGATCATATAAACGTAATTTACGGCTGTAAACTGATAAAGTCTAATAAACTAGACGATAAACTAGGTAGAGGTGATGCTCACTTTGACAAAAAAAGAAAAAATCGTATTGTCGATACCGACACGAGGATTTGAATCGATTGAAGTGCGCGCGCTTATCGATCGAATGATTACTGTAATGACAATTTATGCGTTAGTCAACTGGAATTATGTAAACGAGGCACAAGTAAGGCATTCATTGTGATAGGACCACCCGTGTGAACGAATGCATTCTATCTGTAATTTGTCGTTTGATTTTGATTTTGGAAAGTTTTATTGGGATTTGTAGTGGATTTAAAACGTGTAGTGTAGTTGGGAATTGTTTATGGTTTATTGGAGATGTTAATGTCGGGTCAAGGATGGGAAAACAGATTATTGATTTTGTTACATTTAGGTATATTTTAGATCTGGTGAGTTTGTTGGAGTGGTTTTGTAGGAAAACTTCAAAAAAACCTTAAAATTTAATTTAAAAATGTTTTGTTTTTTTGGTTTGTTGAAATCATATGAAAAGTTTTGTTGATATCAGGCATGTAGTTGTAACTCAAAAAATAATGTTTTGCCTCTTATACTAAGTAAAAGTAACAGTACCAAAGTGAAGTAAAAAAGTAATAGGAGACATTAACTATGTGTATTCTGTAAATTTTCAGTCAAAAAAAAAAACCATAATAAATAAAGTCATTAATTATCATCAAAAAACATTTATAACTGACCACAACTGTCAAACAAATTAACAGCACATCTAATCGTTTGACAGCATTTCAAACATTATAATTTCAAGTGTAACGTGATACGTTGCGCGTGCGCACCCATTTCACGCGCCGTCGACCGCAACACTTTAATCTGATGATTTGATTGTTATACGATTTCACGGAAAGAAACACATAGTTTTTTATCAAGCTTAAGTAGGCTTAAAAATGGCTAAAATAAATAAATAAATATTAAATAAATAAGTAGGGGAAAAACTTATCAAAAACATCTATGTTAAAGCATAAAACACTTGTGCTAAAAGGTAATTAAATATTAGGATTGAGGATGTGGATGAAGTCACAAGTTAAAGCCATATTAATGAATTTATACTGTATCTAAAGAAGGCTGAACTGTGGCTAAACCTTAATAATAAGGCCGAAAAGTGTGAAAAAAGTGAGCAGGATTAGGTACACTAGGTAAAAAGTAGTTTAAAGTACTTTATCTAATAAAATACCTTTATTTTTAATCATATTTAATACCTAAATACTAGATTATTCTTAGTACTTCATGATTTTACTACAGAAAAGCCAAGAAATGTTGACTTTAATACCAAAACCCATAATTAACGTAACCTTCTTGCGAATCGCACAAATAGAGACCTACATTAGTGGCGTGTAGGTTAAGGTGAGTGTTTGGTTTATTTACGAGGCACTAGCTGGGGGGGTATCTTGACAACTGAAATGTTTTTGAATTTTTTGTTATTTGATTAAATTGCAGTTCAGTTTTCTTCTTCGTCTTTTATTGATATTTTGAATGATCGATTTTCATACCGTTTGATGGAATTAACGAAAAATAAGGTAGGCCATGCTCAAATCAGTTAGGTCATGCTTAAATCAGGTAGGCCATGCTCAAATCAGGTAGGCCACGTGCTAAACCGTGCTAAACCATTGACGTCATTTTTAACAGCTCAGTCATAATTTTATAAAGCTCAGTCACGTCAGTCCACAAAAATGCCACGGAATACTGATGAGTTATTATAGTTAACTCGTCGAAAACTGAACTGTAACTGAAAGGATATTCGGTCACGCAAGTTTCCCCTTGCTGGATAGCCCCCCTGACGTGTAGGATACGGTGAGTGTTGGGTTTATTTACGAGGCACTAGCTGGCATTCTATTGTTTTGAAGCTCTACATATCACGGGATCCTGGTCCCAATACGAAATATCAAAGCTTTGTTTACTTAAACAACTCACTTTGATTCTGCTCTAAACGAGATATTTATTTTGTCAAAATAAGTGTAACAAACATGGTCTTAGAAAGTAGGGAGGCACTTTAAAACTTATTCACCCTTTCCAGGTATCGCAAAAAGGGGGTTGGGCACTTAAACTAAAAAAAATATTTTTTTTTTGTGTTCGCCAAATACATATTTCCTTCGATTCGAACTTTTTTATTTTTGTGAGATGCGACTAGACGTAGTGGTTCTTTCTTAACCTCTAAGCTTCTTTCTGTTGTGTAAAATTGAATTGTACCTACAACCAATTAAAGATTAACAAAATAAATATTAATTTCTTAATGTTTTTATAATATTTTGTGTAATCTGACAGTTCTACGCAATTCTTAAACACGTAGATACCTTATGGCAACATTTACGTTTCGGGTCAGAGGTTAGGTCACATTTGAATAATTTGATCATAATATCGTTATAATTGCCCATTCAAAACTAAATTCTAGTTGTGACGCAATAAAAATGTGGATCAATTATTTATATATCGAAAACTAGTAATTGGATATTTGTGATTCAATCGTTGGAAATACTGGACTGATTTAAATAAGATTGGAAATAGATCCGTGAGCTATAGCATGATCCGAATCAGTGAACAAATACGCGGACGGAAGTTAGTTCAATATGGGAAATTAATAAATAAGTAAGTAAATAATGTTGGACAATCCACACAACATCATCTAGCCCCAAGCTAAGCAGAGCTTGTGTTATGTGTACCAGAAGACTAACGTACTTAATACAATACATTCTTTTTCTTCTGTGGTCGGCACTTCATGACTGAAGATCGTGATCGCTAATGGTCTTTGACGACGTCATGGAGTGAACGGTCTGCCTCCAGCGGTTTCTGTCTGTGGCCATTCGGATTACTTCGCAAAACTTTCGTCCATCTTCTTTTAGTTGGTCCGTCCATCTGGTTGGAGATCTACCGCGCGATCGTTTTCCCTCAACGTTACCAACGATCACCAGTTTCTCCAAGTTTTGGTCGCCGCGTCTGGCAATATGGCCGAAGTAAGAGAGTATACGGCGGTGACAAATTGTGGATAACCTATCTTTCACTTTTAACTGCGTAAGAATTGACACGTTGGTGCGCTTAGCTGTCCACGATATTCGCAGCATACGTCTCCAACACCACATCTCAAACGCATCAATTCTTTTCCTCTCTCTTGATAAGATAGTCCATGTCTCGACGCCGTATAAGAAAATAGGAAAGACTAGTGCTCGGACTAGACGCATCTTCGTCTTGCATGATAATACAATACATTACATAGATAGATATTATTTAATATAGGTACATATAAAATAAACAGGTATTTTGTATCTAATCTAGATTTATATAACAACCTAGTTCTTTATCTATAACGTGTTGTAGAGCTTGTCATCATGTTAATATCATCCTTCCAACTTTACCATTTCTAGGACTTAATCATGTGTTTTTTTAAAGTGTGTTCAACAAAACCATAATAAAAGTAAATTAAACCCTTAGATGACAAACAATGACTAGCGAAATGGTGAAGACATGATTAAAAACAACAGGTTTGATAAAATTACGATACCAAATACGAATAGGTAACTATGGTAAAAAAAAACTGAAATAATATTAAAAAATATATGTATAGTTAAAATGTACACAATACAGACGAAACACGATAAAACATACCCACAAATGATGATGAGCCAAATTGAAAGTCTAGCATCCGTAGCAAAACCAATAAAAATCTAATTTAAAACATAACAGTCATAATCAAATTAAGCATAATTTCGCAATATTTATTAATAACTATAAACTTAACATTAATAATGCGACTAAACCCAGTAAAAGATTATTTAATTTTTAATTTAAGTTATATATTTGCCATAATACATCAATAATTGTCGTGATAGCTTATAGAAATCTACAAAATATGTTAATATAACTATGTAAAGATTTTTAAAAGTGGTACATCTACATATAATTCTATTTTAAATTACTTGATAGAGATAACGACTTTATAATGTAAATATATTATGAATTAACACATCTTAATAGTATAACGATAGTTAATGTTTTCTTAAAAAGGCCCGATGGCCTCCTATTGCGAACTAGTAGCGGTGTAGCCGTCAAAATATTAAATTAAATAATACATACACTACATACACGTCAAAGTTAGTTTATTGCTTAAAATAATGTTAAGAATATGTAAAGTATTGTGAATCAATATAATTTCCTTATAACTACTCGTAAGCTAATAGCGTGAGCTTATATTTATTATATTTCATATAACTATCTATCGATCACTATCTTTATATATTTTTTTATTTTTATTTAACCTATACTTTCCCACTGCTGGGCAAAGGCATATTTACTTAAATCGATAAAAAAGTCTATCTTGAAATAAAAGAGATTAAAATAATTATGCGTTAACATGAATTAAGTTTTTTTTTCTAGTAGAATATTTTTTTCTTTTTAACACATCAGTTTAAAAAAAAAATAGTATATCCAAACGATTATTTCCGCACATTTTACGCGCTTCGTTTGTTGACCTTTGCATATCATTAAATATTTTCTTTGATAATAATTTAATGATCATTAAAATGTTAAAAACGGACTAATATAGTTCACCTATTAAGTCAACAGATGATGTCACCTTAGATATGTAATCCGATCCAAAGGTATCATATTTCACTCACCGGATATTTTGCTACCTGTTATATATAATTCACAATTCGTAGACGATTCTTTGATAATAAACTGATCTGAATTTATTGTTTTTTTATATAGTAACAAAATTGACAGCTCATAAAAATATAAAAATATATAAAATTTCATTTAAATAAATAGATTTCTCTATCGAGATATAAAGAAACATATTAACACATAAACATAGTAAAATATATGAGAAAAAATTAAGAAAATAAAGGAAATTCTCTGTGACAGTTTGATGATAAACTTTAGTTTTCTTATTTCTACTTGATAAAAGCGTCAAATAGAATCTCAAGAAAAAAGTGAAACTATAAAATCTGCATAGATTGCTTGGTCAGTACCGCGAATATTTGAGCATTAAACTAAATCACAATAGCAGCAATCAGTGTGCCGATAACGGAAACTTCACTGCAATCATGAGCATTCAAAATCGGTGTAATGATCGACATACGCGCTGTCCACGGAGCCACAGCTCAGTTTGAATAGCTAGATCATTGTAAACATAATTCATTATCTCATGAATACGGCTCGACCGATTTGGCTGTTTTTTTTATTATAGTTTTCTAATACTCTACAAGGTTCTTACGGAAAAAGATATTAAGAAAATCTCTCAGAAAAAAAGGCGAGGTTACGAAGTTCGCCGGGACAGCAAGTATACAATAAATATTCTATAGAAAAAAACGGTTGGAGCCAGGCCGCAGTTTCTTGTCCGTTCTTCTAGGCTCTAGTCTAGTCACGTGGAACTGGCATCTAGAATCACTTAGTATACAAGACGATTCTAGAATAATGAGAAATTCTAAATTATCTTTGTGATTTTAATAGATAAAGTTTAATTACTAAAAATCTAAAATACAGGAACATGCAAGTTATATTATAATTATAAAATTTGAAACTATCACGGTTTGGAACATAGTTTTCTTTATAAACGGGAATTAATCAAACTCACAAATCATGGTAAATATCTACTATCTATAATTACCCCAGAAGAAGGAATTATCTCTGAGATGCGTACAATGAGATGTTTCAACATAATGTACTGGCATTGCTGTTCTATCATAAGCTATAAAAAAATAACAAAAGAAAAAGAAAGCGTCAGTCCGTCAACGATATGACGATTTTAGAATAGTTGCGTTTAGAACCACGGAGCGAATTCTATACTTTTGTTATAATCTTTTTGTCGACGTGCGAACTTTCACCCAATTATAGAACTACCAGTTATAGATCATATGACTTGACAGTTTGCGGTCTGTGATTGTATGTGGTTGAAATATACGATACTTTGATTATATAAAAAATATCACGGACATTTTATACGTCATGTGACTAACAGAGCTGTAACCACAAAATTGTATTTATTTTTAAATGATGCTCTTGAAGTCTTTGGTGTTTTTTTGTTTTATCAAGAATTGTGTCTAATAACATGAATCATGATCGCAGAACTGTTTGTAAAATTTGTAGCGGTGTGATTCGTCGACAACTATATCTTTTGTTTATCTATTTTTATTTTTAATACATATCAGTCCACTGCTGGGCGTAGGTCTCTCCCAAGACGCGCCACTGAGCCCGGTCTTCGGCTTCTCTCATCCAATGTTTGCCAGCTACATTCCGCAGATCGTCGCTACATCTAACGCTTTTATGTAACACAAATGTGAAAAATAAGCGCAGTGCAATGCATTACAGAGCATGTCCTTAGTGGACGTAGCCATTGCCTTTTTGCTTCATAATATAACCTTAAAATGTCATGAAGAACGTATAGTTTATGTTGTATCATCATCAACCTATATCAGTCCACTGCTGGACGTAGGTCTCTCCCAAGACGCGCCACTGAGCCCGGTCTTCGGTTCTATGTTGTATGGTAATTATTATTCAGTCAGACGTACAACAGTTTTTATACATGAATAATTCAATAAGCGTACTCCCATTACATCGCCATTAAAATATTGGAGGTGCATGTGACCCACCTCTTAAATTTTAACTTTGAGACTTTAAATTAACTTTTACTACTTTTTAAGTGAAAAACGGGAAAATCTGGTTTTAAAAATGCATATTTTATAGATAGTTACAGAATGATTAGAAATAAAATTAAGTACGGATGTCAATGTGTTTACAATACATGCCTTAAGCATTTAATAGACATGAAATAGTAAACCAGACCGGTAAAAACGATCTAGAGATAACTCAAGTGATCCAAATCAAAGTAAAATAATGTAATTTCTAGAACTATGTATGAGATAGCAGCGTTCAGACAGCACTACGATCATGCAGCATTATTTGATAAAAATTTCCAGCTCGTCCAAATCCATCAATGCACCATTTTTTTCAAATTTCTTAAAGTATTTATTTTAACACTGCGGCCTAGATGGCTTATTGTGGTCGCCAACAACAAAAATACGTTAAGTAACTTACACAACAAAAATTTGTAGATACCTACAACATTATTATATTTTGTATAAGTTCTTTTTTGCAAATATTTGTAAGGTGTGCGTTCTCGTTTCATTGCCTGACTTTATCTCTCAGAAGGTAATATAAAAGTGCTAAAACAGAGTAAAATTACTTCATTTTCGTAAAAAGCGACCATCGCAGATAATTTTTACATTTAGCAAATTGCTTTATTTGAGTTTATGAGTTCAACACGCTTTTTGATAGATATCTAAAAGTACAGGTTTCACGGCTTGGTTTTTGCTTTTAATTTTTCATTTTTGACACATTTTGGTACAATATTCTTGACTATGCTTTTAGACATTAAAAAAAGAAACAACTCTGGTTGGTGGTTTTTATTATTTTCCAGTAAATACTAATTTATTTTTTTACAACAGTATTTTTTTTTCTTATAATAATACCATTTGTTACCAGTGGCGCGTCTTGGGAGAGACCTACGTCCAGCAGTGGACTGATACATGTTGATGATGATGAATACCATTTGTTTATTAAGAAAATGTATAGATTAATCTGCGATTAGCGTTTTGGGCTTCATTATTAACAATGACTGTATTACTTTAAGTTTATTTCACTCACTATTGCATAATGAAGCTGCTTTTCCATAAAAAATATAAATAAAATAAACTCACCAAAAAATAGTAAAAATACCGATTTAAAGTTAACAAAATCGATATCGAATCGATTATTGAAAAGTGTGCAAATTACATGTTGCATCGGCATTACTCCCTGTAATACTGCGCCGCTTTTCAACTCATTTACATTAAACACGTTAATTTTTATGCCCCAAATACTTGATCGATTATATTTCATTAATTCGCTTCAGTGAAATCACTCAGGTGTCCTGGCATTAACATGTTTGGGACATAATTTTATGGTAATGTACTTATTCTTTCTTAAAACAATAAAATTGAAACTTCTTTGTTTTTTAATGTAAAAAATTAAATACTTTTTTTATTTGATAGAGAGTTGATGACATACATATGTAATGTACTTAGCATATTCTCAACAGTTTTTGAGTCCGTTTGTATACACAAATTTATATAATCCACAGATTACAATTTTTTTTGTTATGTAAACCTATTCTATATTTTGCTCAGAAGAAACCAAATACACTTAGAACTGACTAGCTTACAGTAAATAAGATTTATTGGTCAACGCCCGCTACCAGCTCTGAACCCACGACCTTTGGATTAGAAGGCGGGTCAGAGATCCCACTACACAATTATTTACAAGAACCAAAATCAATTTAATCTGTAAATGGATATAAAGTCATTAAATATAACTATTGACATTTTACTCGCACAAAAACAAGATTATTGTAAATTTTGATTTAGAATTTTAATGGTTTAAACATCATTAAATAATGATGTTTATTTGTATAGAAAAACATTATCTAAAGAAATTAAACTGAAACCAATCAGTCAAATATATAATACTTGATTATTTATTGATGTATTAAAATGAAAGAAATATATTTATACAAATGTGAAGGACATTTTATATAGAAGCTTAATGTATTATAAATAATTGAATTAATTCGCAAAAAAATAGATTTTTTCGGGATAGAAATGGCTTATGCATTAATCTAGATTATAAACTATAAACGTTCCAAATTTCATCAAAATTTGTTAATTATTTAGAGCGTAATTAAGAATGAATCATGCAAACTTTTACAGTTAAAATTTTAGTAGGAAATAATATCGTACATCTAACTTAGTTTGGGCTAGACTGCTAGTTGTAAAGTTCAAAAAACATTCTTAATATCTGGTATACCTCCGTATTTATTATGCCACAACATGAAAAAGTCTAAATAATGATTGTTAATTTATAGTAGAAAGATTTATTAGCATATTTATATTAAATTATATTAAACTGTTATATTTATTTTATTGACTTTACCTCAAAACTTTAAAAAAATGGTCTAAATTTAAAAAAGATAACGATCAAATTTCAGCATTTAGTAATACTTTATGGTAGAAAATCAAATAATTAACATAATTATAGATTTATTCAAATTGTTATTAAAAACAAACATTTTCAATGCGTGGGTGGTGCGCGCCTTTATGCAAATCTCGCCCTTATTTCAACGTAGCTAAGTGTCACGTTTCTATAAAAAAAGTGAGTAAAATTAAATAAAACTTGTTAATCAAAGTAACTAATTAACCGTAGGAGTATTATTATTGCTTTTTGTAAGTTATTGTGGTTTTTGGGTGATTTGTTGAATTACATTTATTTTGGTGCTTCATTAGATTTAAAAGAAAAGATTTTCTAAAGAATTTATTAGTTTTTATATATTTTAATAAATTAGGAGCCAAATTAAGAATATACCTGCTCTATTTAGGCTAGCTGTCAAAAGTGTTTTTACATACGATTATTTTTTTTCAAATCGACGCAATATAAGCGCTGTGGGTCGTAGGTTCGATCTTTACCAAAAACCAAACAGGTGTAATGACTAAGCATTTTTTTTTGTTTGTTTGAGTACATATTTAAGTACATACATGCCTTATAAAAAAGTAATCTAGTTCCAATTAAAGCCAGTTTTACTTAGTTTGGTACTAGATGGCGTGGTCAATGAATATTTATAAAAAAAACTCTATTAATTTGATGTTAATGATGGCACGTGCAGTCCAACCATAAAAGTGCCAGCGTAGTGGTAAAAAATGCAGACACTTTAACATAAATTAGACGGATTCAGTCATATTTCACATACTGTGATAGTTTTAGGGCACTCACACACGAGCCACTTGCCACAACTTACAATTTAGTGGCGTGTTCGACGTCACATCTATTTTCTGACGTGACAGATGAACTAAATGTGACTGTTGTTTTAATTCTAAAAGTAACTCTTAGAGCATTTTCTTCTAGTAATGTTCATAATTTACAAATAACTGTTAAAAAACTTTATTAAACTAAATATGTAATCCCCATAATTTATAGAGAAAAATACGTGTAAATGTGTGTAAATGTGTGTATGACGTGTGAAGTGTAACGTATCAAAACGTTGACGTTATTAACACTATCCGTTAACGCTCGTCTATCGAACGTTGCAGCGTCACTGCGCAGTGTGTCTTGTATGTGCTACTGTTACGATACATTTACGATTATCACTTTTATTCGTGCTCTTTACATGTCAGTCACATTATTCTTGTGATTTTATTAATCTTAATATTATATAATTCAACCGTAAAGAGTGGAAGGAGGGAGGGGAGGCCTTTGCCCTGCAGTGGGACAGCCATGGCTGATAAATAAATAAATAATAATATGTTTGGCATGGCCACGGACGTCACTAACAACTAGTAGCCAGCTAGTCTGTAAGTAGCCTAATATAATTTACACATGACGAGTTAGCTCAGTCGGGTATGTGACAGTTGTGTATCAGAAAACATCTTTAAATGGAGTTGGGTCGAGAGATACTTTATTGCATTATGTATTTAGATTTTACACAACTTTATTAATGTAACGTCTCACTTAAAGTGTTCAAGATCTAAAATAGTTTTTGTTGAATGTTCTTTATATTTTTTGAATAAATCATTTGGAACTTAACATTTAGAGTGACTATAGTCATGTTACGCTATTGCATAGCTTGAGCGTGGAGACCGAATCCAGAAATTCTGTAACGAAAAAACCGAACGAAAATAACCTAACACTGCGCATGCGTAATCCAGCAAAAAATGCTTTGCAATAGCTTAACCGCGGCAGTATCCGAGTGCCTAAAAGAGTGCTTAAAACTACCTGTGATACTTCAAAACGCACGTTATTTTTGGACGTGCTCAGTGAGGTAATGCATTGTTATAGGTAGAAGTTATACTTAAATATTTATTAGGCTACCTGCTTGTTTCACCATTCAAATATAAAAATGCTTCTCAGCTGATAGATGTAAAAAAAATCGTAGGTATCTGAAACATGAAAGTCTGTTTTTAATATATTTTGTATATATATTATTATTGTGTCCACGTTATATTAAATATTATTTATGGTTTTCCTTAAACAGTAGTAAATTGACAATTAAATATAATTACAGCAGATCCCAAAATGCTTTAATAATCTGTTTTTAAATCTGTTAAATTGACCAATATGCAAAGATTTATTAATTTAAATCATAACACAAAGCTTTAACTATCAACCTTAATCATCAAGCAATAAGACTTACTTTCTTTTGCAAAAAATTGACAACCTTGCAGAAAAATTGTACACTAATTTGAATCTTATATTGAAGATAATAGAGATCGTTTTGGTATACAAAGTGGAGTTAATATTTTGTGAATAGTTATTATTTTGATATGAATAACGACTTGGTTGTCCTTGCCTACGGGGGGCTTTATCTTGCATATTGTATTGGGGCTATTATATTCGTCAACTTTTGCTTTCAGAGAGATATGAATATGTGATAATTGTAAACGTATCATATACACTGCACAGTGACGCTGCAACGGTCCGCGGTCGAGCTAGCGTCGACGCGCAATGTGACTCAAACATTTTTTTGTGACTTACGTAGCGATTTAATGGCTCATAATTATGATGTTGAATGGTAATCACTGCCTATGCATTGTCTTACTGAGAACGTCCAAAAAAATGAGGTACAGCGTTCCTATCACTATGAGATGGGATGTTGTTTTCTGGAGGCTTTTGGGTGCCGGTTCAGTTACAGGTAGGTTACATTAAAAAAAAAAACAGGTAAGTACATAGTCTCTCTCATGTGTCAATTGGACGAGCACTCTGCACTGGAACACAGCAATGCAGAAGTACGGTAGTAGTAGTACCTCAAATTCTCACAAAATCCTCAGCTCGCGCTACTTTTACATGACATTTAAAATGAACTTAAACGCGTTTATCGAAAACCAATCACACAATTAAACCAAAGCAGAACATAATTACGATATTAAAGAAATTAAAGCGACTAATTACGTTTAAATAAGGCAACTAAATTATAATTCCTTATCATTACCGCCGACAAATTTGAAGCGACAAAACAACGCGCGAGGCGCACTCTCGCATTCAACACAAAATTGAATCGAGTGTAGCTCATCGGGAAACGCTGGTACACAGCCATTTTTATTTACAATCACATACTGTATTATTGATAAAAAAAATCAAAAATGATGTTTTTTTTCGGTCAGACTATAAGTACCTACTATTAGGCAAGTACCTACTAGGATGAGTTTTGTACAATACTCGTTGTGTACCTACTTACGAGTATTTTTTACTAATTTGACTTTTATATCGTTGTTGTTTACAAGATATGAGTTATGTGCCTATTTTTTGAAAAGTAAATTAAAAAAAATAGTACAACGAAGTTTTTATAAATTGATAACATTACTTTTTTTCTTTCGCAACATTTCTCTAACTTCTGGTTTCGAACTTGCCTTAGCCACCTTTCTCAAAAGACCATGTATATTTTCTTTTTTACTAACTTATATAGTGAACCAGCTGACATGTCTAAGCTGTATGTCGACATTATCCCGCGACAAAAAGTCGCAAATTGATTCGGAGTAGCAAATTGCTTGCGGTGCGACAGTTGCTGGAGCAGGTTTGACGCTCGCGTTGTATTATGTGTATGATAGCAACTTTAATAATAATTTTTACATTAAATTATTATTTTTACATAATATAATAATTCACTTAACAATGCTAATTATAAATTTGCCATCGTTTTTTTTACAGGGCTGACATGGGCACTAAGCGACTCAAATCCCTTTTGAAATGTAAGAAATAATTATCTTTTATTGTATTGACTAGTTGAAACTGCATTAAGTAACTCTCCGTGCAGTAATATAATAGTTTTGGTGAGTTATTTAAATTTAAAAATCCCACTGGAATCGAAAGTACCTACCTATAACAAATTCAGTACAAAATCTATTTAATGGAGATTTTGTCGTCAAGTTTGAATAACACATCAAATTACATTTTTATATTAGAAAAAACTTAACTAAAAATTAACAATCCAAAATGCGCTTAGCAGAAAAACAAGATTTTTCTAATAATAGTTCACCTTATAACTCGAGTTATAACAGCTCGATATAGCACGTGCTATTGCCATCACATTCCGACACGTAATGCGAGCCGCGCCCATTAATCATAACATTACTCGAGTGACCGATAGCAATAATGATTTTGATAGCAATTTATTGCACTGATTCCCTTGAGGCGCAGAGTTTTATTTATGACTCTATTTTACAAAAACTAGCTTCTTAGAAATGTGTAAATAGTACATAAATAAAGTCAGTTGATAGCTGCATTTTTATTATTTAAGTATGTATAGGCGACCAAGAAATTGGTTTACCACTTTTGATGACATCTCCCAGTAACATAATTATTCGCTAAGGATTACAGATTGACAGACTCTGACGTAGCAGTTATTATCTGTCAAGCGAAAATAGCCCTTGATGTTTTGTACGTGCAAATGATATTCAGCCTTAGAGTGGTAAACCAATTTCTTGGTCGCCTATACATAGAATAAAAAAAACGAATGAAAAGAGATATGAATTTTTGTATTTGGATATTGCTAAATTGTTGTCATGGGATCGCATTAATGCACATATTAGTAATATTTGTATTTTTTTCCGAGTTTCACAAAAAAAATTCTAGCCACTGAAAGTTATCAAAACTTCCGCTTTTTTTTGTCCGCTGACTTTTTTTTAACATATTTGTTCAAGTAAAAGATCAAAACCTCCTCTTGTAGGTAAATTCAAAAAACCTTTAGAATATTAACTTACCATTTTCATAATGTAGGTATTTAAAATTGAAAGACACAGACATATGTATCTATCTATGTAATGTATTGTATTAAGTACCTATGTCAGTCTTCTAGTACCCATAACACAAGCTCTGCTTAGCTTGGGGCTAGATGATGTTGTGTGGATTGTCCAGCATTATTCATTTATTTATACGAACGTCAAGACTAAGTGTCAACTTTCAACTCTCTGTTTAATTTCAGTCCATTTATCGGATGCAAAATAGCTTCAAGTAAAGCCACCTGTCTACAATTTAGCTAAAGCTGCCTGTCCACCTATTTGTCCAGCTTACTTCCTTAGATCGGCCAATTCCTAGTAAAGGCCTAGACAGACGTGGCTATTCACGCGTCAATCGCGCCACATGTGTATGTAGCCTACATGTTTGGCGGGACTTAGTTGGAATACCTATTTTGTTTTTCGTAAGTTATGGGGCTAGATCATAGATTTAGCTGATTGATTGATTTACCGTTTAAGAGAGTTTAATTTATGTGAATTTTGATAAAAGGTTGGTTAAGCTTTTTAATACATTTTATTTTCAATTTTCTTTTATAAAAGTTATATAGGAAAGTCATAAAAAAAGCGTACTTACTATAATCTTAGTTTGTCTGACTGTTAAAGGTTTAATTAAACTATGAAAAAAATTTCATCTAGGTACTTATTTAAGAAAGTCTACAAATATTTTGGAGATTTTGACCATAATTATTATTATTTCAATGTATTCCCAGAGAAAACGGCAAGATAAGATAAAGATAAAACTAGGTACTTAGTGCACAAAAGGAGAATGGGCACTTTGGGCCACGACTAAAAAAAATCGTTCCTCAAGGTTGCCACATAGTACGTTTAAAAGAGCTTTTATAAGCCAATATTTTACTATAATTACGGAAAAAATCCGTCCCATGGAAATCGAGATATTTCGATGAAATTGTTTTTCATTTAACATCATATAACTTAGAATTCTGAAGGCCCACAAGAATAATTGTAATAACGTTTAAAAGAACATTAAAAGGGCTTTAATATTTTTCAGATTGTTTAAAAATTGAACCTGTGGAAATTGAGTTATTCCTGAAAAACTGTAGTATTGCAAAAAATTAATACAGTTTTTCGGAAATATCTCGATTCCCACAGGTTGGATTTTCAAACAATCTAAAAACAAATAAAGCCCGTTCTATGCCCTTTTCAACGCAATTACAGGCATTCTTGTGGGCCTTCAGAATACGGAGTAATACGACGTTAAAATAAAAAACTGTTTTTCGAAATATATCGATTTCCATGGGATGGATTTTTTAAATAAAAATAGTAAAAGGTAGGCCTTTAAAAGCCCTTTTAAACATATTATGTGGCAACCCTGAGGGACGAGTTTTTTAGTCGTGGCCCACGCTCCATACAGAATCGCCCCTTCTCCTTTGTTAACAGTAAACTGAGTTTCGATCAAACATTCAAAAATTGATGGTTTAATAACTTATACAAAATTTAATAGTAAACTGAGTTTCGATCAAACACTCAAAAATTGATGGTTTAATAACCATATTTTGAAATTAAAACTCATCTGTATTTCCTACCAGTATAAACTTTTTAATTTTAAGTAAATAAAACCTTTTTATACCTTGCATCCTTCGCACGTGAACGCTCCGAAGTGGAACCCCGCCGCAGGCTCGCCGCACACTTTGCATTGTTGGTTCATCTGAAACAAAGAGACGTGTGTACAGGCCTTATTTTAATTCAATTATAAACTATCTCAGGTCATCAGTTATGTTGGAGATAGACTCGTGGAGTGTATTTTTTGAATTTTTTCAATTCTGTTTTTTGTAGTTTTTTTTAGTTCCCAATAAAAACGACATAAAATAAACAAAGTCAAAGTCAAAAGAGTATGTTTTACTCATTTCAACAACAGTTTGTTAGCAAAATATTTTTTTTAAACATTTGCATGTGACTTATTACTAGATATATACTACAACCGTAAGTTAGTAAAAAACAAAAAAAAATCTAACAATTTCAAACTTTTTTCATAATGCAAGTAAGTGCTCTATCTAAAAATTATTCATATATAAACTGACATCATAAAAATGCCTCTAGACCCAGAAACAACTTCCTTATAATCTCAATGTTGTGATAACAGTGCGGGTCCAAATATTGGGTGCAACACAAATACCTCTTTAGTCAAGAGTCGGGTAAGGAGGTCAATTGAAACTCATATTTTTATAGTCGGAATGCTCTTAATGACTGTGAATAATAATGTAAAGGTCCATAAAGTAGTTGTAATATCACTTTTAAATATTAAAATAATAATATGAAATATACATCTATACTATTAAATATATAGGCCTACGCTAAAAAAGCGACTACTCACGTGTAAATAAAACTTCACGTAGTTTTGCACTATTTATAATAAAGTTTAAACAATTGTAAAGTATATTATATATTCAAAAATGGGCTTTATTGTAATCAAACATTTGTTTTATTCGACACTCTTCGTCCCAAACTAAGCAGAGCTTGTACTATGGGAACTAGACTGCTGATATAATACATATATACATTTTTTTGTAAATACATACATAGAATACATAGTAACACAGATATAGAACAAATATTTATGTTCATTACACAAACATTTGCTCTTAATGGGGATCGAACCCACGACAGCATGGAAGGCAGAGCTACTACTGAGCTATGACGCACATGCCTGGCTTGCTATACGAGTGAATCTAAAGGCAAAAACTAACGAATAAACCCAAGGTAATAATGTGCCCAATAAAATGTCAAGAGGTCTGGCAACATCTGAAGAACTAATTCAAATGCACTTGTTTAAGTAAACGTGTTATACCAACACTTGCAAGGCGATAGGCGAATATATACGTTGTGTAATATATTACACTTTAAATACTACTACACTGTGGCCTTATTAGGTACTTAAACAAAATTATGTAATACTTTATTTTTATTTGTAATAAGTAAAATAAATATTCATGGACATATCACACATCACACTTTAGTCCCAAACTAGGCAAAGCTAGTGGGAACTAGATTGCTGATAGAATAATTTTATACTTTTTTTTTGTAAATATACATAGTAACACCCAGACACAGCAAATATTTATGTTCATCACACAAAAATTACTATTACCAACAGAGCTGTGACGCCTGCAAATGCGAAAAAATAAAAATAAACTAAAAAATAGTTTTTATTAAAATAAATATGATTCTGACAAAGTAAACGAGAATAAGTAATTTATCACTCCAGTTACTTCACTAATAAGGAATAAGTACATTCTTTCATCAGATGAACAGAACTTAAAAAAAAACAACACAATAAATCTGAACAATGGAATGTTGTAAATTATAGGATAAGTAGTACTTTAAATACCATTACTGGTCCTCTTTTAAGTTTTATTGCTTGTTTTTTTATACTCGGTACAGGCGAAGCAATGTAGAGCAAGTAGCTCGTTGGCATTTTGTCTTCCGTAGCAAGTTTGTAAAAAATAACACTTACTTTATAATTGCAGCCTTGGTTAAGGAGGTATACACTGAATGCAATCATTTTTCTACGTATACAAATCATTTTTTTTTATATAAGTACTGTATTTTTAATGATTATTAAATATAATGACAAAGTTTGGCTCTAGATAGAATTATGTTCCAAAATTGTTATAAATGAATTTTCCACGACATCGCACGCATTTTTTATGTAAAAGTTATATAAATAGTAAATAATTCAATAATATTTGTTGGAAGTGTAGTTGTTAACAGTTTTTAACATATTTTTTGGTTAATATCCAAAAACTGCGATTTTTATTCGAATATTTTTGTAGTCACAATTGCAATAGCGAAGCGAAATTTTACACTTTATTTCAAAGTTCATAAGCCGCAATTTGAAATGACAAGCACATAAATACTTTTTCTCAGAGTATACTCTTAAATGTATAAAATGAAATGTCTTAAAAGCATTTTTTCTTATGCCAAATGGTATTCCATCATCATTAAAATGTGCTTGAATAAAGTTACATGCGTAGATTTGAGAACTTAATTAGACCATGAGTAGATCGTCAGTTAGGTACGCATTTTACGATTATACCTACATAAAAAATCTATTTAAAACTAAACAAAACATCATTATTTCATCGTTTCCCGATATTTCGGGAAAAACTCACAAATATTGATCTAGATATTTTTTTATATAATTTGTGTATCTTTATTTATTTAAAAGGTACCTATATAAATGTAATAGGTGAGTAATATAGCGACTAAGGAGTCGCTTCTGCGAATCATTTCTGATCGAATATATTACTATTACACGCCTAATGTGTTAGTGTTCTTAACATATTATTTTTATAAGCTCGTCAAGTGAACGGTTTAATATAACTAGAGCGCTGGTGGTCTAGTGGTGTGACCTCGCCTACTGATCCTAAGGTCGTGTGCTCGAATCCGGTCGTGAACCTGTTATGATTTGAAAAAAATACTCTATTTAAACCAGAGCTTTTTAAACTTTATTATCTCTTTATAGAAAATAAATCCGATTTGTTGGTGCAAAATGATTTGTACCTACGACTTTATCATCAAGTCCTGAGATGACCACTACACCACGAGTGGTCATTTTAACCGTTTTTTTAGGTACTTGCGTGTATTTCCTGTCAAAATGTCAGAATTCCATGAGAATTACATACAAACAATTATTTTGGAAATCACTTTAAGCATCGCGTGCGAATCTGTGTGTTTTGGTAAACCGATTGCAAATATTTTCAAAAATTTAAATAAATGTGTACTTTGGCACTCACAACGTTTTAGTTTTTTGTAAAAAATAAATAATCAGATGTTATACAATTATGTAAGTATTCTATCAGCGGTTCCCAAAAGCTCAAACTATGCTTGGTTTAGGTAGGACAAAGAAGCTTTGTGCAAAAATTAATTAAAAACAATTATTAACTTTAATTCGAAGGAAATTTAGATATTTTGAAGTTGCTATTTTTTCTGCGTCTGATATTTTCCTTCTCAAAATCTTGCTTTTTGGGATAACAATTAGGATTTTTTTGAGCGCTAAGAAAGAGCGATAAGAAGAAGAAATCCTTTTTTACCGCTACCCGTCAAATCCACTGGCCGCCACTGTACAAAACGGTTTAAAATTAAATAAATGTTGCATAATAACATGGTTCGCAACCTAACGAGGTGGCGTGACTGAGCTCTGTTAACATATCCCAATTTTACTCTGTTTCTTTTTCAAAAACACGCGTCAGACCACCCTGCTGGTAACTTAGTCTTTATTCCCCTTGTAATAAGGTTGAGTTTGGTAAACTTATAACAGTTGTGTGGAGTCGATGACGGATTGGTTGAGTCTTGGTTGCGAATCTGTAGCGAACATGACAGCTTGTTGAACAGTTAATGGATTTTGCGCGTATGATTTTTTGTTATTTTCCTGTGAAGTAAATAATTAATAACTGTACCAGATTGTGATTATTTTAAACAATAACTAAATCAAATAAAGATAAACTTACGACTATACAGTATTACAAAATGTACATGTAAATATAATAAAGATCGGCAATGCAGCCAGTGTCTTGGGTACGCTTCCGATTGGTACTGATTTGGATCAGTTGAACTATCTATAGATCGTTTGCAACGGTCTGTAGATAGTTCAACTGTTTTTTTATGTATTTTATATGACAATAAAGATTGTAACGGTATATTATTTTAAGAATTACATTAATGTTATTCAGAAAGAGAAAAAATTGACTCAAATATTTCGAATTAGATTTTTTTAATAAAAATTTAAATACTTATGTATAAAGTAAGCAACTGTCAGGTGACTTGTCCTTATACAAAGCTCACTTGTATAAGTACAAATGTTACAATGTTGCAATAACATTAGTGTGTCAAGTGGCAACATTGTGGACGCGCGAAAATTACACGCGCGAATTCTTTTCGTTCATTGCTTTTAGTATTTATAGGGTAGTTTTTCGCTTGCAGAATTCCGTCAGAATGTCCCTATAATATATTTATTAATAGAATAGAATAGAATAGAATATAAAAACTTTATTTTAGTACTTAAAGCTAGAACATATAAAAAGATACTTCATGCTAAAAATACTGAAAAAGGTAATCACTCAGCTTGTGCTGGTGTAGAACCATTGGGTAGAACCACTGAAAACCAGCGCTGGTGTAGAGACACCAGCGCTGGTTTTCAGTGATACCTGTTATCTAACTAACTTTAGAAATTTAAATTAACTAACTTAACTCAATACTATTTGGAGTTACGAAATTAAATCTTGTTTGATTGTAAAACTAATTTGGTGAGAATTACATAGTTACTAATTTTTTAATCTACTTCTAAAAATAAATTGTTCTCGAAAAGTCGAATTTTATTTTTTTATGTATGTTACTCGATTAATCCGATCAATTATATCAGGTGATTTTATTTGGGTCAGTTGAACTATCTATAGAACGTTTGCCACGGTCTGTAGATAGCTCAACCGTTTCTTATGTATTTTATATGCCTATGTACATTTTGTAAATACTGTAATAGTCGACAGTTTGTTGGTGATCTTATTGATATACATTTTATTGACCTAAAATTGATTCTTAAAAGTATGTATTTTATTATTACAAGTCATTAATGCGTTAAGTCGCTTTTCTTCATTATTATAAAAAAACATAAATAAATAAATAATGCTGGATAATCTACACAATATCATCTAGCCCCAAGCTAAGCAGAGCTTGTGTTATGGGTACTAGAAGACTGACATACTTAATACAATACATTACATAGATAGATATTTTTTATTATATGTACCTACATATAAAATTCCCAGAACACCCAAGGCGGGAAGCGAACCCGCAACCTCCGCGTCGGAGCCGCGCCACATCAGTCTTCGACAACAAATCAAAGCCAATGAACATGACATTTAAAAAAAACCCCGAAATTCTCACGATCCTCTAATTACTCCGAGATAAATGGGCGTAAAGTGCATCACCAGATTACAGTTTAACTTTCAATGATAAATAACAACAATTTGTTTTATACAAAAACGGAAAAAGCGATATCAATCGACAGTCAAACATATCCAGATATTACTTCATTAAAGTTACCAAATAAGAAATAAAAAAGGGTTATTCTCATGTTAATATTAGTGTTCTGTATATAAGTATTTATTTGTTAACAAAATTTTTAAAATGTTTTTATTTTTTACTATATTCTTTCATTGCATGTGAGAAATAGTGAGATAAGGGCAGAACGAAGAAGATTTGTTCATTGATTGTGGTTCATGCTTTTTTGGTATACTTTTTAATATTATATTAATGTACTTAAAATTGTCTCATAAAGTGTGTGAACGGATTAAAGAGTAAGAAGTAAGTTAACTAGATATCTTCTCTTTATCACACACTTTTTTATCTATTATAATGTTAATGTAAGTTTATATTATGCAGATTCGATTTCATCCATGATCCACCAATTTTTTTTTGACGTGACAACGTCTTATAATTCGATAGAGCCGGCTGCACGCACGAAAAAACATGACTCATGAGGCGTTCTGAGGTGTTCTGAGGCGTTCTGAGGCGTTCTGAGGCGTTCCATGAAGTGACGTTGTCACGTTCAACTATCGACAGTAAACCGACTTTACAGACAACCATTTTTTTTACTAAACGTTGATTAAAACGTTATGTTTGTTCAGATAATACTTTTTTTTGTGTATATAGCAGTCAAGTTGTACCTATTCACAAGTTTTACCTATTCACAAAAAAACATTCTATCAGCAATCTACCCCGTGGCTGATATAAATATTTCCTTTAATTTTAGCTCAGTTTACTGAGGTTTTTAATAAATCTTTATTCGCGATACCATAAAAAGGATGATAAGAAATAAATTATTAAAATTGCAGCCTAAATCCGGTGATTTGATATATCGTCTGCTCTTGTTTCAATGCTGATACAATCTGCAGCTTTAGCACCAGCTTTTTGTACATTATATAGCTTTTTATGAGACTTTTATGCTTTTTATGTTGTTTAAAACTGTTAAATTTATCATGTTACTCATTATAAAATTCAAGTTTCCATCAAATTACAAAATAATATAGATTTAAACCATTTACTTATTTTTAATTATTAATCCGTCACATTTTGGCAAGTATGACAAAGTCCACAATCATATTAAATTTCTTCATTTCACTTTTATTTGAGCGTGGAATCCAAAAGCCGGTATATACTTTTCTTATGTTTTTGCTTAAAAATAGGTTTTAAACTACACCTTCCTGTTTTACCCAAGAAAAAAATGACGAAAGTTTCATTGTTCATGCTTATAAAAAATACCATTTCACAAACTCGTGCTGTGATACAATCAGATCGATTTATAAACGCGGACCTCTGACAGTCAAAATCGAGCGTACAACAAATTAAGGGCAGGATATTAATATAGGTATACATTATACATTCATAAAAATTTCGGTTTTGAGAGCATGATGATGTATGACTCTGTTTTTGAGAACTGCAGCTTTTTTGTTTACCGTCTGTGGCTCGCTGATGACTTTGTTTGCTAGAGACGTTTTACTTGTCATTTTGAGCGACTCGCTTCACTTACGGCCGGTTTCTCGAACGATGATCAACGAAAAAATCAAACAATTACTATGTGTCAAACTCGGATCAATCGTGATTTGGGTTTCCAGAAACCGGCCGTTACTCACAGGTCAGTGGATAAGTGACTATTTAACTAATACTAATAGCTAATGTATTGACATGTTCGGTCTAGTTCCAGAATCTTATGATTTATTGTTTTTTGTCTTTAACATGGGCAATGAAATGTTTTTTTAATGACAGCATAATTATATAAAAAAATCTATTTATTGCGGAAAAACTTAATATGTACTAGTTTTTGTGGATTAATATTATATTCACACTTTACCTATTATTTTTATGTAGTTATTCATTAAATTTTATAGTTTTTGAAAGATACTATCTCTTATAACTTGCGACGCTTAAGAACTAGTCGAAGTTTAAAAGGAGTGCATCCAATAGGGAAACGTTCAACTTGGCCGCAAACTTGGTGCTACTTTGCATGTCCTTTACGATTGACACCGATCAAAAACGGCAGTGAAAATGGACTCACTGATCTATCGAGCATTGTAGGGTTAAGTTGAGGTAGCTCTTATGCCTTCGGAATAGAGTTGAAAACAGTAAAGTTCGATTGAAAAGAGATTTTGTCTGAGAGTGTGTGGGAAATCGTTTTAAATTGTAAATCAAAGTAATGTCGATGGATGTGAGAATTGTCTATTTGTATAGATCGATGGACATACATTACATACGTTGTGTAGTGGGAACAAAATGCAGGCTATAGGTTTGATTCCTGTCAGGCATTTTGTGTTTTTTTTTTGTTATTTCGACTGGGTAGTGTTTAACAAAAAAGTATTATAGGTGTAATGACTTCTTTTTGCATATGCCTTAATGTACTGGAACCTATAGCAACAACACTAATTAACCCTAAAATGCGTTGTGGTGTGATTAGAAATTATGTAAGTGGTTTAAAAACCATTTTATTTTTAATCTTCTAATGTTTTATATTGACTATAAATTAAATCTGTATTAGGTAATATACCTATTTGAACAATTAAGTCAAAGCTTTTCTCTTAAATAATAATGATAATAAAGATCATTAAACCCGTGAAGATGACTTTGAAGTGAAACTCCAAAACCGCACGGCAACTGAAACCAGACCCTACCACCTGTCGCAACTCGATTAATAACATCCAGAGGGCGTTGCTGATGCTGATAGCCGCATATTTGCGCGAACAGAGTTAATGCTGATTTCGGATAGCGGGACTGTGGTAGGGGTAACAGTGTTGGATTAATGTGACTTATTTATCATGGAAGATGGAATTGGGACACGGTTTAACATTTTTGCAGCATAAAATCGCACGTACGAAGTTATCACAGAGTTTGAACGTAAGTAATAAAACCGTACTATCCATCGGTCCAAGCGACCCGAGCAAAATGTCGCTAGGCGTGGAAGATCTTCCCTTTACGTAGGAGATACCACACCTATCTCTTCAAACCTTGAGGGTGTGCGCCTATTACAAGACTACAGTAGGACATTTTTTTTAATAATAATAAGTACTTAATAAATATTCATGGACAATTCACACATCATACTCTAGTTTCAAACTAAGCAAATCTTGTACTATGGGAACTAGATAGTTTATTTTTTTTTTTTTTTTTTTAGTTGATAGAATACTTATATGCATATTTTTTTTGTAAATATGTACTTACATAGAAATAGTAATTTACGTTAAGAGTGACCGTCCGTGAATATATTGATTTATAATATAAATAAATCAATATTAATATATATTAGAATAGTATATATTAGAAAATACTTTAGTTTTATCCCTTTGCTATCGTTAAAGTATCTCGACCTCTTAGTACATTTATTTATGAGTTTTGCAGCATTCTTAAAAAATAATATTTTTTTTTATGATTTGTTAGGTTAGGTTAGTAAGTACTTATATACTCGATCAAATAATAAAAGCTTTTTACGTAGCATTTTTCCGTAGATTAATTTTAAAAATATGTATTCAATTAAAATACAATTTTTACTTTGTCCTGGTCATTTCGTTAATTTATTTTCCCATATAAGACTTGTTATTTTATAATAACAGTGGATAAAAAGGATCCATCCAATTTTCAGCAATTTTCTTATCAACATAAATCACTAACTAGCAAAATTTATGAAGATTGTATTTTTTCTTTTAATGGGTTTTTAATTTTTTGATGACCAAAACTTTGACATCTCAATTTGTAAGTAAATAAGGAATTTTGTTAACAAGCTTCATTTAAACATGTTTTTTACTTGATTGTACTTTCCCATGCGTTAAATTTATTGCTCAATAAACAAATTTAATTGCTTATTATAGATTGTTATCGGTAATTGTTCACCTCGTAAATTTAAAATGTTCTTGTTGAGAGCCTTTTAATATAATTTGTTATTTATGCCAGCGGAAGTTTATGGATTAAAATATTAACAAAAATCTCGAATATCACAAGAAAAAACAAATAACAGTAACAGTTTCTTATAATCGAGATTAAAAATGTATTTTATAATTGATTATTGCTAATCAGTCAAATTTTGTATAATTATCGGTATAAATTAAGTGAAAGGCGTCGAAAACTCACAAAATTATTCAAAACACAGCTTGAACATAAAATAAATAATCTTCTAATTTGAAACACATTCGTCAATAATTTTCAATCTATATTTTAGATGTATAATCACCACTAAAAGTGGGTTACGAGCGCTAACTGCCAGTTGTCAGAAAATAATAATTAAATCATTTCTTTCGACCACACGGATCTACATAAATATGTAGGTAAATATTATAAGTTATTTTCGATGTCGAAAATAAATAATTATTTTACTTATGTTGTACCCGTTACAACCAGTGTTGGTTTTGTTTAATATTTTATGCATTAGTCTGCCGTCATTTTTGATGTCACTGTATAACATAAGGTTTAAGACAAATATTATTACTGTAAAATATAAGTACATATACAGTTTATGTAAGAGAAATCATTTCAAATATTATTTAGCGTATAAAAATGGGTACTTACAAAAAACAGAACTTATTTTAATAACTAAGTATGAACTAACTTCATTAAATTAATATAAAACAATGTAAGTCCAAAACCACAGCAAACAAAAAAAAAACAAAATGGCGGGAGTGCCGAAAGCTGTAACCCATCTCTCAGGCATCAAACCATAATTACACGAATTACAACTAAATAAAACGAATAAAACCGAACATTTCCGAATCAATGAGGCTGTTCACATGCTCAAAGTAACGATTGTTCATTTTAAAATTAATTTAGCATGTCAAGTATTTCGGTCAGTACCTGTCGGTACTGTCGACGTATTATTTTGATAACAAAAAGTTTTTTTATTGTGCTACTTTATACCACAGAGTTTGTACTAAAAAAATAATATTTAGATTTAATACAAGCTAATGAAAAAGTAATTTGAATTTAATTAAAGTTACTAGCAAAAGTTTGTCTACGACTTTATTTTTAACCTGTATCCTGTTTACTTTATGTTCATTTTTTAGGGTTTAGTTAAGAAGTTTTTATTATTTTTGTATTAATATAGAATATATCATTGAAAAATTAGACTAAAAAGCTTTTTGACGGTAACATATTCATATTTCTTAGTACCATTTAATGCCTTAAATAATATTTGAAATGTCAAAGATTTTTTATTCTTGTCAGTAATTTAGATGTCAGCATTTTTCTCGCGAACTGTACCACTCATTTCCTTAGGACAGTTTTAATTGGTTGTTACGAAAAAAAAATGATGGGTCGCGCTTTTTAACCAACTTCTCAATAAGGCATGCTTTCGTTATTCATATGAATAATTTATTTTTTGTAATTTTTAACTTGTAGTAAGTAAATAAATCGCACTTTCGCGAATTAACATTTTCGGCTTATTTATTGTGGTTCGCTTTACTTTTGAGATGAGTTATTATAATAATAATGTTTGATATGATTTAACTGATGAATTTAATTGGATGGGTGACTTGTTACCATATTTTTAACTTATTTTTACTACAAAGGCGATTCAAGAAGTTTTTTACTTACAGAAATAAAAATATCACAAGTAAAGTAAGAAGTACTTACGAGTAAATTAACGAAAATTTAAATGTCCGAAATAATAATTTAGGTACATGTAGGTAATTTTTTCTTTGACCTTTTCTTTATTAACTTAAATATTTTTTTATTGAGTTCCAGTATTTATGTTACAGTAAACCAACCTAAAAAGCATATTGTAAGGTATGTAAAATATATCTATTATAACTAACTGGTTCATATCCCATTGATATGAAAATAACTTACAAAACTAGAATTCCAAACACCGTGATAATTCTTATTATGTTAAAACAATCCAAAACGGTACAACCACAACCAAAACTGTTATATTTTTCACGGATTTTATTGTTCTTAAGATATTTCACGCTCCGCATTTTCACGCGACATTTAAAGAAAACAAAACTAATGTACTGTAATGGTGTTCTGTAAAAAAAACAAAACAATCTCACAGAATATGAAGCCATACCTTGGTTATAGAAGATTCACTTCAAACTAGTCTAGTTAACAGGCGTCACAGCTCAGTTGGTAGTAGCTCTGCCGGCTGCTTAACTGATAAGTTTCATTTAAAATGGCGTAGGCGTGATGCTCTAACAAACAAACAAAAAAACATCAAACTCTACTTCTAGATTCAAAATCGTTGACTTAGAGGACCTGCATTTTTACTTTTCCCATACATTTTAAATTTTTGTTTATTAAAGTTTTAGTTTTAGTAGATGACTACTACTACACAAGCCTCAAATGATAATTTCGGAAAAAGAAATAGACCGAACAAATTAGAGGTTAATGAACAATCTGTGAATGTTGGATATGCACTAGTTTAGTTTTTTTTCTTAGTTTGACCTTTCGCCATTAGTTTTGGTTTTCTGGCTTTACTTTATAATATAAATATGTAACGCTGGACAATCCACACAACATCATCTAGCCCCAAGCTAAGCAGAGCTTGTGTTATGGGTACTAGTAGACTGACATACTTAATACAATACTTACATTACGTAGATAAATATTTTTTTATTATACATATAAAATACCCAGAACACCCGGAATAAATATTTGCAGATCGTACAAACATTTATCCCAAGGCGGGAATCGAACCCGCAACCTTCCGCGTCGCAGGCGGGCCATGGCCCGCCGCGATCGCATCGGTCGTCTTGGTGGTGTATATATAAAATGAGATTATATTATACAAAGGTTCGAATCTTCTGCGCTGCTACATATGTAGATAAGTACTTATATACATACGTTAATACAAAAAAAATATTTTTTTCTTATACTTACTTAAAAATATGAACATACAATTTTGATATTAGACAACTAAGCGGTCCGTAGATAGCTCAATATAATGTAAAGCTTTAGATATTTACAAATTCTTATGGTAAATACTGTAATAATCCAAATTTTCCTTGTGAATAGATAAAATAACAACTTAATATTTGACTGATATCAATCCAATAACAATTTCGTAAATATTTATAAATTGTGGATCAATTTGTAAATGTTCTCAACACTATATCTTATAACCACATTTTGAATAAAATCATTTATATTTCTGATCATTGGTTTCAAACTGGTTCTAAAATTTTCATTGTTTGCGTTTTAATTTAAATATAAATAAATATTCATGGACATACAACGCCATTTTGGTTTTATATAAATATAGCTTATTCAGTGATTTTTAAGACTTTGTTTTAAATTTGAGGTAAGCATATTATATGTATAGGCATTTGCATCTTATCTAGATTATTTATAAAGTGTTATGGGCCATTTTTACCTATTCCCCGATAAAAATAAATATAAGACGCCTGTAGTGCTTAGAACACATGTTATTAAGCTCAAGTTAAAAAATATGTAACTTTTTTATAGGTCATTTTTATAGGACGAATGAAAAATGACCTATAAAAAAGTTACATTTTTCATTCGTCCTTAGCCTCAATTATAAAACAGAAATTATTAATTCCCGTGGAACTTCAAAAGAAAAATTCAATAACTACTAATTACCTTGCGGCTACCCCAAAAAGAGTTCAAGCACCTTAGGGTAAGAAATGAACGCATTTTTGGATACGGAACCATTAATCATTTTCAAGTCTCGCGCCCGAGGGATATGCACTAAAATAGAGTTGGGACCAAATACCTGTATAAAAGTTAGCCGGTAGATGTAGTAATACATATCGTCGGGGATAGTTCAAATCCACAAATCTGACGACCGATGTAGCGCGGAGGGCGGTCCGCCTGCGACGCGGAGGTTGCGGGTTCGATTCCCACCTTGGGATAAATGTTTGTACGATCTGCAAATATTTATTCCGGGTGGTCTGGTTATTTTATAGGTAAGTAAGTATAATAAAAATGTCTATTCTATGTAATGTATTGTATTAAGTATGTCAGTCTTTTAGTACCCACAACATAAGTTCTGCTTAGCTTGGGGCTAGATGATATCGTGTGGATTGTCCAGCATTATTTATTATTTATTTATTTATTCTACCATACTGTGTAATCTGTATTTGAGCTCATGTCAAGGCGATGGATTTCCCTGTGAAAAGTTCAATTGACTACATTTGTTAGATATGCGGAATTATCCAATGCTAGTTTCGTGGATTTGCACTATCCCCGACGATATGCACCTTGGTCTCGTTTTTTTTTTTTCTGTCTCGTATCATTTGTGCATTTGCCTACACCTTGGTGATTTTGAGATATAAAAACAAATTCATAATAGACATTGGAGTAGACTATTTTTTTTTTATCAGAGGCTTTTATCTGTTTAAAGATTTTTCCAATTTGAAAATGGAATGTTTATTATGTTTTTTTTTTAATTTTACAAGGATTTGATATTGGAATATTTTTCAAACGTATCAAATATTAAATTGCGGTGTTTTTTTAAGAAATCATTATTTATTTTTATTAATACGATATATTTTTTAAGTATGTACTTTAATACAATACAGAAGTTTTTGGCTAATATTGTCCGGACATTGTTCCCAACTCTAGTAACAAAAACATTAAATAAAAATTGTCTGCTGAACGATTATTAATTTACAGACATTATCGATAATTAATTTTAATTACTTTTAATGCTGTCGTGAAGTTTTTTTGTGATTTAAGACCCATGAATTCGTCATACTAGATCCGTCTAGTTTTTATAATTATTTTTATGACTCATTTTTAAGTTAGCAACTGTACCTTTTTTATAATATAACCTTAAGGTAAAATTACATTTAAAAAAAACTTAAGGAGCGTGCAAGAAAGCAAACTTCATAATAAAAAGAAATATTATAAGTGAAGAAATATAAATATATTCACGATTCACACTCATTAGTACCAAACTATGCAAAGCTATGGGAACTAGACTGCTGACAGAATACTTAAATGCTTTTTTATTGTAAATAACTACATAGAATACATAGAAACACCCAGACACTAAACAAATATTTATGTTCATCATACAAACATTTGCTCTGGGTGGGAGTCGAACCCACGACCCACAGCATGGAAGGTAGAGCTACCGCCAACTGTGTTGTGACGCCTGTCAAAGACAATTTTAATATCGTCTTGTCGTCTAATCTGAATTTACGCTAGTCGTGATACAAACGCGTATTGTATACCTATCGAGTTATAACAAAAGTGTATCGATACCGGGTGAGTTTAATCGATTAAAAATCGATATAACCGGTATTTTTTCACACCCTAATAATCGATACAGTTTATAATGAGCTTTAAAATAATATCCTTGCAGTGTCACTTAAACGCTAATTGCTATTAAGTTATAAATTTCAATGGCGCCAATAAAATGTGAATAAATAAAGCTTCCTCATTAACTTTATTTATATTCGCAAGTAATCTGGTATTTGCTTAATTAGATTATCATAAAGTTTACCCTTGAACTATTCATGATACTGGCCACTTACTTTGTTTTTTATTACCGGTATTCGATCGAGTTTTATTTTCAAATTTTCTTTGACACAATGATTGAACGAAGAGAGTGAATGTTATGTTCATAGACAATGTAGAAACGTGTCAGTGTTGCTAGGTTTACATTCAAATTTCCCATGTATTTTTGATGTTCTAATTTAAAAATTCCAACTAGAATTTAACAATTGTAAATCCTACTTACGTACTTTTTTATTTAGTTCAACCTTAAAACTTCTAAAAGTTGTTTCTCAGAACTAGTTTTTTGTAACTGAAACTTAAGGTAAAAAACAGTTAGATTTAAGATATTTTTTGTAAACTAAGGTTTCACAATATTTTTCATCAATTGAATAAATTCAATAAAGATTTCTGTTCTAAATACATCTTAACAAACTTGTTTGAAAACCATCTCGTCATCTTCAAGTTATAATTAATTATAAACCTGTCAATTAATTATAAGTAAAATTATAACTAACCCTGCGCGTTCTTATTGACCTTTGGTTTCTCTTATAACTTTGCTTTTTGTTCTTTTCATTAGAATATTTCGAATGTCATATAAACAATATATTTGTTAGATGAATTGATTAAGTTTGAATTTAATCAGCGGTTGTTTTAATTGAATAATAATTTTATTTCATTAATTTTTAAAATTTTATCATGGTATCAAAATTGGCAAGTCATTTTTTACCGAACAAGTCAATAAAAAAATTTGTGGTACTAAGTACATCAAAGGCAACAAAAAAACATAATTAAGCAAATGTACTAGTAATATAATTTAAAAGAATCTACTTCAAAATCTATACGTTACCTATTATGTTGTTTGAATATAAGGCTATTCAAACAACATAATTTTATACAACACAAATAACGCATATTCAAACGTTCTCAAATATAGAATCTCCATATTTGCCACAAGACGCACCAAAGTTCAAAGAAACATTCTCCAAAGCCAAAGTAATAGCATGTCAAACAATAAACATGGCCTTGCTGCGATCTCATTTCTAAAAAGTTTACATATGTCTAGCCCGACCGTTTAGCTAGACCTCCCACCCCCCTCTGGTCTGAACAGTTTTGTTCTAAACTAGAGTGGTTGGAGTGATGGGCGGAGGTCACAGTTGAATGGTCGTCGAGGTTGTATTCCATCAACACGCTGCCAGAACAGCAATAAGCAATGTTTGGTGAGGTACGTTCTTTATTTATATTTGTGGTTGACAGACGGGTCGTCTATAGACAAGATCGTCTATAAGATATCGTCTATTATACAACTCTGAAAACTAAACTAGCGCCTTGTTTGAAAATGTCAGTAGAAGTGATTTTGTTCAATAATACAGATTTCGTTTCAATTATTTAAAATGCACTCTGTTAGTTATCATTTGTACGACGTAAGTACCTACTTTTATACTTAGATACTACTGTAATTTCATGTGTCAAATGAGATAAAGTTCTTTTTTTTTTTTTGATAAATCTATTTTAATTGTAACATAACATTTTATGATGATAACCTTTTGTTTTTTTAATTCAGCACGTTTTTTAATGTGATGAGTTTCCACTATTATACCTTTGAGCTTTCACCATCACTATTTTTTTACTCCCGAACATTTGGCACCTAATTGCTGCATAATAAGCGTGTTTTGTTTTCACGCTAGATAACAATCCTAAGTGTTAAAAGCTAGCGTTATTTTACCGCCGCGTTTTTGCCGCCCGTCTGCCCCGCCCACTCGGAGAGTTTGTGTGAAAAGACAACATTCCCTACAATATAACGGAAATGTTCTGTCAATTTGCCGATGCGCAATTCGCTGACTGCAAACATCTTTGTGTGTAGAAATCTTTGGGTGTGCTGGTTCGAATGAATAGTAAAGGTGGACGCTTTTTTAAACTAGTTATGAATAGATTTTAGAAAATATAGTAGATAAAGAAACTATAGAGTATAATATGATTATTTTCAGTGGTAGTCCAGTCAAAATAGACTAAAATTATGACTTCAGTTTGCATTAATTCCCAACAAGCTGGATTTTTGTGCAGGCCTTGAATACGTCATTACAAATGATATGTCAAAAGTCCCCATCGATCCCGCTTGTGCGTTGTTTTTTATTCGAGGTCAAAGGTCATAAATTTGCATTTTTTGCGTATATCTCTGAAACAACGAAAGCTATTGAAAAGTGGTTCAGGCAATGTTTGTACATCGTAAAATTGTCTACAAAAATACCTCGACACTTTTCTTCTACAAAGCATCGCTTTCGAGATATAGTGACTTTAGACCGCAGGAAAATCGTCGAAAATGCTGCGTTTTTTTCATTTCAGCCGTTTTATCTGCTTCATTGCCACAGAATAAACAGTATTTCTTGAAATTTACTGAAAGGGGTGATGGGTTCGATGGGTTAGTCCTCCTCCGAGGTAATGAATCGTCTTTTTGTCTCAAGAAATACTGTTTGTTCTGTGGCAATGAAGCACATAAAACGGCTGAAATGAAAAAAACGCAACATTTTAGTAGATTTTCCTGCGGTCTAAAGTCACTATATCTCGAAAGCGATGCTTTGTAGAAGAAAAGTGTTGAGATATTTTTGTAGACAATTTTACGATCTACAAACTTTGTTGGAATCATTTTTCGATAGCTCTCGTTTATGACTTTTAAACGCAAATTTATGACTTTAACCTGGGTATTTGCGTTTTTCGCGTATATCTCTGAAACAACGAGAGCTATCGAAAAATGGTTCCGACAAAGTTTGTAGATCGTAAAATTGCCTACAAAAATATTTCAACACTTTTCTTCTACAAAGCATCGCTTTTGAGATAAAGTGATTTTAAATCGCAGGAAAATCTACTAAAATTCTGCGTTTTTTTCATTTCAGCCGTTTTATCTCCTTCATTGCCATAGAACGAACTGTATTTCTTGAAACAAAAAGACGATTCATTACCTCGGAGGAGGACTAACCCATCGAACCTATCACCCCTTTCAGTAAATTTCAAGAAATACTGTTTGTTCTGGGGCAATGAAGCAGATAAAACGGCTGAAATGAAAAAAACGCAGCATCTTCGACGATTTTCCTGCGGTCTAAAGTCACTATATCTCGAAAGCGATGCTTTGTAGAAGAAAAGTGTTGAGGTATATTTGTAGACAATTTTACGATGTACAAACTTTGCCTGAACCACTTTTCAATAGCTTTCGTTGTTTCAGAGATATACGCAAAAAATGCAAATTTATGACCTTTGACCTTGAATAAAAAACAACGCACAAGCGGGATCGATGGGGACTTTTGACATATCATTTATAATGACGTATTCAAGGCCTGTACAAAAATCCAGCTTGTTGGGAATTAATGCAAACTGGAATGTCTATTTTGACTGGACTAGTGGATATAGAAACTAATACAAAATATGATTAATTTTTAATGATAGTTTTTTTTGGACACGAATTTTGGGGACACACAATTAACACATATTTTGACCTGTAAAGTATGTTTATTCTGTATTTTCGTGTAAAATACACGCTCAAAAAATTCTATGCTATTTACATTATGTTTAAAAGTTGTTTATTCACTGCATACATGAATGTGCTATGATTGAAAAATACCTTATTTGAAAAACAACTAAATTATTTCTCAATCTCCTCAGTTAACCAAAGAATAGCCTTTGACAGCAAAAAAACTGCATCATACCTGCAACAAAAAAAAAACAAACTTACATTTCGCGTTTCATGTTCGATGACATATCATTTATTTTTAATTACAATCGATACAACCGAAGCCGATGCATGACGATTGAAATATCGATCGGCAATCGATCAAATAAAAAATAAATAAATAAGGAAACCAAGTTATAAAATTTTAATTTATTGATAGCAGGGTTCAGTACCTAATTAAAATTTTAAAAACATTTTAAATTATTATTTATTACAAGCTACTGTGGAACAAAAACAAGCATATTGAAGATTTATAAAGTTACCTTATTTTCTACACCAATTACATAAAACCGATTTAACATATGCTTATATTAAAAAGAGAATAGGTAAATATGTACTATGTGAGTAGGTACATTTTTGTCGTGTATATTATTGTACTGTATGTTTATAAAGTAGACAATTTTATACATTAATCGGATCTTAAATAGTCAAGCATTGATACTAATAAGATGATACATTTAACCTATTGAACTCTAACACGGGTCTCGAACCCACTGACCACCCGTTCTGCAAGTAACGGGTTCACATCGACACCTCCGATCATTACCGACAATTACTCGTGGGATCGATTCAAAATCGATTTTAACATCGAGTTGTAAATGTGGTACCGTTATGTTGTAATTGTATTGATTTTAGTTATAAATCGATTCTCTGTTTTTTTTAATATTTATTAGGTACTCATGGTATTTAAAACAACTAAACTTATATTATAGCATTTAAATATCCAATCGCTCATTTTTTTCCAATTTTTTCTGTGCGCATTCAAATATAGGTAGAAACTAAAAACGTAATCTACTAGTTAGAATTTAGTAATATACTAAAGATCTATAGAATCTGGTAAGAATCTATGTAGATTCTTACTAAATTCTCTACTAAGAATCTATTAGAAACTCTAAATGAGAACCTATTAGAATCTTACTAAAATTCAACTATGTAGTATCAAAGTTGAATAATCTCTGTAGGTATGTCCTAATAAACCACATATTAACTAAAACCAAAAACACCCATCGAAAATAAAACTTAAAAATCTAATGCATATATAACAGGCTCCCAAAAACCAAAATCTTTTGATTCATGATACGACCACCAAAAAGATTATTAAGAACGATAACCAAAACGCTCTTCTTACATGAGTCGGTGATTTTTCAAAATACTGATAGCAATACAATTACAAGTAATTTTTCACGCGGTCGGACCGAACCGGGTATTTTTGTGCATGAATAATGCAGGCAGGAACGGGATAGGGGATCGATTACTAATTTGAGGTAATATTTGGTAGTTATTTTGCATAATTTTAGTACCTAAATGATTTGAAAGTAAGATGAAATATATAGAATTAAAAAAAAACATTAAGAAACCTTTTTTTGAAGGTTTATATCTTGAAGTGCTTTTAACGATAGTTTTATTATTAGCATGAATTTGATCACTTGAAAACACACTGAAAAAATTAGGGTCTGTTTTATCAACCAACTTCAAAGAGAGAGGTTTTTCAGTGTTTTTTTTAATTTTAGGTTACACTACGCCAATTGAGAACTGATTTTGATAATTCTTTTTTAAAAATCAGTTCTTATACTTATTGTTATTATGACGATTGCAATCAATTTTGTTCATTTTGTTTCAAAACATATGAGTAGATATATTTATCGACTAATGCAACTAAAGTGACTCATATACGAATAAAATCACAATAATACTGTACCTAGATTTTATTCCCAGTAATATTGTTTTGTAGTAAACTTGAGTACCAATGATCTTATCTGCAAAGCCTAAGTTGGAACGTAAACACATAAAATAAAATCCTTCGCATTTGTAGTTTTGATCTGATTTCGATTTTAATGGAGTTTTTGCATAAATTATGTTTTAGTAGTTTTATATTGCCCTGTGGATGCAGTCACACCGTAACGTTGCAATTGCAATGAGTGTTGAGAAGAATCGGTATCCGATGCTCAAAATTTCTTACCATAGATTCTACTCGGATCATGTAAATATAAATATATTTTACGAAACTTGAGCGTGATAACTAGATTTTATAGATGACAGACTTTTAGCTAATCTAGCTGTAACTGTTCGAAATATATCTGAAGCATTTTCAAGACCTGTTTATCAAACATGAAAAAAGTTCCCTAAATCGTTTTAGAATCACGAATTAAATCAAACTTACACAAGTTTCTTTGAGCAGTAAGTAAAAACTATGAAACAGAAAAAACAAAATAGTGCTGTATTAGAATGTCACGCCTCAAGAATCAAACCTGCACTGCATAAAATCAAAGCCAACAGTTCTTAATAAAAGTTTTTCAATCGCGGACCGTAAACTCCAGAGTTATTAATAAACTAGACTTTACTTAGCATTGAATGGTTTTATCTAATTTCTCATTCGCAGTCAGCTTTATGTTACGCGTCGGTGTAAAGGGACCTTTATAAAGGTATGGCGTAAGATTCTGAACATTTTACGATCGTCTAATTCTACATTTACTGCGATTTTAGTTTGAATCGCGTCTAGGTGGTCTGGATTCACCTTGGTACAGTTAACTACAAAAGTACTTGCTGAAAATGCAACGTACAAATAAATTAGTTAAATGTTTACTTTACAATAAAACTTTTCCAAGCTAATTTTGAAAAAAATAGGTTAGTTATTCCATGTAATTTATTTTTCATTTTTTGTAGAAGACTATTTTAATTTGAAGTTTGTATTGCAATATTCTTAAACAGAGTTCATAAAATATCTATAAATACTGACCATGACTTAAAAATTACCAATCTGAAGTTTTCCCTTTGAATGTACGAATAACATTGTGACATTTGACATATCATTAGAGCTTGACATATTTTATTACAGTTACAACTTGTGTACATGATAGAAAGAAAATATGTGTTATATAAGTAAATAATCTATGACGCTAATATAATTAGTACTTATAGTAATAAGTTATGATCACTTAAAACAAAACTTCCTAAAAATTCAAATTTTAACGATTAATTACTATTTTTATTTTATGCCATAGCTGGCAGACGAGCTTATATTCTAACGTAATTCGTTAAAATTTGAATTATAATTATTTAGGTTACCCTACTATAACTACACCCCTACTATATGTATAACATTGGGTATATTAGACTAGTAGCGTATTTTGTAGTTATTTTTTGTAGTTACCACTTTTGTAACAAACAGTACAAAATATCGTAAAGTTCTCTCTTATCCATGATTCTGTAAATCAAGGTTTTATACTATTTTGATGTACTTAGAGTGAGAATCTAAATGAATATTCATATAAATGTACATTTACATTCAAAGGAATATAATTTTAAGCCTAAAGTGGATTGAATTGATTGACAATCAATATACTAAGCTTTGGAATAAGAATTATAATTTTTGATTTGAAAGATCGTATAAGATTTATGATGTTTTGACTTCCTCATACGGTTTCTACCTAGTCATAGTCATAAATTCATTAATCTGTAAAATCACAATAATCATTTAGAATCGTCTCATATACTAGGTGATTCTAGGTGCCAGTTCCACGCGACCAGAGCCTAGAAGAACGGGCAAGAAACTACGGCCTGGTTCTTACCGTTTTTTTGTATGATCCTTCTTACCAATAATTAAAATTAAATGCTGAAGTTCCAGTGTGGTGATAGTTTAATTTAGTAATGTTAAAAGTTAATGACGAAAAGTAATTTTTTGTTTAAAAAATCAAGCTCTAGAACTGAACTAACGACCTTACGATCGAAAGACGAGATTACTACCTCTAGACCTTTGATGGCCTTGTATCTTCTATTTTTTATATGCAAAGTAAATACCGTACTGTTTTCAATGCGTGGTCTCTTTTCTATGTCCATAATAATGAGTGCAAAAACAGACCAACTATACACAATGACATACCATTTTTTTATTAAACCGCAAATTCATTTTTCAAACACTTACTATCAACAGCATCATTAATAAGTATTTACAATCCATCTGTCCTTTTTGTGACACTTTAAAAGAAAATAAACAATGTCTATGCAAACAAAACTGAAAAACTACAAACGAAATGCATCCTTATTGTCAAGACAGTAAAGTTTATAGTATAATATGTAAGTGCTGTGTGTGGCCTTGATAATGGTGCAGGAGTCTGAGGTTGATAAATGATTGCGATTTGACACGCATAGTGTAAGAGCTTGGGAATTTTGATGATTAGGCGCGAAAGTTGCTTCCGTTTAGCGAGATGATTTTAACAACTGTCATTTTTGTAGACAAATATATGCTAACGAACTTAGTAATTAATTAAATGAGTAATTTTGTAAACTAGGCCAAATAAGTGTTTTAATATTATTTGAGCCTTAAAGTAGTGATAAAAAATCAGAATTATAAACACATGTGTTTGATATGAAGAGCACAAAAAATGGTATAAACAGTACCGTGGGAATCAAACCCACGACTTTCATCACGATATGAAAAGCTAATACCTACTCAGCTACCTATCACTTTAACATCTCAATATAAAATACCGTGGCTTTTCACAATTTTAACATAAAAAACGTTTTTTTATACAAAAGTCTAGACTATACGCAACAGCCGTAAATAATAAGAAATAATAAATAGAAAGTGTCAATATAATCCAAAAACGCTACAGAACTATAAAGTGCTAGGCGAGAGAAACCGCGTGGGAGGTGCTAACTATGACCGAGCATACATCGCGTCGCATTTATTATATCGTAAAGTGCATGCGTTATTGTAAAGCTTAGTTTACATGCGATTATGAAATACTAAACGTACCTATTTTTGTTTGAAATTGGTTTTAATTTGCGTTTTGGTGACGCAAAAATTAAATATTATGGAAATCTTGTGCCTATATTGTGAGATTTGTAAGTAGGTATGTATGTCAAAATAACTATTATTTTGAATGGTATTGGCTAACATTACTTACATATGGCTAGATAAATTCAACTAATTCAATCTGATATCAGTTGAATTACATATAAAATAAAAAAAAAAGATATTTCACAAAAAAACACGTTATACATAATATAATGATCAATATTTTTGAAAACGTTATAACAAAATCGAAAATTCATAGCGCCGATCAAGGTCAATGTTTCATCTTAGTAAACCTCCTTTACTCGTGTTCCTCATGTCTGAGGGTCGTGACCACCTCCAGTCAATATCTTGTTTCTGACTATGTTGCGCCATTTTTGTCGGTCCCCGGCCAAATGCAGGGCATCGTAGACGGATGTGCTGAGTGTGGTGCGGACCTGATCTGACCAACGCATCGGGCTACGACCTCGCGACCTTTTACCGTCCACCTTTCCAGTGACTACGAGTTTTTCAAGGTTGTCTCCATCTTTCCTGGCAATGTGTCCGAAGTAATCAAGTATTCGCTTGAGACAGGTCGTAGATAGTCTGGATGTAATTTTTAGTTGCCGAAGAATTGATGCGTTGGTTCGATAAGCCGTCCACGGTATTCTGAGCATTTTCCATCTTAGTAAAACATGTACCTAAATAAAACCTCTGTTCAACATTTAAATATCTTCCAGTGTACCCCAGCCTTACAACTCTCTACATTTAGCGAGGGACCGCTATGAAGTTTTATTGTCTCCGTCGTAAAACTCTAGTTTGTACTGAAAATAGCTTTGTGTGAATCATTTTAGTAAGCGCATATTTTGTGTAGGCTTATAAACCGCAATGAGCATGTTTCTCTACTTCTCATCATCATCTTCCTACCCTTGTCCCACATTATGTGGGGTCGGTACAACACGTCCTCTTCTTCCACTCTCCTCTATCAGACGTCATCTCAATGCTCACACCTTTCTTACACATGTCATCATTCACATAGTCCATCCATCTTTTCTTTTGACATGTATAAATAAAATAATAAATAAATAATGCTGGACAATCCACACATCATCCAGCCCCAAGCTAAGTAGAGCTTGTGTTATGGGTACTAGAAGACTGACATACTTAATACAATACATTACATAGATAGATATTTTTTTTTAATAACTTGATAACCTACATTTTGACGTGACAACGTCTTATAATTCGATAGAGCCGGCTGCACGCACGAAAAAACATGACTCATGAAGCGTTCCGGCGTTCCGGCGTTCTGAGGCGTTCCAAGATGTTTCGAACGACGATTTATTTTGCAGAACCGCTTACAATACCGTTCGTTGACGTTGTCGCGTTCAACTATCGTCAGTAAACCGACTTTACAGACAACCATTTTTTTTTTGACGTGACAACGTCTTATAATTCGATAGAGCCGGCTGCACGCACGAAAAAACATGACTCATGAAGCGTTCCGGCGTTCCGGCGTTCTGAGGCGTTACCGTATACCGTTCGTTGACGTTGTCACGTTCAACTATCGTCAGTAAACCGACTTTACAGACAACCATTTTTTGTTAGCTAAGTTATATCATACTATGTATTGATTGTTGATAGAATACTTAAATACATTTTATATAAATAGATTGGAAACACTGTTGACTCGTTTTTTCATGGTTTCTCATTTAATGTGAACATCGCTAAAACACCGCTAAAGCGTTCCTTAAGTTCATTAGCGATCGTTAACATAAGAAAAGCTATAAAATCAGTCGTAAACATAAACATCAGAATGCAATACATGTGTGGATTGTTATGCTCACATTATTATGTGATTTTGTATGTCCGTGGTATGTAACTTTACATCAGGTGGATTATTTCCGACGAAGTTGCGGGTTCGATTCCCGCTTTGGGATAAATGTTTGTATGATCTGCCAATATTTATTCCGGGTGTTCATAAAAATATATATTTATGTAATGCATTGTATTATGTATGTCAGTTTTCTAGTACCCATAACACAAGCTCTGCTTAGCTTGGGGCTAGATGATGTTGTGTGGTTTGTCCAGCATTATTTATTTATTAAGTAAAATCAGCAGAGTGGAGCTTTGGTGTCCTCCTCAGGTATTATTCTACCTAATTCAGACACCAGTCTACCACAAAACAGGTAACTTATTGTCAATACATATCATGCACCATAAGTGAACCAGAGTTCCGGGACGGTAGTTGTCTCGTTTGTCACATCGGCCATCTCACTGCCTTGGTAGCTGTCTATAGGTCACCGTCCTTCAGAAATATCGATAACTTCATAGTAAGCCTCAACAAAGTACTTGAACCTCTCTCTCACTTTAGGAACATAATCATTACAGGTGATCTGAATGTCGATATAAAAGCAACTAGCGTTGACAGCCACCGACATGAACTGTTGGATTTAACCGCCTTTCATGGATTAATACCAACACATCTTATCCCAACCCGATTAGATAAAACGTGTATAGATCATTTTTTCCTAAAAAGCACGCGCGAGTCATTAACACTCATTCTGAAAACCCATATCACTGACCACTACCCTATTCTACTCTGTCTTAATAAAGCAATGAACAAAAACCTCCCAACACTTTCCCGCAATAAAGTTGATTATGAATCCATTATCACACAAATCAATTCGACCGGCTTTTCACATATTTTATTTTTGACAAACGCCAATGAAGCTTCAAAACAACTTGTTTCTCAGATAATGCATATTATTGGTAAAAATACAAAACCTATCTCAGAGTCCAGGAATAAAAAAGTTTTCAAGCCCTGGATAACCTCAGGCTTGCTGCGATGCATACGCCATCGTGATAAACTCCATCAAAAATGTCGTAAATCGCCTGATAATCTGTTAACAAAGACAACTTACACTCGATACCGTAACTACCTTAACAACCTCTTAAAGAGACTTAAACGAGAATACGAACAAAATGAATTTCTACAGGCGAAAAATGATCCAAAGAAGACTTGGAATGTAATTAAAACTTTAGCTCACCTACAACAACCTAATTCCACCCCACACGAATTATTGAACTTAACACCAGATCCACTAGTTTCCGCAAATACAATCAATGACTACTTCTCAGATATAGGTCGAACACTCGCAAGTAAAATAGTAAGCAACAGCGCTCCTTCTCAATGTCAGTCTCCACCTCAACCTTTTCATCTAGAAACTCCAGTGCACTCATTTGTTAACTATTCGACTGACGAACACGAAATAGAAAATATAATTCTAAATCTTCGAAATAACAGTGCTGTAGGTTGGGATGGCATATCAGCGAACATTATAAAGCATACACGATATGTCTTGGTGCCAATAATTACCCACATTTGTAATATTGCCATATCAACTGGTGTTTTCCCGGACTGTTTTAAAAAAGCTGTTGTGCATCCTATATATAAATCTGGGGACAGAGACAGCGTCAATAACTATAGACCTATTTCTGTTTTGCCTTCCTTATCTAAGATACTAGAAAAACTACTAAACAAACGACTCACGAAATATCTGGAATGTAATAAAATTATTTCTAATAACCAATTCGGATTTAGGAAGGGTAGATCGACGGAAGATGCTATAGAGAGTTTAATAAATAAAGCTGTTGCGAACTTAGATGCCAAAAATAAATGCTTAGCTTTGTTCCTTGATCTATCAAAAGCATTCGACACTGTCTCTGTCCCACTTTTGCTTGATAGATTGGAATATATAGGAGTTAGAGGACTGGCATTAGATATTTTCTCTAGTTATCTTAGCAACCGGAAACAAGTAGTTAAACTGTGTGGATTCACAAGCCAAGAGTCTACAATTGAATACGGCGTGCCACAAGGCAGTATATTGGGCCCTACACTTTTTCAAATCTACCTTAACGATCTATGCAACATCTCTATTCCAAATTGTCATATCATTTGTTATGCAGACGACACAGCCCTACTTGTTCATGGAAAAGATTGGGAAGAAACGAAGCAGCTCGCGGAACATGCCATCTCTACCGTGATGAAATGGCTCGATAAAAGCCTTTTAACATTGAATGTCAATAAAACTAAGTACATAGCCTTAACACTCACCTCATCCACTCAACCTCCCATCTCGTTCAATATTAAAGGTCATAGATGTCACAACCCTATAAACTCATCTTACAATAACTGCACCTGCCAAGATATCACTAGAACCAATGAAATAAAATACTTGGGAATTCATATTGATCAGTTACTATCATGGCATACTCATATTGACAAATTAACATCACGTCTAAGAAAACTGATTTACGTCTTTAAAAATCTTAGATCATCTGCAAATAAATCAACCTTAAAACTCGTATACTCTGCACTTGGTGAATCCATCATAAGATACTGCATCTCAATCTGGGGTGGAGTTGGTAAGACCAAGATGCTTCAGCTAGAGAGAGCGCAACGAGCAGTACTTAAGGTCATGTTAAAAAAACCTTATAGATACCCTACGGCCACATTATATAGCGAGGCCAAAGTGCTTACAGTAAGATAAATGTTTGTATTCCAAACCCTAATGAGAGTCCATTCTTCCATACCATTCGACGCAAACCTATACAAAAAAAGACGTAGATCTGGGCGAGTTTGTAAAGTTCTCAAACACAGAACCCAATTTCACAGTCGATTTCATGCCATAATCGGGCCACACTTATACAACCGTATTAACAAACAATTGGATATATACCATCTTACTAAATATAAATTAAAACGAAAACTTACTGAATACTTGCTTAATTTACAATACCGCAGCACCGAAGAACTTCTGAAACTAGACGTTTGAAAATTGATTATCACTTATAAAATAGTATAGTATTTAAAAAAAAAAAAAAAAAAAAAAAAACCTTAGATATTAACATTTACAACACATTCACACACTTAACACGAAAACAACAAACACATCCTCACACGTAACACGCCCTCTCCCTTCCCTCCATTTAAAACCTAAATCGTCTTATTTTTGTTTCTCTAGATATTAAGTTAGTCTATTATTTAGTCTTAGTGTAACTGCCAGTGTTAAGTTCATTTGCTTATGTGTTGGCATACCCTATATTTCTACAGTGTAGCCTCTGCCTCTGTACCCAAATTCAGCTTTCCCTCTTGAATTAAACATGCACGTCCAAATCTTGAATCTTGTTTATAGATTTTAAATAATCTCGTATCTGTGCAGGCAGAGCTCTGCCTCTTTGTGACGGTTGCTGTTGGTGATTTGGATGGAACTAACTTCTGAGATACAGTTCCACACTAGTTCAGGGTTAGGGAATATCCAGATCACTTAGCGCCGTCGTATGTGGCGGCGCTCTGGCTGCACAGGTCGACTAGCCGTAAGTTAATTAAGTTAGATTAAAGGTCGTCTGGAAGAGATAGCTTCATGCGATAAGACCGCCTATTGTAGGGCTAATTTTAACAATTGTAACTCAATTTATTAGTCCTCAATAAAGAATTTATTATTATTATTATTATTAATACTACTGAGATAATACCTATTTAACACTACCCTACCTATTACCTATTAATAATTTTATTAGATTTAAGTTGGGAGACAATATTAGGTGGGTGATTTGCTTGTTTCATTCTTTGCGGAAAAATAAGATCGCAAGGAATAAAACTTGGGAAACGTTAAATTAAAGGTAGGGAAAAAATAAAAAATATTCATGGACATTTTCACACATCATACTCTAGTCCCAAACTAAGCATAGCTTGTACTATGGGCACTAGATTGCTGATAGAATACTTATATAGTTTTTATAAATGCATACATAGAATACATATACTTACTATACCTAGTTTTAGATAATATGTAAAAAAGAAAAGTAGATATACATTGATATGCCATAGGAACGGCCGATTACTGTAATACTGAGTGTGATATAATCTTGAAATAAGTTATTTAAAAGCAGTTAAAAGTTAATCGGCTCGTGGCATCAAAAATGGAAAATCTTTGAAAAAAAAAACAACGAAACCCTCAATGTATCGTGTCGTACTCCAACATAGTGTACATGTCGTATCGGATATATAAAAGCAGTCATTTCCTATTTTGCCATTTTTGCACAATTTATGTTATTATATTTTGAGTATTAGAAATCGAGGTCTTTGTATTGGAATATCCGGTTTAGCCTGGTTTGATACATAAAAATTAATTATCAATCATTATTCTTCGTATAATGACATTGTTGACATTGTCTGTCATTAGTTAACATTAATGAGACTAATGATATGACTAGGTTGATTATTTAATTAAAGCCATTTTTATTAAAGTTGTTGTTTAAAATAACCGGCAATTTATAAGTTTTATATGTAATATTTTATTATGTGAATCGAAAACCAAATCTGTGTCACACAGATTTTGTTTAAAAATGTAAAAATAATAATAGATAAGCTGATTATGTTTTTATATTTATATTTTATTTGTTATATAAATATTATAACTATGACATAATTATTAGTACTAATGACCATAAATAGAAATATTAATGTCAGTAAGATTTTAATTAATAAATTATATACAAAATTGTACCTAATTATATACATAATGATAGAATGAATATTCATTAAGTAAATTTATTAATTCAGACTTAAGTATAATATTAAAATACCAGTATAAAGCAATTTTTTTCCAACTTTATACTGCATATTAAATTTTTGTACTTATAAACTTTTTAACCAAATAATTTTTGATATTAAGTAGTTACTTTACTTTTTAATCTATAAAAGTCTATGGTCAATATGAATATGACAGAATAATAAACAAATAAAAATAAGCGTATTATATCACTAGACCCCTATATTCATAGTTCTGTAACGAAAGGGGTTAAAAGTTAACCCTATATTCATAAAACCGGTTTAATTGACTATTCTAGGTTAAGTACCTTTTTATAAACTTTTTGCACAGAATTAACTCTATTATTTAAATATTACGCCACTTTAGCGAACAAAAGAGAACATACCGATAGAAACCCGAATAAAAAAAATTGCAAGTTTCTTTTTTAATTTTTGAAGAGACAAAAGAGTTGATTTATGACATGGTATGTAAATGTCAAAGTTTTTGTTTATGGGAGAATTTTTATAACTTTTTTAACTTTGAAAAGAGAAAGATATATATTTACAGGATGGAATTTGAGTGCAGTGATGGCCAAGTCCAAAACTACTAGAGTTAAAAATATTATACAAGAAATCATGCCCATTATTAAAAAAAAAGTTATAAAAAATAACTGAGCCACATCTAGTCGAATCAAATTAAGTATTTATGGTATGACCTAGAGGGCACTGTTCAATAACGCGTTCTGTGAGTGCAGGTTTATTTCTATATCTATGTTACTCATTAAATTACCTAGAAGTTATAAAGATAATAGCTATCTCGCAAAAAAATATAAGTATGTATTCTATCAGCGATCTACTTTCCATATTACAAGCTTTGCTTAGTTTAGGACTAGAAAATGATGTGTGAATTGTCCGAGAATAAATAAATACAAATACATTTTACGTTATACAATAGCAGCATTTGACATAATTAAAATAACTTAAATCTAAATAATCGGCCATTTGCATTCTTGTGAGTAGAACACCCACGAAAGAGGTCTCATACAAAATTTTCAAAGTTAGATCTACACGATCGAACATGAATTTTTGTAATAAAAAAGAGATTATAATAAAGAACAATTGATAAGTAGAAAATGGAGTAAGAATTTAAGTTAAACTTAAACCGAGATTTATTTTATTAAATTTATTTAAATTATGTATTAAATAATCTTTGTTTGATCTTTAACTGCAATTACGTAAATACCCATAATATAAATAATGTTGAATACTGTAAAATTTATATAAAACTTTTGCTTTAATATTTTTAGCTTACTGTACCTTATTTATCAAATGATTTTTCCTAATAGATAACTTGACGTAAAACAAATATTTATGTTTATCACTTAACTTTATACTTTAACTTAAAATTTGATTTTAACATAAACACAAAATCACACCATAAACCGTGATTTTGATCTAAAACAGACAACTGCTGACAAAAAACAATTTAATTTTATTGTTTATTTTTACGATCAATATAAACATTTTAAAACACGTAAAAATCATTTTGGAATTGTTTTCGATAACATTTTATTCTTAATTTAAATGTAACATGCACTAACTTTTTACTTTTCTATTTTTTATGGATGTTGCTATGTAATCTATTTTACACAAAAAATGTATACCTATAGATAGGTATTCCAAAGCAGTCTAGTTCCCGTAGTACAAGTTCTGCTTAGTTTGGAACTAGAGTGTGATGTGTGAAATGTCCGTGTTCTTATATTTATTTATGTCATTCATAGTATCAAAGAAGAATGGTTATGGTTCACCTACTTATAAAAACTTCAAAACTTTGTCAGTTTTTTAAATCTATGTGGTTTGTAATTGTAAACCATGGATAATCTTTTAAACCATTGTGTCAGAACTCCTGTCATTTTTCGATCAATATCTATAGAATATACCTAGTAATAATCGATTTCCGTTTGTCGTGGTTCATTGATTTGAACTACTTGTCAAAATCTGACTTTGGCCAATTTGACATTTCGAGTAAAAATATAGGATAAAGCAAAAAATATGTTTAGCGTTGAATGAGTAAAAATTTTCTTAAAATTTTTAACACTTGATTTTTGTAAACATAGAACGCTTTTGAAAAAACATGACTTTTTGATTCTACTGAACAGGTTTACTCTATGTTCAGTAGAATCAAAAAGCCAAAAAACTCATTTCAGAGTATTTACTTAGGTACTTATTTCATTTCTTTAAAGTATAACGACATTGGTTTTTGTTTTTACTTTATTCTATTAGAAATCAAATTTTTTTATCCTATGACATGATGCGCTCTTTTGTCGTAGTTCTAACAGCCAGTAACCCTATTTACATTCAAACTAATATTTGTTTCATAAAAAAATCATCTCAAAATCTCAACCACAGATAACAACCGCTCCAAAACAAGACATAATCATTAATCCTTCCGATTTATTTGAGAAACTGAACTCAATTTTTGCCCGCATTCAATGTTTCTTTTTTATTGAACAATAGCACAATACTTGCAGTTTACCAACAAATACATTGACAATGTGATGGGTGATTAATTCCTTAAGTACGGGTAAGTGCTCCCTTTCTCATTTTAAAAAGAAAAAAACTTTGACAGGACAATGGAACATAGGGTCGGATAAAGATTGGTCGTGCTTGAGATTTGGTGAACAATTTTTGCATTGTACAATGTTACGAAAATATCAAAAGAAATATAGGCCCAAAATCATTGCCCTTAGAGACGCTATCTTTAGGTAAGACTTTCAGAATTTCAAAAAAAATCTTACGAAAGTATAGTACTTAAGCGATTATGAAATTTAGTTTTTCGATTTTTCAGTCAATATTGACATTTAATAGCTTTAATAGCTTTACAAAAAATCAGACTTGTAAAGCACAACGTTTTGTCGCTAATGATCTAGATAAAAAAAAATGGTAGCACTCCGGGAGTGCCGGCAGAAGTGAAAACTTCAATATTAACGTTGTGTTTTCACTTTTAAGTTTTCACTTCAAAAATATAACCACAGTCGTGATTGTGTCATGTCATTGTGTCACATTCGCGCAAGCGCGAATGTGACACAACGACGAAGACAACGAAGACACATAATACGTCATGTCGCCACAACACTATTTAATTGTTTGAGTCATACGTCGCGTGACCGCAAGTGTGTTCTTTTGTCGTCTCTTGTTTTACGAGCAATGTATAAAAATTAAATAAGATCTTACGCTTTTTCGACGTCACGTGACCCTGACGCGAGTTTGAAAGTTTTTACCCACCCAGCGCCGCTAAAGAAGTTTTCACTTCAAAAATATTATAGCGAACACAAAACAATAAAATGGAAAAACAGAAGCCTTAGCTAAGTCTATTCTAATAAACTTCCCACGGCCAGTGACATTACAAACAAAGGACACAATCACGTTAAACAAGCTACAATATTATGATACTAAAACATAAAACTATTGCAAGCAGGTAATAAAATAATACCCAGTAAAGGAAATAAGTGCCAGTAACAAGAAACATTGAAAAGGAAACATTGAAAAGTCAAACAAGAAAACGAGAAATTGTATGATCTTGCACATCTCAATGTTCAAAAATGGACGGAAACAAATAACCGTTTATAATTTAGATACGAACTGGAACTTGATCATAAACAAGCATTTATACTATCAAATCAATTCGGAACCCTTTATGGAACCGATTGAGTTATATTTCATACTAACGATGAAGATGGGCAGTCTTTATGTCTATACGGATAAGATTCAAATTGCTTGATTTCATATTCTCGTGACTGATCCAAAGCAATTGATATAAGAGAAATTGATATAGATGCCACGATTCGCTCTATCTTTTGCTCTATAAATAAAGTGTTATGAATAAGATTTTTTTTGGAAATTAGTTTAAATAAAATATTATTGCTTTACCGTTTTAAATCTGGTACCTTAAGTTTATTTTATGTATGTTGTTAAGTAATTATTTATTACTTTTTACAGACCACCTGCTTAACACCAACGAACGTATGCAACATCGTAATAACATGAAAAAAAAACGCTAATTATAATAATGTAATTATAGACAATGCTGCAGATAGTTCACGAAATTACATAGAAGGACCGTACACGGAAGGCTGGAAGACCAAAATAGACTGAGCTGACGTTGTAGAAAGTGGATGAATAGGGATGGATGGAGATATCTGAAGGAGCATCTTACCCTAAAGGCATCTTATAAACACTAGATACCATTAAATAAAATCAGCTGTTTGTACGGACGCAACCATTGGGTCAAGTAGTTCAAAAACTTTTCCAAACATCACTTAGGGAGAAAATTTAATTATTTTAACTAATTCCAATTTTGATGGATAATTTCAGTAGTAAGATACGTATACGTTATAATTTTCCTTATTTGGTTTAGTTTAAATTAGTACGTGATTTGAATTTGATGTACCCAATTGCTAACATCCAAATTTGGTCAAATGACATTTCAGAAACAGTAGCTCAAGAGATGCAGGTATATGTTTTACTACATAACATCATAGACCTTTGATGAAACCTGCGTTTTAGCTCTCAGGCTATTAAGCCAACGTCAATACATATAAAAAATGATTCACGTCATTTCTGAACAAAAAGTCACTTTTATAGTTATAGCGTTTTTATTCAATACCGCTTATTTCTATAGAATGTCACTATCGCTAAGAGGTTAGGTACTTAGCTTAGAACTGTACTTAATAGCTGATCCCGATATTGAATCAATCTTTTGTTTTACCTTAACAATCGCTAAAATTTTGGGGTTACAAGTAACACAGGGTTATAAGTACAGCAAGAAACACATGTAGTTTGCTTTAGTAGCTTTTTGTAGTTTATTTTCTTGCTATGACCTTGAAAACTTGAGCTCATGATCAGTTAAATCAGCATTAGTGAAATCTTCACAAAAAACTGACTTAACCTGAGCGAAAATTGAAGGTCGTACAAGAAAGTCATTGCGCGTAAAAGCTCTTCAACTCCTGAACCTAGGAAATGGAGACGGCTGTTCCAGTTACCACGGCTAATGCCAGCACTACTTTATAAGTTCATTCGTATACGATGCACTATTACATCACCAATGTGTGGATTTAATATATTTGCTCATTTGTGTCAGTAATTATGATACAAATCATATGGTGTTTAATACATAAAATGAATATGAATACTAAGACGTAATAAGAGGAAAATCTTGACTCGTAAATTGTTGTTTTTTTATATATCTATTCTATATCATTCTTTACATAGGTCAATCTAAGCATTACTGAGCTTAAAATACTTCCAAAATACATTACTGAAATATAGAAACAAAATATTATTTTTCAAGCATACTAAATAATTTTCTTAAAAATATGACTACCATGCTAAAAATTATAAATGTAGATTGTGATCTTGAAATCAAACGGGTATACTAAGGGAGCAATAAGTACACGTATCTATACAAATGTATGTAAAACAAACTAAAGAAAATTAATCGAGCGTGGACAAAAGGGCTTTCGGTAATGTTATCAAACAGATGCTTCAAATAAAAAGCGTTAAGTGTAACAAAACAACTAACCCTGAAAAAACTACATGAATATTTGATCCCAAACCAGAATCATTAGTCAACTTTTTTATTGAATTTCTACCCTAAACTAGTCTACATTCTATTTTGAACCTTATTTGTATGGATTCAAAGGATAATGCTTTTGTAGATCAACGTAATTGTGTTTGTCTTTGTCACGCTCCGGTGTTGTAGCACGAATTGTCCCGCTTCCTTCACCGAGTGATAATAGTTCAGTAGTAGCATCATTAATCTTTCGAATCGCAGTGAATCTTCTTTGGACTTGATCACAGAAAACTACATTTTGATTGTAAACTTTAATACCATCTTCACTAACGATATCTGCTTCCGCTTCTGCTGTATTCTTCTTTATGGCTATAGTGTTAGGATTCAAATTAGCGTGTCCGATAATTTCATCATTTATTATCGAGTATGCTTCGTTTTTAGCGATAGTATCTTTTATATCTTCAGATTTATGGTTTAAATTAGTGTGATCGGTTGTAGGATCATTTATTATAAGACATGATCCTGTATTTATCCTTGGATTTTCACCTTCACATGTGGGAATATTCAATTTGTTTGCGTCGACTGTTTTTGTTCAATTGACGCTTTAATTCGTATGTGAGTAATGATGGTGGTTTTTGACGGAAGCTTTCTAAAACTAGGCGCTTTGTTGGACTTTAGCTTAACGTACATTGCGTGAGAAATTGAAATCCTTAATTTAATATGTTTTTTATTGATTTAAAAATTGATTTTACATGCATGTGCTCAATTATTAAAAAAACTTTTGCCACTGGCCAAAACACTTTTTTGTTTAATGATTATTCTGATTATTTTTACAAAACATAATGCTCCGTTACACTTATTTATAAAAAAGTGATAAATGTTCATAAATCCAACACTTTCATAATTAATAAAGCGGATTAGGTTCATCAACCTTGTTTATTTACGTTTTTCGATATTTGAATAATCTCTTAATCACGGTTCTTAATTATTAAGTAGGTCTTTTGCGTCCGGTGACATTTGATGGTGTTAAACCTAATGTCCACTATGTCACTTAACACTTTGATTTTGTCATTTGACTTTTGTTTTATCACTGACAGTTTTGACCGTTGATAAGATTATTTATTTTTTATAATGCCAAGGTATAATAAGAGGTCAAGTGCGAACTTTATATAGAGCGGTAAACAAATTATCCCAAGTGCATTGATTATAATAGATTTTTTGGGCAATAATCCAAAAAGTATTTTTTTTACGATTAGGTGTACCCTGAGCTAAATGTAACAAAAATTCCCATAATTATATCGAACTACAATTTTCAAAGACAATTTCTGTGATATTTTTGTCACGTTGTTGTAGTTTCCACTTAGTGGATGTTTGCCTTAAGAATTTGAGATTTTGTGGAAAAATTTATAGCGTAAGCGCGTCTTTAATTAAAACTCGGTTATAAAATCGAATTAAAAAAATAGGAATAATTTATTCATAATGGTTATTTAGGACTTAATTAAGATTATTTAAAGTGTATCAGTTTTTCAAGATTGCGGAAGATTCTAATATATTATAGTAACCTTTCGTTGTAGGAATTAATGATATACTTACGTATATCTATGATAATTTCAAATGTAATGAATTATATTCACAATCTACATACCAGAAGGCTGATAGATAAATATATAATGCACACAACATCATCTAGCCCCAAGCTAAGCAGAGCTTGTGTTATGGGTACTAGAAGACTGACATAGTTAATACAATACAATACATACATTAATATTTTTTATTATACTTACTATACTTACTCACTTAGTTATCGAAATTAATAAATTAAATCAAAACTAGAACAATTTAATCAGTTTAATCCGATGATCCTAACAAATCGATTACCGATTGCCTTAACAAAGCTTCAAAAATATTGACAGTCATGTTTTTTAAATGAGAATTAATTTGCGGTCATAGTCTAGTCGATGTTTGGTTTTATAAAAAGCTGACGGCACCTTGATTCAAGTATTCGTTGAAGTTGTACGGTCTATCTTATAAAAAGTTAGCGCAGACTTGAAGTATTGATTACCATACGTAATGATGACATAATGTCAACGCTAACTTTTATAAGATAGGGGATTGGTCAGTACAGTACAATTTGAGTACATTTCGATTTAATAAGTATGATTTCTAGAAGTACCTAAACTGCGTCTCAACATCAGCTTTACTGACGTACGTCGCAGTGGTAGGTACGCAGTACACAGTTAGTATTATGTATTGTTTGTACATATCTGGTAAATATAAATAAATATATTAACAGACAATTCACACATCGAACTTTAGTCCCATACTAAGCAGAGCTTGTACTATGGGAATTAGATTGTTGATAGAGCCCTTATATACTTACATGTTTTTTTTGTAAATACATACATTAACACCCAGACACAAAACAAATATTTATGTTCATCACACAAATTTGCTCTGGGTGGGAATTGAACCCAAGACCCATAGCATGAAAGGCATAGCTGTGTCGCCTGCAAAAAAAATATTGAGTAAAACGGTAAATTTTTCAATGACTAATGTTTTTTTTATTTATATTATATCGCACTCAAAAATCGTGACCTGACAATATAATTAATAAATTACGCAAGATATGCTAATTAGTAGTTTATGACACAAGTGCGAACGTAAAAGTAACAATGTCGAAATATATGAATGAAATTCATATAAAAATATTTCTCGCTCTTTCCAAAACTAGTTCTTTAGTCGTATGTGTTATAAAATAAAATGATATTGTACATCGTAAATAGTGATGGCTTTAAGGAATGGTCACTCGACCAAAGGTCGTCGATGGGCCATGATGGGCGTCGATAGAATAAAGTTGGTTGATAATAGTACTGAGTGCTTAGTCCGAGGTTGCATTTTAAAACTACCTACTCTCGAGCCGAGAGTCGTCTCTCGGATATCCATACAAAAATATAAGGACATCCGAGAGACGACTGCCGGCTCGAGAGTAGGGAGTTTTAAAATGCAACCTCGGACTAAGCCTTCTGATAGAAATGACGATTTTTTTTAATTAAAAATTTGGGTTAAAAAAAAAATGTTTTATAATTTGTGCTGGTAGCGTATCACCAAAGTGCAGAAACATTATCAACTGTAACGCCTGTCATAGCTTTGTGGACAGCTGCCTTTTATGCTGTAGGTTCGATCCCAGCCGAGAACGAACGAACTAAAAATATCACCGCTATGCTACTCTCCCGCTTCTCGCTATGCTCCTCGCTCTGCTTATGTTAAAAGACTTGTGTTAATTTGTAATCACGGTGAGATATTGACGTGTTGTAAAAGGTAAAGAGTATCTAAGGTTATCCATACATTAGATGTAAGTTATGAGGAACGTACAGTGACATCAACTACAAAGTTGCACTATTATATACATAAATTACCAAGAATACTTCCTTGCCAAGATATTTTATACTCAGTTTTTTTTTTAATTTTAACTTGACAATAATAGTTGCTGCGTTTTTGAAAAAATATTTCTGATTATTTCTTTGATTATCATGTTTTTAACTATATACAAAATGATTAGTATTTGTTAGAGCGGCAACAAAAATCATGATCTCTGAAAATTTCGACTCTCTAACTATCACGGTTCACGAGATACAGCCTGGTGATAGACGGAAAGAAGAGTCTCAATAATAGAGTCCCGTTTTACTTTTTTGTACGGAACCCTAAAAAAGGAACATTAAAAACATGTCACTACATTTTCCAAAACATTGTCTAATCTCGTCGTTATTTCGATAAAAATCTTAAACAGTCTTGTTATCTTGTGATTTAAATCTATTTCTTATCATTCCTGTTATCAGTTTAATCGATGGATTATCCAAAACAGTCTACATCCGGTAAGATAAGCACTGTTTAAGCAATGGTTATTACAAATAATATGTTGGTCCACTTTTGGGCTTTTTGGCTTAGCTCTGAGGGTCTTAATCATATCTAAATGTGATTTTACTGAATAAAGTTTAATTGACTTTGACTAATTTAGTTGTTATTTTGATTCAAATATAATAAAATAAACTATTTAATATTGAAATATTAAGTCTAATATATAGCCCTAGTTCAAAAAATCAGTAATTGGAAGTGGAAGTAAAAAATGCAAGATAATAGTCAAGAATAGAAAAAAGCTAGACAAAAGGGGATGACTTCTACCCAATGGTCTGAAAGCAATTTTAAGATGACGAAATCTAATCGGAAATACATATATCAGAATATACTGAAAATATTAATACTTTCTTCAGTATATATTTACAGTTTCATGATTCGCTTTAAAACTTAAACTATACGTATATATCTACTTTGATGTTGAATAAGATACATAAGATGTTTTTTACAAAAATGTTTACGTCGACATCAACATGTAATAAAAATGAAATCAACTTTAATTAAACACAAACACATCAATTTTAATGGGACCACATAAGAAGCAGCAACTTTTATACTTAAATAAAATTATTATCAAAATCTGTTTACCAAGACAAAAGGTAATGATACAAGCATAAAAGATTAATAAAGAATTTATTTGAAGTTAGTCAATAATTTAATAAGGTAGTCTAAAGGTTGATATGCAAATATTAATTATTATAAAATTATTATAAAAAATAACTGAAAATCGTGTAAAAGAGCACATTTTTTGTTAATTTAAACACAAGAAAACCACATTTCAATTGAGGTCATCACCCAATCAGTCTTAATAAATCTATATCACTTAAATCTACTTTCATTCAAGAATGAGTTTTATTCCGAATCATTTTGGTTTAAAATAGCTCAATTTGAATCGATTATTATTTATTTGTCCCCAAAAATACAAACTTATAATTATACAAAAATTATATTATTACCTATTTAAAAAAATAGTCTAATAATAATTAGTGGAACTATCGCCGAATAATAAGTGGAAGGTGGAAAAACTAAAAAGAAAAGAAAATCAAAATTATGATAAAACCAAAATCTTGTAAAATATAACTACCTAAGTAGATAAAGTCAATGTAAACATCTAGCACAACTTACAATATAACAATATCCAATAACAAAATATAAGAAAAAACTTCGCTTCCGATTGGTACTGATTTGGATCAGTTGAACTATCTATAGATCGTTTGCAACGGTCTGTAGATAGATCAACTGTTTCTTATGTATTTTATATGACAATGTACATTTTGTAAATACTGTATAGTCGTAAGTTTGTTTGTGAATAAAATTTTCATATACATTAAAAAAAGAAAAAAGTATAAAAGTTGTCACAGTGAAACGATAAACAGTAAACTATGTATTAATCTGAGCTAATACAGTTTACAATAATCTGGTTTTCGATCCAAATATTTGCATGTTTTTTGTTGATGATGTCATAAAAGGTTAAAAGTTCGACTTGTGTGAAATAAATCAACGAAACCATTAATAAAATTGTCGTAGCATACGTTAGTCGATATGTTTTGAATAAACATTATGTTAAAGCTTTTGACTGAACAGCTCAGTCAGCTCAGTCGTTTGTTAAAATGTTGAATGGTTGAAACAATACTATGTTTTGTTTAGTATTTTGATATTACACAATAATAAATAAATAAAAACAGTGTAATGCAAAAAAAGGTATTGAGTAGATATTTATTAATCAAAATAAGCTTCGACAAAACTTTTTTGCATTTTTGAAAACACCATCTCTCACCAAAGTAAGTAATGCATGTACTATGAAAATCTGATCACAGATATAATATTAATGTTTATTTAAAATGCATACTTAACAAACATACATAATAACAACCAATTACAGTACATAGTCTTTTAAAAACACAATTATTTATTTAATCTTGATGGGAATCAAACGCATGACCTAAAGTACGAAAGAATGTATACCACCTGAGCTGTTTTATAACGCTTGTTGTAGCTCAGTAGCTAAGATGTCGTCTCAAAAACTGAGCTATATGTATAGTATCTCAGTTTTTGAAAACACATCTTGAATTAACATTAACAACAGCTCAAGTGAGCTGTTTTGTGTTGTTTTAGCTGAGCTGATGTAGCAATAGTAAAGAATGGTCTCAATTAGCTAAAGTATCAAATTTCTTGTAGTTTTGAGAAAGTTTGACCCAAACTGGTAGTTCAGATTGTGATTTAATAGATTGTATCTGTAATTTTGAATATTTATTAAAGTTAGTTGCTTAATGGTTAGTTTCATTAGTTGAACAGTAAAAACGAGAGAACATTTATGTAAATACAATGTTTTAGATTTAAGTTAAAAGAAAATAGTAAGCGAGAAAAAGATTGAAAGTGTTTCAACAAACAATAAAAATGTCCTCATTGAAAGCAGAGTTGAGCTTTGATGTTTTCGAAATAAATATATGCTTATTACCGCCAATAACAAGCTACACTGGTCAAAGAAAATCTACCAACTTAACAAACTGAAAAAAAATTTAATAAAATATTTTTTTGAAATTTTTGTTATAGTTTTGATGTGAGACCACAAAAAACAAGTGCTCAACCAACACGTCCTTATAAGTTGCATCACACTGCAGCTATAAATACAACACCACGATACAACTCTTAAATTGTTAAACAAAATTTACATTGACATTATTTTTATTAACATGGTACAATTTGTCACAATAACTTTTATAAATGCTTTATATTTTATATTTTATGTGAGTTTTTATTTAATATCATTGTCGTTGGTCGGTGGCTTTGGCTTTTAAACATACGATTTTTTTCTAAAGAATAACTTAACACTGCTACGGTTGCAGTTTCTTTTTCGAGTAGAAAATTTTTTTGAGTGCTTTTGTCATAAAATTAGAAGTTTTTTTATTTATTAACTGCAGACTTGATTAAGGTTTTTAATAAAGTAAATAATAATAAATTGACGATATTAATTCTATTCAAAAGTTTTAATTTACCAACTTTATCTAAGTACCTACTATAGGTAGGTACCACAATGTGAAAAGTAAAAAAAAAACTAAATTCTTCCTATTCCAGTGCAGAGATAAGCGTTAGAGTTACAGACATAAAGGCAGGCAAACAAATGACAGATGACTTTATAGAAATAATCTATAATCTATACCACAGAACATAAAACTGTATTTTATGTTCTGTGATCTATACCTACGATGCTTATAATCGAAGTTATCTATATTTATATACAAATCGTATTTTATAAAAAAATAACCAATCAATACAATTATATAATTACAAATACTTAAAAAATATGAGTGATAATACACGTAAATTGTTTTATAACAAAAACCCTACAGGAAAAAGAAGCTAATAATAAAAATCATAAATAGAAAAGCAACATATAAAAGAAAGTATTGTTAAAACAAATAAATGTGGTAACGCGACAGACAATGTTGGCAACACAATACAAGGGAAACTCCAGCGTACAGTGTCGTCGTAAACACTTATTGCTAGGCCGCAGTCACTTTCGATTCGCTTAAACGTGAAAAGTTCATTTTCTGTAATGCTGGGGCCACACTAGCGGGCTACGGCGAATATTCGTGTTAACGCGATGTATGTGGCCGGGTACATAGTGTCATCGCGTAGTATATCGCCTTTATCCGAACACGATGTTTTTGTCGCGCCAACACGATACGAATATTCGCCCGCTAATGTAGCCGAAGCATAAGAAATGCATAGATCACCGTTTGTTTTGTGTCGGAAAATGGCGAAGCTGTCATGTTTAAAATGGTTAAGGGGTTGAAGAGTTTAGGCAAGCGTAGTGTCGGACGCCTTTCGGCGAGATGGAGCGACGATCTACGGAGTGTAGCTGGCAAACACTGGATGAGAAGAGCCGAAGACCGGCCTCAGTGGCGCGTCTTGAGAGAGACCTACGTCCAGCAGTGAACTGATAGATATAGGTTGATGATGATGGTGATGAGGGGTTTTGAGCTGTCTGGTATTAGGTTTAGTTAAAATGAACGAAGAACACGACATGAAAAGTTGAAAAGTAGAAAATTTAATGGAATAGCACACTTTATTTTAGATATTATAAAACTTAATGCTAGAACATATTCAACGATATAATTATTATGTTAAAATACCTAAAAATGGTCATCACTCAGCTTGTGCTGGTGAAGAACCATTGGGCTCAACACCAGCGCTGGTTTTCAGTGATGCCAAAAAATTATGTAAGTATTCTCAAGAAAAGCTATTTTTATGAAAAAAAAAGGGTTTATTAAAGTTTTTCTTAAAGAAGTAAGTAATAAATCAATTAAGTTGCACTTTTTAAGGGATATAATTTTAAATTTGACTTTATAAAGTAAATTATTATGTTTTTATTCGCTGCTTTATGCATCGCTGCATTTAAAGTACATGTACCTAATTTGACCCAAGTGACAACTTTTTTGTCCCATACCGTGAAATACACCCGCTATCAAGGTTACTCTGTGGGTGGGCCAATGCGGAAATCTTTGGCCCACATATGACCCACATGCAGGTCATCTCAGGGTCTCAAGAGGTACAAAATTTGCACTTGTCGTGTTTGATTTATGCGTCAGTGAGGTGAAGTGTTTCACGGACTCTTAAATACTTAAGTGTTTCGTGTACATTATGATGTAATGTAGCATCAACAAAAGTAGACTTTAGTTGAATAACAAGGTAAATATGTAAGGCTCTATTTAATTGAAAACCTGCAAATACTTATTTAAAAAAACCTTTTTTTTATTATACTTAACCTATTTGTCCTGGTCCTTAAAATTTTCCTTTTATTCCTTTTTATGGCAAAATCATACACATCTTAGCTGTTTATATTTTAATATTATTTAAATAAGTACACATAACGATTAAGAATAATTATTATTATTCTAATCCGATAGTTACTATTTCAAAATGAACAAGAACTTAGTTCCACATTCAAAATAAACAAAAGAGCGCCAAGCGCGCTCGTTAAACGTTCCAAGTTCAAATTAACTCGTCTGTCACTTGAATTTAAGTTTTGACGTGTGATGTCAACATACGCACTTCAAAATGACAGCTAAAAACGAGGCTTGTATGATTTAAAACGAGCCAAGATGAAGTTTAATTTAAATTGGATCACGATGTTGATAGAGGTAAGTGACGCAATTATTGCTTGACGTTTGATTTTCTAAAGTGATGTTCAAAGTTTTTATACTCTGTTTAGTAATTATGTGTGTAAAAAGGCATGTCATGTTCACATATTTTTTGTTACCAATAGTTTATGGACACACTGGAACTCATTCATCATCATCATCAACCTATAGCAGTCCACTGCTGGACGTAGATCTCTCTTCAGACGCGCCACTGAGCCCGGTCTTCGGCTCTTCTCATCCAGTGTTTGCCAGCTACATTCCGCAGATCGTCATTTCATCTCGCCGGAGGGCGTGCTACACTACGCTTGCCTAACCGCAAAACTCTATAAAATCTCAAAAGTTATGTAAAAGAAGTGAAAATCAAATTACTGTGACACGTAAAAGTTTGAATGTTTTTATTGAGTACTTTTTCAATTTTAAATTATAAACATAAGAATTTTATCCATCAAAAAAGTATATTGACTAAATCTACAAGGCGCTGAGAGCTTACAGAAATACTCGTCATGCGTTTATGCTGTGAAAAAAAAAATGTTTTGAAAACAAATTCTTGTAAGTATTATGGATAAAGCCTAGTTTACGCGTGCGATGACGCATCCCAAGACACGAGCTGTCAGAGGTCAAAATACTCGTCACGAGCATGTATGTACCCGGATCAATGATTTCACATTAGATTCAAAATAATTAGTCATTGGAACAAGGTGAGCGAAGTGTGCAAACCAAGAAAAAAATATGAGCGTACTATTTTTTAAATTAGAATCTTAGATTCGAACTAAGGAGTCTTTTTAAAATTTTACCATTTTTGATATTTCCAATCTTGGTGATTGGTTGTATATAATCTGTATTTTTAGAAAATCATATTAGAAAAAGTAGAAACTTAGTTAATCGGTTTAATTGGGTTCAATTGTTTAGTCAAAGTCAAAAATAAAAACACAAGGATAATTTAGAATCGTCTTACATACTAGGTGATTCTAGGTGCAAGATTCACACGACCGAGCCTAGAAGAACGGGCAAGAAACTTTATATAAGTAAGGCACTATTTTTTGTTAAATAAAATATACAACGATATATTTTACCATAAATAGAAATAAATATAGCTCTGGAACAACTTGAAATGAAATTAGTTAAAATTAAAACAGTTATTTGATGTGATAGCTTTATAAATAGTCGTCAGTTTTTTTTACTGGAACTGATTGAGAAATCTGTAAGGAATGCCACGGTTTGGATATCAAACCCGTTATATTTATTAATCAACAATAGATTACCAATAAATCTGAACGCGACTAAACGGTGATTTTTATATCTAAAAAACACATTCAAAAAATTCCCACAATGATCGGTCGATGGAAAATTAAACTTCGTAAACATAAAATATGTCAAAGTTATTAAAAAAGTACCCACAAAACTACCATAAAATAAAAGTTTCGGTCGTTATATCTAAACGTTTAATTATTATTATCGTATTTAAACAAAACTCAGTCGTAAAAATAAAATTAAACTATATATTTTTATGATTAAACTTTTTAAATCGGTAGCCAAAGTACGAATTAATGTTTTATTTGAATATAACCAGGTAGCTTTTGTTAAAGAATTTAAATATTTTGAATATTTATGAAATAATATAAATAAGACTAATTTATAATCAAACTTACATAACATTTTTAACAGGCATCACAGCTCAGTTGACAGGCATCACAGCTCAGTTGGTGAAACTCTGCCTTCCATGTGGGTCGTGGGCTCGATTCCCACCCAGAGCAAATGTTTGTGTGATGAACATAAATACATTTATTGTATTTGTTCTGTGTCTGGGTGTTACTATGTTTTAAATGTATATATTTACCAAAAAATATAGGTACACTTACATAAGTATTCTATCAGCAATCTAGTTCCCAAAGTACAAGCTTTGCTTTGTTTGGGACTAGAGCGATGCAATCTATACTTAATACTTAATATACTTAATAATATTATAAAGGAGTAAAGTTTGTATGTTATATTTGTTAAATTGTAAGGGGTAATCTCGGGATCTACTGAACCGATTTTGAAAATTCTTTCACCAATAGAAAGCCACATTATTGCTGAGTGTCATAGGTCATATAAAAAACCGAAAAATAAAAAGGGTTTTTACGTAGTAGTCCGTTTTGTCAGCTAGTATTTACTAAACTAATTAATTTGTCCATTATTTCTATACTTACTTTATTTAATACATTAATTAGATTTAATTAGAAATGGATTGAATTATTTTGGCTGTGGATTTTACCAACAGTTTGAAATTGTTATCAAGTTCATTAATAAACTAGCTGCTTAGAACGGCTGTGGCATTTTCATTATAAATTATATTATATATTACCTATATATAATAAAAACTAGATTTGAATTCCATTGTTTTGTTATAGGTATGATAAAATTTAAATATTTGATGAGATCAATTTAGATAAAATTAATAAAAGTATAATAGATAAAACTCACCTTATGAAGATTTTATTATATATCAAATTGGCAATAATCATATTAAAGCTAATGTACGATATTTAGATATTTATTTATTTAGATACATAACATTGGCATGTCAAATTACAAAACATAGACCTTTTATACAGCTTTTAGTATTTTGACTAGGTATTCAAATGTTTCTTTAGCAAATTTTATTTTAATACTTAGAAAAGAACATTTTTATCAAAAGTCCTGTGTTAATTAAAAATAAATTCGGTATTAATGGTATTGGAGCTAGATTGCTTATATGCATTTTTGTAAATAACATACATAAAAACATCCTGACACAGAACAAAAATATGAATCTTCATCACACAAACATTCTGGGTGGAAATCAAACCCACGAACCACAGGACAGCATGGAACATGAAAGGCAGAGCTACTTCCAACTGAGCTGTGACGCCTGTCAATGTGACCATGGATATAAAAAACAATACGTATGCAAATCTTAGAAAACTTAATTAAATTCCAGTGTCGTTAGTCTACCTGTATTTTTGTAAGTGTTGCACAGCTAAGAAAAAGCAGTACCATAAGTACATACTAGGTATAAATAGCAGATGCTTAGCGAGAGTAACTTAGTTCGCAGAAGAACTCATCTGGTTACTTTACGCTACTATATGCAAGATAATTAAGGTAGTTGGTTCACTGTGCTACGTTTACACTTCATTTATTAGCTAGTAACTTGACTGGCGCTGTGAAAATGGAGTTATATTTGGTACAAGTAAGGCAGTAGAAAAATTAGATAGATGTATGGATTTGATTATTGTATCATGTTGGTTACAATTATCGGTCTTAGATTAAGTTTACATAACATATGTTGCTTTTTATATTTTTTAAATTTATTTATTTCCGATTTATACCCATACTTAAACGTTAATTGACGTTTTGTCATCGAATTCTCCTGAAGTAGTTAGCAGATTTTTAGAAAATTATCTTAAAATCATAATTGTTTTCTGTTAATCTATTAGAACGTGATTTCATTGTCTTTTATAAGAGTTTTGCTACCACATGCATATCAAATCAGAGATACTCTTGTTTTCTTTTAATTAATTTCAGTGTGTTTTTTTGTCATTAGCTTTGATTTATAACTTTTCTTTCTCCTCAAAACTTTTAAAGTCGAATCACAGATCTAAGCTATTTAAGTGTGAAATAGTCCAGTAGCTAAAAGGCTGTGAACGAGGCTCCAGCTCCGAGTAGAATGTGACCAGGATATTTGTAAGTAGATCACGCTTCTAAGAAATACTAATTACTTACCTAAGTATGCTTGCTTAATGAGTTTGTTTTAGAACGAAATTTAAACATTGCATCAATTTTCTTTCAATGTTTTTGTAGTTTTAATGCTAGTTTAAGTAAATTATATTAAACATATTGATAAAACGCACAGCACTATCTTGCAGTAAACTAAAAGTTCAATTATACATTTTTTAATTTTTGTTTTCGGACAAAATAAAGATATAGATATAGTTAAGGAAACATATTATACGCTTGAGAACATGATTACTGATAGAATACTTAAAATACCTTCAAATTAATATTCCAAATACTTTATTAGAACTATCATTATAACAACATTAGTGCCTAAATATTGTTATAGCTACTTATAGTAAAAACTTTGATTAGTTTTAGGTCAAATAGCAAGCAGTGTCTAGTCTGGCTAATCTTTCCAACACGATGCTTCAACAAAATACAGTTGTAGCATCGACACGACAGAAGAAGAAGAAAGTCAAATAGCATTATGAATTTATAATAATAAAATGCAATTTATAAAAACATAGTTTATTTTAAACTAGAGACGTAGATACTATTGAAATCTCAAATCAATATCCAACACAAGACGATAAAAATCATGATATTCTCATCAACAAACTTGCAAATAATTTGTTTACATCAGTTAATGTAATATTGATATTCTAGAACGCACTACAGTGGCTCTACCATGAGTTGTCACAGTAAAATCGCCTGACTTTACTACAGTAGTTGCGTCAATATTAGTATGGCGAATTTTAGTACCCAACTATCCGCTAGAGGCGCTGTACAAATCTTCATACATTTTTTTAACTACAGACGCTAGCGAGTATAGTAAATATAGTATAGTAAAAACTCATGGTAGAGCTACAGTCCTTCACAACATTGTAGTAAAGATGAGCTCACTTATACTATTTTAACATTTCATTTTGTAAACTGATACGCTACTTGTTTTCACTTTACTAAATGTAGATTTTATGGTTAGGCTGCAAACGCACTGAGCGTCTGAATCGCGAACGCCAGAAAACTTCGTTTATTTGAAGTGTCGGTTGTATTGACTAGGTAGTCGCGATTGTTGACAATGTCTAGTGGTTGCAATGACCACTATTTCCTAAGTTTACATCTTAAGTTGCAATGACTCTGATCACAGTATTGAGCTTTTTTAAGAGTTATGAAAATAACCTCAAAATGGCTATCAATTTGGCACTTCATGGATTTGGATCCTCGTTAATGTCACTTTTGTATCCACATAATAATATAATAACTATATCATAATACAACATCTAAAAGCTTAACCCATCTACAAAAACTAATCTTAACAGTCGTCTATTTAAAGTGAACATAAAATATAGGAACTCGTTGGTTTCCGTGACCACTCGGGCCGGTTGAAGAAGATATTTTGAAAATGGTACGTCGTTCAGCTGTCAAGTTTACCGCGCGATTTGGCCGCTAAGTGTGTATGCAGCCTACTTGGCAGTATATGACAGGTAGTATGAGTTCTTGGTAACAAGATAGGTGCAATAGAAAATACTATTTTCATAATTTTCGTTTAAAAAGGCACAGTAAAGTAAATGTGGGTTGTTGAATTTCTAAAATTTAACAGTTATGTAAATATGTAAATATTATTGTTGGTTACTACTTAAGGTGCTTGCAATGATCTCAGCCAATTTTTTTTAAATATTTATTTTATTATAAGAGTAAATTAGATAATTTTGGTTCAACCTATTTTTGAAGCTAAGTAGGCAACAGCATTTATACCAACTAAAGTCCGTATTTGTTTATGTCGTTAATGAAAACATATTAGTTAGAATATATTATTAGATACTACACAAACTTAAACCTAAATCAATTATCTTGTCCTGTCTTGAACGTATTAGCTCAAAAACAATTTAGTTCTAAACTTAAAAGTCCATTGCGAAACAGAGCAATCAATACTAAAACACAGTCAAATCACATTCAAATCTATAAAATCCCTTTTATACGCAAATAAACTAAAGTAAATTGTTTTTAATCAAATTAAAATCGTATGAACTTTGTTTAATCCAATTACTCTGTACGTTAAAGATCGAACTACCAATAAATAATGCATCAGCATTCACTTTATTGGTAAAACACGTATTTGATTTAAATATTAACGATTCCGTAGGTATCCTAGCCTCTCAAAACCTTAAAAAAATAAGAATTATATAAAAAATAAGAAAAAAAAATTACAGTATCAAACGAAATCGCACCTGAAACTCAGCTGATGTTTCATATTCAAAATATCAAAATTTTACCGTTATGTTTTTAAAATATCAAGGAGTATCCATAAATAATATTATTGCGACGGCAAACTTTGAAGATTATACTATGCTAAGTAATATATATGTGCCTGTGTATGTTTTTTTTACAATAATATTTATTATGTAAGTATTCTATCAACAAAAGAAGAAAAGTGAGGTCTATGCCCAGCAGTGAGCGAAATCTCACTGCGGATGATGATGACGATTCTATCAACAATATAGTTCCCAGAGTACTTTGCTTAGCTTAAGATGGCGTTGTTGAAATATCCATGAATATTTATTAATACATTTTTCTTCACCTTTTAATGGGTTACCTATTATAAAGTTTCGTTTATTTTAACTCTTATCTTAACACTTATTACTAGTAGGTACTAAATCGAGATAAGTAAAACATCTAATAATTTACAATCACAACATACAAACATACTCATATCTTTATCTTATATTTAGGCTCGTTTTGTACTTTACACTAAAAAGGGCCTTGCACACTAAAACTACGACTTTTGAATAATAATTATCTTATTTAAATGATATTTATCTATTCTCAAATGAAATTAATTACCACTACAATATTCAGAATACAAACATAATAAAAAAAACTTGGAAGATCGTTTCAAACAAGAAACGGATAGCTCAACTGATCCAATTCAGTACATTTGATATGAGACTGAATAGACAACTGACTGTCTATGTACTTATATCATCTTTTTATGTAAATGCATTCATAGAATACATAAACAGCGACACAGAAAATAACATTTATCACACAAACGTATGCTCTCAATGGGAATCGAATACCCGACCTACAGCTGGAAGGCACTACCAACTGAGCTGTTTACACAATAGACAAACAGATATATATCATCATCATCAACCTATATCAGTCCACTGCTGGACGTAGGTCTCTTCCAAGACGCGCTTCTGAGCCCGGTCTTCGGCTCTACTCATGTTGTGTTTGCCAGCTACACTCCGCAGATCGTCGCTCCATCTCGCCGGAGGGCGTCTTCACTACGCTTGCCTAAACGCAGCGCCATATACCTGCATTTAATATACAGAACTCTAAAAAGATCATCATAGATGACACCATCATGACATTCCAATGACTTAGGTCAAACAATAATTATAAATCCAAAATATATGATTCTAGATTGAATGTCAAACCGAATTTATGATGCTGCTAATAAAGTTTACAATCAGTCAATATAACAGTTTTCTATTATACATTTTTAAATTAAATACCTTTTTAACAAAAGGTTTCAAATGCCAAAAATATTCATAGGAAAATAAAACTTGTGGTCAACGTAATAAGGTGCATAAACCATTGTCAAAATTAATCTTATTGAAAGAGGTGTTAGGTTTTTGGACCCTCCTCCGATCAGTGATCTTTGGGTTAGTTTTGACATAGGTATTAATTTAAAAGATAAATAATACTTTATCATTAGTATTATAGTACTAAAAATATGATAAAATATATATGTTGACTAGGTTGATAGATTGCGTATACATACACATGCATTTGTAGGCATAAGATGGATTTTTGAAACATGTTGTAACCTTTTAATTACTTACAGAAAAAAGTTCCAAAGTTACTTTTTATAACTACATTCTTCTTCTTCTTGCGTGTCAACAACACAACAATCTTACACTCGACCTGAGTAGAAGTCTGCTACTCTTATCCCCCTGTCTGTAGCGTCGATAAGGTCCTTCCTAGTGTAGGTAAGTAATATACATTGAACTGCATTTAAATATTTTAGAAATTGTACAGTCAGCTAAAAAAATTCTATTAAATTTACCTAATGCTATGTTTTGTAGCAATTGATTCTTCATGAAGGTGGTCTTTTTAAGAAATTAAATTCTCGCAGTTATTAGAATAATTTGTAGTGAATTTTTAGATGAATGCTGGCAAACAGATTAATTAACGTTTAATTTATGATATACGTTAATACGTTATTTATAGTATAGTTTTTAAAAAGGGTGGTGGCCAAGTCAAAAAACCATTATACTTAATCCCATTATTTTAAAATTTTTTTTTTCATTTTTTGAACTTTTATTTTCGTACCTACTGTCTGCAGTGTTCTTTAGCTTTGTTTTCTCAATTTTATTTTAAACTTTTTCAAATTAATCACTCCCCGTTAGTCTCGAGATTTAACTTGATTACAAAAAAGTGGCTGTAATAGGTTACATTTTGGTTTTCAAAAATATGTTACCGTCTTAATAGATATAACTACTAAAATGGTATGCTATAAAATTCGTATAAGTAATCTCTTTGCAATAATTTAATCTCTATTTTTGTAATGTGAGTTATGATCGCGAAAGATAAATTTATATCATAAAAATATACTTGTACTGTTTTCCTTTCTTGTGTAATTAATTAATTTATAGACGTGTAATTGTCGAATAAATAAACTATGAACTAACTATGAACACTATTAATAAAATACAACGTCAAACTTTTTTTTTGTTATTTTTTTTGCATATATCCATATTACATCTACCGCTAAATAACGTCATCGGGATTTAGAAAAAAACTGTTTAAGTAAATAAATACCTCGTTGTATCGAACGTGTTTGGAAATTAGATGGTTTATTTCATAGATAAGAAAGTCATTCGTTATTTTGAACATCACTATGATATAAAATAAAATAAAATAAGTCGTTTGATGAACTTTGAGATTTTGTAGTTTAACTACAAATAGTTTTTAGGTAAATACTTGCACATGTATTTTTTTTTTTAATTACAAAACTCTAAAATATTATGTGAATGAGTATAACATCTAAAGTCAAAGTTCAAAGATCATTTAGAATCGTCTTAGGTACATACTAGGTGATTCTAGGTGCCAGTTCCACGCGACCAGAATTAAACAAAATTAAATTAAATTTTCTTAGATTTTAAAAAGTATAATTGGGGAACCTGTTGTACCTTGGACAGAGTTGTACCTAGGACAATCGTGTTTTAAAAAAAAATGCGTTGGTTTTAGGAACCGTTGTCTATAGTATTTGAATCATCATTGATCAACAATTACGTCAAATCAGTTGTGGTTTGCCAGCTCTAATGGTTACAGCGAAAAAAAATATTTTCGTTTTTTTCAATTAAAAAGTCAGTTTTTTAGACTTTTATTTTTGCTATTTTTTTCAAAATGATGCATGTTTAAAAAACGTTTTTATTTAAAAATTAATCTTAGTATATATAGCTATTGGACAACATATGTCTCAGATCCTACCTCCAATCACAAGTGGGTGTACAAAGCTTGTGAAGTAAAGTAGTCGCGATGTTGTACCTTGGCGATCCAAGTTACGTTGTACCTTGGCCACCATCAGTTGGTCGGCATTTATATGCATATTTTTTTTGAGTGCTAATTAATTGCAGAAATGGTAAAACTTATGTTGAATTATAAGAAAATAATGAAATAATTAGGTTGCAAGTTAAAATTACGTGATTAGAGACCAAAATAATGTCATCAAAAATTTGCTATAAATCAATTGGCAAAGCTTTTTACAAAAACAACCTTTTACCTATATAAAGTTGTTAATAACTGTTACTTTTGTTAATTGCTAATGCAAATATGATTGAATAATTATTATTTAAACAAAAACTAAATAAATTACAGCTAAAAATATTTTTTATCTCGATTTGAACCTACACTGGCCAAGGTACAACATACCTTGTCCAAGGTACATCTGGTATGTTGTACCTTGGACAGTTTTGACTTTTTTTTTCAAATAGCTAGTGGTCACAGGTTTTTGGGAAAATACATAGTTTTATGAATGAATTATGTAGGTAATTTCATGGTCTTTACATACACATACACTGGACAGATATAGCTAGCACCATTATTTAATTAAAAATCAAAATTCAAAAAACTGTCCTAGGTACAACAGGTTCCCCTTTATGAAATTAAATTAAAAAATAAATTATTAAGTGAAATTTTAATTAAATAAGTATAAATTTATCTCAATTTCTCATGAAGAATGAGACAGTTGTATATAGGTTTAGGTTTAAAGAAATTTATTCTCAAAAAGACATAGTCACTTAAATGAGAAAAAATATTATAGTAGGTATGTTAGTCGTTCTTATTTTTATATTTGTTATGTACGGTATATTATGTATAACTAATTACAAGTGCCGCACTCATTTAATGCATGTATGTTTATATATATTTAATCGATATTTATTTATAAATACTTATCTATAATATATCTCGCAAGTTTGGATTTAAAAACATTAAATGAGTTTACATTTTTTAGAGTTGATGGTAGTTCGTTATAAAGCTGTGCGCCTTCAAACGTAAACATTTTTTTTACCATAGTTTGTTCTTATCTTTGGTAGAACAAGAAAACTAGCTCGACGAGTGTTTCGCTTTGTTACCTGTCTCGATTTTATGAAGGTTAGGTTAGTATGGATGGATTTGTTTATTATTTTATAGACGAGAATGCAAGTATTGTAAATGTACATATGTTTTAAGGTCATTATTTTTGTTTCTCTGTAAATATTTTTTGTATGTGTGTTGTAGGGATAATTAAAAAGCAGTTTTATTATTTTGTTTTGCAGGATTTGTACATCTTCTAATTTAGTTTTGGAGGCACTACCCCAGATTTCTATTAGGTACAGTAGGTGTGGTTTGACCAAAGCGTTATATATTGAGAAGCGTATTTGCCTTGGAATACACTTAGCGATATTACGGAGGGATCCCATTAACGCAGATAATTTACTACGAATTTTTTCTATATGAGTACCCCAGGTCATACGGTTATCCATTTGCAAACCAAGGTATTTTTCGCTCGGTTTTTCTTGTAAAGGTTCATTGTCTATTTTTAAAGTAGTGTGAGGTGATAATATCTTATTTTTTGCTCTAAAAATAGTGTAACACGTTTTGGATGTATTGATGGTTAGTAGATTGCAACGAAACCAGGTTACAAGGGTATCCAAATCTTGCTGCGCATGCGTAAGCATATCTTGTATTGACGATCCAAAGTAAAATAAGCATGTGTCGTCTGCATAGAGGCTTACATGTCCGTGTAAACCCAACTCATGTATATTATTTATGTATACTAGAAACAACAGTGGCCCCAATATGGAGCCTTGGGGTACACCATATGTAATAGGTAGTTTAGCGCTTTGGAAAGTGTCAATTTTTACGACTTGGAATCTGTCAGTTAAATACGATTCAAACATTTTTAAAGCATTACCTTTGACACCTATGATTTTAAGTTTGTTTAATAATAGTTTGTGACTTACGGTGTCAAAGGCTTTTTTTAGATCAATAAATACTCCCAGAGCGATATTTTTGCTATCAATGCTAGATTTGATCTTCGTTACTATGTCAATTGTTGCTGTGAGGGTATTGCTTCTGGGTCTGAAGCCATATTGATGTTTGTATAGGAAGTTAATTGAGCTTAGGTATTTATTAAGGCGATGATGTATTAATTTTTCAAGAACTTTTGACAGTACAGGAAGGACTGAAATTGGTCTATAGTTTCCGGGGTCAGTTTTTGGTCCTGATTTGTAAATTGGGGTGACTTTAGCAATTTTTAATGTTGTTGGGAATTCTCCTTTTGATAGTAGATGATTTAGGCATTTAGTTAGGTTATTTATTAAAAATTCTTTCATGCATTTGATAGACTTAGTATTTATTCCGTCCAAACCAGCACTGGAGTTTGAGTCGAGGTTACTGATTATTTTATTTACTTCATCCTCATTGCACGACTCAAAGCTCACTAATCCAGGTCCAGTTTGGGTAGTAAGAGGTAGAGCTGATACAAAATCATCGTGGAAGTTTTTAGGAATTTGTTCTGCTAGAACTGACCCTATTGTAGCGAAATACTCATTAAATAATTCACAAACCATGTTAGTGTCTGTTATTGCTTGAGAGTCTACTACTAGTTTGGGAGGGGCACAGCTTTGTTTTATTTTGTTATTAGCTAGGTGGTTGACAAGACCCCACATTTTTTTTGGTTTGTTAATACATTCCATGAATTTCTTATAGTAATAAGTATTCTTAGTGTTCTGGATAAGACTCGCAACATCATCTCTCTTTTCTGTATAGTTTTTATTCAAGGTCTCATTATCTGGGTCCTGTTTTAGTGATTTCCAGAGGTAGTTTCTTTGGCTAATACTAGTGATTATTTCTTTATTTATCCAGTCGCTGCGGGGCAAATTAAGAATTTTTGTTTTAGTCTCTTTACATAATGACGTGTAGTTCTTGATCGTATCTATATACATAGATACGATATAAAAAAAACTATTACATTGATTTTATGAGAAGCTCTTATGATAAGATTATTACGTTATGATAAAGCAAGAAATAATAATTTACTGGATGCAGGAAAAAAAAATAACTTTGAAAACAAAGAATCATAAAAATAGTTAAATCCTATTTAATTAGAATTTTGTATCAATATTCTTGAAAACTTCTGATTGATATTAAATATTGTAAAGTGATCTGTGAAATGTCTATGATTTTTTTTATAACTTAAGAAGTCGCAGTCTAATGCCTAAAAATTTTTCATATTATTTTTCGATATCAATTATTGCATTTCCTGTAAAAATATCTAAAGCTAAAGAGAACCCCGATAAAATTTTAGATGCTCAGGCATCTACAATAATAACCCTAAAAAACAATGTTGCGCCAACCATAAAAAAGCTTTGGTAGGTACTTGTGACAACCATAATAAGCCATAGGTTATGAAGCGCTGAGGAAAATGTGCGGAACACTCTTGTTAATTTCACTTTTGTTCGTCGCATTTGAGCTTTCTAACTAGCTGCTGCCTGCTAGCTTACTTCAATATACTTTTACTGTGGGTTTACCTTTTTTGCAAAGTTTTTATGGTAACTACGAAATAACCGTGAAATTTTTCATCCCTTAAGTTACGATTTGAACTAAATTCGACTCAAATACAAAATAACTATAGGTATAGGCTGTAGTTTGTTGCCCGTTCTTCTAAACTCTAGTCATGAGGAACTGGCACCTAGAATCACTTATTAGGTATACCTATATAATACGATTCTAAATGATCCTTGTGATTTTACTGAGTAAAGAATATTTGAGTTATTTTCGAACCGATTTTTCTGTGAATTATGAAACTGATATTTAAATTATTTCTAAATTAGACTTAATTTAGAATCACCTAGTATCCTAAATGATCCTTATGATTTTGCGACATGAACAATATTAGAATTTGATTTATTTTTGAACCAATTGTGGATTGATATTTACTGTCATGAAATTATATTATATTTTTTTGTATTAGTAGATATATATTTCAATGTTTTTTTTCAGAGTTTCCTAGACAAGTGCGCATTAGAGGAGCGCTCGCCGACAGTTATTGCGGAAGGTGAAATTGTAAGTTTGACCCTAAATTAAATGATATTTTCGTTATTCCTTAACTTAAATAAAAATATGTTTTTTTTTCAGAGTTTCCTAACCAAGTGCGCATTAGAAGAGCGCTCGCCGACAGTTATTGCGTGCGGTGAAATGGCGCGTCGGACCGCGGTCACACCCCATCGTAAAACCTTCGTTTCGAAACTTTCTACTTTGTTCTGTTGAGTGCGGTGAGTGGGACAAGTCATCAGCGATTTGTGGTTATTTGTTAAATGTTTACTATTATTTTATAACTATTACGGCCGGTTTCTGGAAACCCATCCGAGTGTGACACATAGTCATTATTTGATTTTTTCGTTGATCATCGTTCGAGAAACCGTCCGTTAGAGAGACAAATAATATATAAAAAAGGCCTTTAGTTTCTTGCAATTGATTAATAATAAATATTGAAACAAATTTATTTGAAGTAAATAAGGTAGTCTTATTCGAGTGTTTAATTTTTTGTTTAAAGTCCTAAATTGTTTAAGTTTTATGTCTATCCGTTCAGTAGTTTAGGTTCTAGCTCTAACAAACAAACAAACAAACTTTATTTCTGAATTCATCGTGTAACTACTTAGTGGATCTGGATAGATATTGTAGGTACTATTATGTATTATTTTGAGAAGATATTCATTGTGTTTTTATTAAAAAAGGTAAGTACATTGTTCTGGTAAGTGTCTGAAATAAGTAAAAAAATTAATTTCTTTGCTCTGTAGAAGATACATAACTACAGTGACATTTCATTTATTATTACAAATTATACACGAACATCATTTGCTATGATATTGTATAGGTAATTAAGTTGAATGCTAATTAGCCTACAATATTATTTGATTAACTCGCTTTCATCTTATAACTTGTGACTAGCAGAAACATAAACACCAAAAGCCAATAGAGTACAAGTGTTTTGTTTTCAATTTGTAGGTGTTCATCTATTTAGAGAAATACTTTCACCACACTGGTTCATACAAGGAAGTATTTGACCCAAAAGGGCAACTTGGTTTTATAATGCGTTACAAAAGCTATATTTTTTATGGAGTTTATTCTATAAGTTATTTGTAAAAATAATATGCTCTGTTGACATATTATTTTTCTTATCTATACTATATTATTATAAAAAAGTAAAGTTTGTGTGTTTGTTTAATTGTTAAATTGTATGGGGTGATCTCGGGATCTGCTGAACCGATTTTAAAAATTATTTCACTAATAGACAGCCACATTATTGCTGAGTGCCATAGGTAATACAAAAACCGAAAAATAAAAAGGCTTTTACGTGGTAGTCCGTTTTGCAAAGTGAATCGGAGAAAAACGGTCGAATTATGCCCAACGAAGTGGGCACGAGTCAGCTAGTAATATGCTTATTCTTTAAAGGTTTATCTGAAATATATTTTATGGTAGATACCTAATCTTTTAATTATCATTTGACATTAAGACCTTTTTTATCAGAATCTAAATTGTCACCTTTTAACCCGGCGTCAGCACAGTCAAAATATGCAACAACGACAGTAGGGTTGGGTCGACGGGACCCGTATAAGAAAACGCCATAATTACAAAAGTTAAAATAAATTTGGTTTGTGGTTGTACTATCTGTATAATACGATTATCGTTATAGCTTTTGAGTAGAAAAAAAAACAACTTGATACGAAACTATCTTTTTAATGATTTTTTTATAAAAGTATCACAAATAAATAACAAAATAGACAACCTCTGTCTTAAAGTAATAAAATTTTAACAAAACAAACTTTTTTCTACAATATAAACTAATTTGTTACATAGTTATCAAGTAATTAATAGACTAATAATATAACACCATTTGTATCAGTCTTATACGTCAGTCATGGTATCCTTATCATTTGCGCAATCTCGGCAGTACATTTAGGATGTACAATTTTCGTATTCGGAGTCGGATTCTCGCAAAATACTTAAAATTCGCTGCCGTTCACGTTCTTCGCGATCCATAATTGCAAAAGTTCTGAAAATAACAAAATAAACAATATTATAAAACCAAAAAACATTTTTTAAAACGGCGCAAAATTACGACACGAATAGTATGGTTGGGTCATATTTACCTTTTTCGCGTTTGACCGTGTCTATCACCCGCTGCGGCCGCAACACGACTAATTGGCGATATCCCGCACTAAGTGGGGACTGTTAGCTCCAGCTACTGAGAAGTTTGGCAACGTCGCACACAAATTCTAAGAAACACGCTCATTTGAAAACTGCTCGGGTCAAATAGACCCAACTGTGCGAACGCCGGGTTAATTAAACAATTTTACCTATTTTTCTCAGATATCAAAACATTTTCAGTCATTAATATCTTTATAAAATAAATGTAAGTATATTATAACGTGTTTAGTTAATTCTATAGTAGTATTTCTACTGCAGTAGTAGTTTTTGATAACAATTAAAAAAAAATATAGACCATTCAAAATTCACCAACATCATCATCATCATCATCCTGTCTAATCCCACGCTAAGTGACAGCACAACATAGCATCATCCACTTACCCTTTCGTCAACTCTGCATCTACTCTAACATATAATACTAGCTGACCCGTGCCTGGCATAAATCGACCGTTTTTTCTCCGATTCACTTTGCAAAACGGACTACCACGTAAAATCCTTTTTATTTTTCGGTTTTTTATATAACCTATGACACTCAGAAATAATCTGGCTTTCTATTGGTGAAAGAATTTTTAAAATCGGTCCAGTAGATTTCGAGATTACCCCCTTGCAATTTAACAAACACACAAACTTTACTTCTTTATAATATTAGTATAGATTTATTATAATTTTATAGGCTTATCAAGGTCTATTTAATTCGTGACATTAAATGAGTAATTTGACTGCGCAAGAGCCGCGATCGATCAAAAGTATCTTGTGATGCGCCGGTCAGGTTCAATAGGTCACGGAATAATTAGAATACATAGGATATTTAGAATACTTGACAATTAGCAATGAAATACTTTAATATTTCATTCTAAATAAATAATATTGGACAATCCACACAACATCATCTAGTCCCAAGCTAAGCAGAGCTTGTGTTATGGGAACTAGAAGACTGACATATTAAATACAATACATTACATAGATAGATATTTTTTATTATACATACAAAATACCCAGAACAACCGGAATAAATATTTGCAGATCGTACAAACATATATCCCAAGACGGGAATCGAACCCGCAACCTCCAACCGGACCTTCTCCCGCCGCGTCACATAGTAACATCAAGACAGAACAAATATTTATGTTCATCTCACAAACATTTGGGATCGAACCCACGACCCACAGCATGGCAGAGCTACTACCAACTAAGCTGTGATGCTTGCCAATATTTTATGTTTATTTTTGATAAAAAAATAAGTATTTCCTATTAGACTACTATAGACGAAAAGATTGCTGATAGAATACACAGAACAAACAAGAATGTTTGCCATTACACAAATATTTGCTCTTGATAGTGATTGAACCCATGACCCATGACAACATAAATGAGCTCATATCTGAGCTAAGATGTCTGTTAATATTTTAGTACATTTTTTTCAGCTCATATTTCTCGTACAAAAGATATCAACGCGCTGTCGATTCATTTTTCAATCATATTTGGTATAGTACAACATTTTAATCTACATTATTGTCATGTATTACATTGTAATCACATAACTATGTTAACCTTATCTGTTGTATCCAAATTATAATGTGAAAGATATATTTTTGAATTAAATGTATTGAAAGGTATAATATCATTCTGAAAAAAATATTCAGTACAAATGAAAATTTATTTTGAAGCTATATTACTATTATTAGGTACTTACATTAGTTTTATTATTATATATTTATTATTATATTTCATATTACTTACATTAGTTTTTTATTTTACTATCGCGTCAGAACTCATATTTAAAAGATTTATAACAATAAGGTACGCAATCAAATCCCTTAAAGGTAGGTATTTTTACTACTTTATTATATTAATTTAAAATATGTTTGTACGATTTGCAAATATTTATTCCGGGTGTTCTGGGTATTTTATATGTATAATAAAAAATATCTATCTATGTAATGTATTGTATTAAGTATGTCAGTCTTCTAGTACCCATAACACAAGCTCTGCTTAGCTTGGGGCTAGATGGTTTTGTGTGGATTGTCCAGCATTATTTATTTATGTATCGAAAAAAAACAAATATTACTTATTGTATCAAAAGCCCAGTAATATTTATATATCGGCTCCACACCACAGATCAGATATAAGATCAAAGGGCATGCTTATCTTAATCTATAACCTATTGTTTTACGCGCACTCGCTCTTCATAACTATTTCGAAATATTTATTACTGACAGAATACTGACAGACAATTTGTAAATATATAAACTTTAACCTAAGCCTATTGATAAAGATTTAATAAAATTATAAGAGAATTATGTCAAAGTAAAGTATATTTTAGTAGAATCACAAGAATAATTTTAAATCATGCTATATTCTAAGTGATTCTACTTAAAATTTCATAATCGGCTTATATATCGTTCGGCAGAATCACAAGAATCGTGAAATATAAGTAGGTAAGTATATTAGGATTTTAAATCTAGCACTAAGAATCAATGTAAAGAACATTTGGACTTCAATAAATCATTTTCTTAACAAAAGTTTTTTTAATAAATTTATGTCACTAAACATGCTTAGTTTTATTATGTAAGTTGGTAAATAATAAGATTTAATAAGATACTTTACATAGTGTAGAGACAAGTTATACCTACTGACCTACTTTTGAATCTTCATTATAGATTATTATGGATAAAACGAATATGTATAAAGTTATTTAATTTTTTATATTCAGTAATAATAGTTATTTCAATAACATTATGAAGAATATAATTACTGACGGAAAATTATCTTAATTAAAATACAATTGAAATTATGCAAAAAAAAACGTACTTACAAAAATGTTAAAAAATTTTTGAAAAACTGTAAGTATTTTATGAAATTATGTAAAAGACTCACCTTATCGTCTTTGAAGAAGTTTTCACAGCTGCCTAAAAGTAGTCCCTCAATTTTGCAAAATGTCACTAAAATTCGTTTCTCATATTTACACAAACACAACAATCACAAAAACACCAGTTATAAAAACTTCATAATTTTAAAGTTCGCAAGAAAAAAAAAATCGCAAATTGCAATCGCGAAAACCGCACGCGTCGATGCGCACGCGCGTTTGATTTTGAACCGCGGCTCGAGCCTCACTCGGATGTGGTCCGTGTGTGACTGTATACCCATCTTGCACTTCACGATCACCGAAGAAGATACGTTTGCTCTCCCGCTCGCACGCACGCCGCAGCGGCCTCGCCGTCTCGCTCTGTTATTATCAGAGGTTAAGCTTCGCCCATCAGTCAGTCGGCGCATGGACACCGGGTGGGAAGGCCGCTTCGAGCCCCGTTACTTTCTCCACGTACAGGCTCATAAAACACGTACCGTATGGCGATGTAAGCGGCTATTTTGTCGGAGCGTCTCGAATAATTTATTTGTCGACGCGCAGGTGGCTCCGATTTATCGATCGTAACTTGATTTATATCAGTTTCTTTATGAATGAATCGATCGGGTCAGAGTTAAATATGTTAATGAGCCGATTACGGCCGATAAAATCGATAAGGAAACTAGAGCGCGCCGAATTAGTCGGCATGATCCCGACCAATGAGGTTGTCGCGAAATGACAAGCGAGCTAGATCATTCGCTTAGATCATCGGCGCGTGCGCCGCATTTGCCACGATTGGCGTGCTTCGCGCAAGCCCCGCCTGTACCGTTATAGGGGGGCAATGACTGCCCTCCTAAAAGTGGGGATTTGTAGATCAATGCGAGCTGGTGGGGGAAGTGTGACATATGGCATATGCCAGTTAATGAATGCGCAGATCCGGCCCTTTCATAATAATTTGCCGTTAAATTATATGGCCGCCGATATTATTGAGCGGACCAAAAAATATTGACCCAGTTTTTTGGAATTCATTGTTTCGTAAAAGTGTTCCCTTTTCATGATTGATACGATCGGCAGGTTTATAAAATGCTATATTTAATTACATCAAGTATCTGATCATATAAGCCGGATCGGACTCCGCACCTTCTTCACAGCAGATCCTTCAACTTAAATAATTAAACTTTAAATAATTATCTATCTATCTATCATTCAACGCTAATTTGACTACCGTGACAAAAATATCTTTAAATTATTGTCTAAAAAATAGAATTGTCTCAAACTAAACTCGTACCTAGTTCGGGAGCTACAATGCTGATAGAATACTTATATCTCATAGTAGCATCTCGACACAAAACAAACATCAACAATTGCAATCACACAAATTTCTGACTCTGGGATTGAACCCACGACCCACAGAATAATATATTCCAAAGATCCTCCAGTCCTGGTATCTCACCAGCCTGCACTCGTTTAGTTTACTACAAAATGATAGATATTAATAAAGTATTAAAATAAATGATTTCTGCAGAATGTCCTAATGAGAAACCAGCTTATTAAAGATTTTATCTTTACTAAACATATCTTTCCTATCAAGATCTCGAACATATTTGCCTACTGCAACTTTACTGTTTGCTATTCGTAATAAAATTGATTTTATTTATAACTAGTATTTGCACTCAACTTTACCTTACGTATGTTGTTAAATGTATTTTTTTTATTTTGATATTAGTTGATGAATTAATAGATGGGTACCTACCTTATTAACCTCATTATTTTAAATTGATATACTTACCTACCTATATATTTCATAAAACTTAGATTACGTTTCCGAAGATTTATCATCAAAGCTATTTTTATCTACAGGTACCTTCGTAAACGGGTCATTATAGTACCTTAAACGATAGTACAACAAAACATTTGTAGACTCTTGTCTAGCATTTTCTTAACTTAGTCAGTCTTAAACCACAGGAAACACAAGCAGAGCGGCCTAAGCCTGCGTTATCAATTTTTTCTGTCGTTAGCTCTACCATTACCGACGACCGATGTGGCGCGGTGGGCGATGGTCCGCCTGCGACGCGGAAGGTTGCGGGTTCGATTCCCGCCTCGGGATAAATGTTTGTATGTTCTGCAAATATTTATTCCGGGTGTTCTGGGTATTATATGTATAATAAAAATATCTATCTATGTATTATATTGTATTAAGTATGTCAGTCTTCTAGTACCCATAACACAAGCTCTGCTTAGCTTGGGGCTAGATGATGTTGTGTGGATTGTCCAGCATTATTTATATTTATTTATATTTATATTTATATTGCACATGTAGAATTTAAAAAAAACTTTACGCCCATGCATGACCCACGACTTTAGAAATAAATTATGGGAATTCGCTTAAATAAAAAAAACGCATTCTAAATATTCTATCAACAATCGAATTTCCATACCTAGTACAAGCTTTAGTTTGGGACTAGAGCGCGAATGTATCAAATGTCCCTGAATATTTATCCGAAACATACAGACAAATCCTATCAAATAAACAGTTAGCCATATTATTAGGTATGTTTTCCCTAGTTGCCTCATAGTTTACATCATGCCTATAGCACATATTATAATGCTAAATGGTTTGCGACCATAAAACCTAGGTTACCTAGCTCAAGTGTTTCTATAGTGACCTGTGAACCGTTACAAAAGCTTGCTTAACTTAACTTTAGTTTTGTATAAGAGCGGTGACGGTATATTGCGCTCGTAAATAAAGTAACTATGAATCAAAGATGGCGACAATGACAAAGAGTATGACAAAATTTCTCAAAGTCAAAGTAGTGTATTTCTAATAGTAACTACATATTTTGATTAGGGCAAATCCTCCCAAAATGAACGGCACAAATAGAAGACGGCCCCCAGTTCCCGGCAGCTCTGCTAGTCCTGGCTAAGGCGGCGGTCATGGAAATGGCGGAATCTCCGGGTTACGGTAGGCTGCCCATCCCAACTGACCCTGGCTACGTATAACGGACGCACTTTGCGGCTTGATGGCGGAGTGTAACTGGCAATCACTGGATGAGAAGAGCCGAAGACCGGGCTCAGTGGCACATCTTGGGAGAGACCTACGTCCAGCTGTGGACTGATATAGGTCGATGATGATGAACTATTTTAAAGTGGTTGTGGTGAATCGATTTGCAAGAGTGTTGGAGGTGTCATGGGCGGTGGTGACCACTTCCCATCAGGTGACCCGCAAGGTCGTCAGCCAGCATTGGCAAAAAGTTTTTTTTTATTATTTGACATCTCACGGCGAGCTATTTTATTTAATGTTATATAACGGTCGTAGTTTTAAGAATGCAGTAACAAACTCGTAGCCGTTGCATCGGCGCGGTCGGGATGGTACATTTAAATGTTTCTAGGCATTGATTTCAAAATGATGACCACCGAGACTGAGCGAGGACCTAACCGGTGCTGGTGCGGGTTCTATACCTGTTATTTAGACTTTATCTTATTAAATAGTGTTTACATTATATAAACAATTTTAATAAGACATTAAATATTTTAAGTAAATAAGTGGTTTATGATTTATCTAAAAATTTCAATTTAGAATAAAATGATGTGTAGTATAGTATCTAGCATAAATAGATATCATTTTATTGTGGTTTTTAATATTTGTTGGTAAGTTATAGTGGCAACATAATCATTTCTGAAAATGTCAACTCTCTAACTATCACAGTTCATGTGTTACGAGCCTGGAGACAAACGGACAGACAGACGAAAAGACAAAAAAACAGCAGAGTCCTAGTAATAAGGTCTTATTTTACCTACTATTTGGGTACAGAACTCTAAAAACTTTAGTGTCATTCATCAGTAAATTTCAACCAACGACACAAAATAAAGTTTAAAAAAGTTCAAGAGCCGTGTGCATATAAAAACCTTAAAATGCCAACAAGAAAATGTTCCAATATGTTCCAAAACTGGACCGCAAATCGCTTTCCATTCTCGCCCTTTCCAATATCCGCTCATCCCAAATTGGGATCCAGTAAGAAACCAACGACAATTCGTACTCAAAGAATAAAATACTCGCGGACAGAAGGACCACTGCGTTTCTCACTTGGACACAGAATAAAACAGCGCGTAGAATGGACAATAACATCGATTACTTAAACTTTTTTGAATGTTATCGTATAGAATAAAAAAAAATGCTGGAATATAGAATAGAGTGATAGAGTGGCCATATAAATTATAAAACTTACTGATTTGTCCAGGGTCTTAAGTACCTATAAATATTATGATAAATTAATAAAAGTCGCTAAAAAATATAATTTTTTGTCACTTTTTAAACATTAGATATTTTCCCAAATATAACATACCTAGCACATAATTTTGTAAAGATTGAAGAGTGAGAAAAGTGAGAAAGAATGAGATAATTATAATGGTAATAAGTTTTCTAATTTTCTGCCAAAATTTTAATGTTTTATACTAATCAATCATATTAGAAAAATTGATTCGCAACTATCATTTTAAGATAAACAATTTAATGAGAATATATTTCTTTTAATACATACCCTAGATACTTTTGTTAAGTTTGTCACATCCATGCATTTAACGGACTCATACATTGTAGATGCAAGTGTTGCCAGAGTGAAAAATATAATGTCAGTATCTAAGAATCCTCACGTGTCTCAGTGCCATTGCAAAAGCCTTAAAAGTAAGACAAATTGCTCACCTTATATGTAACGATTTACAAAATAAGCGTTTGAAGAAACTGCGGTAGGTATTAGATTTATTGAGTGACTGGGATGGACTATCTACGTTGATGATCTTTGAACCGCGAGTGACTCGCTAAGATGTCTGTAGTGTGGGTTCGATATCGGCAGGGTTCGATATGATATGTTAAAACTAAGAGTGTTAAGTAAAATGTTATGCAAAATATTTGCTTTAGGTCTAGAAAATAAATATAAAAATATATAAAGGAGTAAGTAAGTAAGTAAGTACTTACTTAATTTTATAGCTGCAGTTATTTTTAACTTTTATGTGTTAAGGACCGCAAAGAATAGCGTATTAAAGAGGAGTGGGTGCCAACGGGCTGGAATGATGATGATGATGTCTCATAGTGGATTGTTTCACAAATCACATCCTCGATAGACGTGCTCAGTAAGGCTGATAAAGGCTGTGGTTACCTAAATTAATACTCAATACATTTATTGTACTACTAGCTGACCCGTGCCCACTTCGTTGAGCATAATTCGACCGTTTTTTCTCCGACTCGCTTTGCAAAACGGACTACCACGTAAAAGCCTTTTTATTTTTCGGTTTTGTATATAGCCTATGACACTCAGCAATAATGTAGCTTTCTATTGGTGAAAGAATTTTTAAAATCGGTTCAGTAGATTTCGACATTACCCCTTACAATTGAACAAATATACAAACATACAAACTTTACTTCTTTATAATATTACTAGCTGACCCGTGCCCACTTCGTTGGGCATAATTTGACCGTTTTTTCTCCGATTCACTTTGCAAAACGAACTACCACGTAAAAGCCTTTTTATTTTTCGGTTTTGTATATAGCCTATGACACTCAGCAATAATGTGGCTTTCTAATGGTGAAAGAATTTTTAAAATCGGTTCAGTAGATCCAGAGATTACCCTTACAATTTAACAAATAAACAAACTTTACTTCTATATGTTAGATTTTACTAATTATGAGTTTATGATATGTATAGGTACTGTTAAACTCATAACTCTCCTTTTGAATCCACGTAACTAAACAATAGAACCCGCATATACTCCCGTGACCGGCACCTGCATTATTCCGCTTGACATTTTTCTAATACTTACATTTTTGAACTCGTGATATCTTTTGAATGGAATGACCAAATTGAATAATTTTAAAAATCATATAAAGGTATTGAAACAGTCTTAATTATGTAGTATTTTTTTTAGATAAGAATTAATACCAAAGCACAAATAAAGAACGTTTTCTAGCGGCGTCATTTTAATTATATTTTTTCGATATTAAAACACTTATAGTGACATATCTGTAATAGTTAGACATATGCTGTCGCTGACTTTTTTGTGGGTGATGATGTGTTCTACAAAATTGTAGTACATGATTTCTTTCTATCATCAATAGTTTTCGCAGCGCACGCGATGTAAGGAATTTCTTAGGTATTTCTTTTACACCTTGGGTTACATAATTGAAGTTTTAGTAAGGATTCCTAATTTTTTTGAAAATATAATATAGCCTATGACACTCAGCAATAATGTAGCTTTCTATTGGTGAAATAATTTTTTAAATCGGTTCAGTAGATTTCGAGATTACCCCTTACAATTGAACAAATATACAAACATACAAACTTTACCTCTTTATAATATTAGTATAGATTATATTATATATAGTAAAGATAGGTATTTTAGTTTTCTTACAAGATTTTCGCAACTGGGTTCTTTTAGTCTCTGAGGTTTTGATAGCTTATTTGACATTTTCATGTTGTAATATAATCATCAATTGTTAAATTACTTTTTCACTATGTATATCTATCTATTTATCTTTTATAATTATTTGAGCGCGATGCGCGAAATATCCTTGAATAAGTATTTTTTTTTCTTCCATTGCACTATTTATTGGATTGTCCAGTATTATTTATTTATTTATTTTTTATAAAATATTAGCATTTGACGAATTTTATCTAGAATTTTCTAACAAAATTTTATTGACCAATAAACCGATTGACACAAGATAGTCGATAGATGCGCGTGCGCTGTCAGGCATCATTCACAAACTTGCTTTCGTAAAAGTTCGAGCGTGCGTTGACAGATGGCGTTAATAGTAATGTAAAATCAAAAAGGTTTTATTTAATTTGTCACTTTGAAATACAATATCTTTAATTATTTGTTTTAATATTTTAATTAAGTTTGTTAGTTTCAGACATTTTAGGTATGATATATTTAAGAGAGTATAAAATAATGTTTAGGTAGGTACATACAAGTTGGATGAATAATCTTATTAAAGGGACACAAACGATTTAAAACTAAAATAAAAAATCTTTCTTGAATAGTTGTGAATCCTATGTTCATGAATATTTTATGTAGGTACTTACTTTATATTAATCTCAAGCAAAACAAAATGTGAGAAAAACATACTAAAGTTAGGACTGTGAGTAATATTTTCAACATGATAATATCAGCTCATAACTCAAAATATGGGATTTAATAGCTACTTTTGTTATAATACGCTTTCAGTGTTTTTGAGTTTATTACGTTCGTGGGTTCTTTTCCATAGAGAAAGAATATAATATTGCTCAAAAATAATAAACTTATTTTTACTTGTCACAATTTGAACTTGTGACTTTTACGTCATTAAATAAATAAAAATAAAAAATAAATATTCACGGAAAATCACGCATCACACTCTAGTCCCAAACTAAGCAAAACTTGTACTATGGGAACTAAACTGCTGATACAATACTATACATTTTGTTTTTAAATACGTACATAAAATATATACGTATAGTAACACCTAGACAGAGAACAAATATTGATGTTCACACAAAAATTTGCTCTGGGTGGGTATCGAACCAACGACTCACAGCATGTAAGGCAGAGCTACTACCAACTAAGCTGTTACGCCTGTCAAATTTTAAATCAAAGATTCTAAATAAACCTTTGTAATTTTACAAAATCCAGAATTGTCACTTTGCAGATGCAGGTCGAACCTGCGACCCACATGACTGTCAAAGCTGAGCTGAAATTCATTTGCTTGTTTGTAATATTTTCTATCTCAGTTGAAGAGCGAGTTCGTTGAGGTCGAATTTAAAGTTGAATTCGTCGACTTCGTTGGAGGGACGATCTCGACTCATACGCGAAGGAGTGGTGGATGGCTGCAGGAGATCGGGATGAATGGAGGAATTTGGGGGAGACCTTTGCCCTGCAGTGGGACACAATAGGTTAAATAAAAAAAAAAAAAGTTGAAGAGCACTTTAGTTATAGCTCTAGGGTCATAAGGACCTCATAAACCCATAAAGTAATTATGTTTCCTTGTATTGTTTTATGGTCTTTTTATTACTGGCAGGGTTTAAAACCTTATAAATGTTGATATTTTGATAAAACTTCAACTACTATTTTCATTGTTTACGTAGGTATAACTAAGCTATATTTTTTTTTAGTTTGTTCACGGACATTTTATACATCGCGTTTTAGTCCCATATGATGAAGATATATTTTTTTTTTCAACCTATGCTGTCCCACAGCTGGGCAAAAGTCTCTCCTATTTCATCCCCTCTTTCCATTTTCCTCAATCCCTGGCAAATTCCTGGTCAAAAGAGTCAAGATAATAAAAATACTAAATACTTACAAAAAATAGTTCCTAGAAACCAGCTGTCCACGTCTGGAATTCGAACACGTTTTATTATAATTTTATTGAATCTCTGTATCGTATCATTAATAATATTAAAAATATTCGCTCTATATTTTATTGTTGTCCAACCCGTGGGCTTAGAATGTAATAAAAATCACAAAAAGGCATTGTTGACAGTTTAGGGTACCGTATATATTAAAGTGTAGAGGATGGTGGCCTAGAGGACATACAAGAGGCCTTGGCAGACCAACAGCCAGATGGATGGACGATATCGTTGCCGTACAGGGTAGGACCTGGATGCAAAAGGCCCAATTAAGAAAAGAGTGGCGTTTGAGGGAGGAGGCTTATACCCAGCAGTGGGCTAGTACGGGCTGCCGATGATGATGATGATATATTAAAGTGGCAAAAAAACGGTACGAATTAGGCCAGCGTCTAGAAGAACAGGCAAGAAACTATGTTTCCCGTTCTTCTAGACGCTGGTCGTGTGGAACTAGCACCTAGAATCACCATGGTATATGACACGATTCTAAATGATCTCTGTGATTTTACTAAATACGACGTTACAGATTAGTTTTTGGTGAAGAAAGAGTGGTGATGGCCAAGTCTAGAACGATAAGTTTTTAAAAAACTTGCAGAAAACATTTGGATCAGTTGAACTACCTATAGATCGTTTGCAACGGTCTTTAGATAGCTATAGCAAAACATTATAGGTAGGTATGTACATTTTGTAAATACTGTAATAGTCTAGTCTAAGTTTGTTTGTGAATAAATATATAAGTTCTCAAGAAAAAAAACCAGTAAATCATTATTTTTCCTCATTTCTATATTTATACGGAACACTTTCCCTGTTTTCGAAGTTCACTTGACCGAAATCAAATCTCCGAGAAATCCACCCACGCAGCATCACATTTTTTGCGATCCATATTTTGATTAATGCTCAAGCTTTGAGTTTTATCGTTTTTGGTCCATCCCTTGATATGGGACGAATTTTTTGCATTAAAGTGTACGTAACGCGCTAGTTGCCCGACAGATCCAGCCATTTATTATTAACAGTAACTTGTCAAGACAGTGACTGAACAACCAATGACAAAAAACTATTTATTTGTATTGTACCTATCTGTTCACCATTTTTACATTAAAGTGTAAAGTGCGGCGGAGACGCGTGCTTATTTAGAATAGGCTTTATGATAATTGTTACTATGTTATTAAATCAAAAACAAAGTTACTCGTAAACTATTCACTTGGTATAATTATATTAATTAATAAGTCTTGGTTTTATAATTTCTATCTAAAATACCTATTTAAGAAAATAAACTAAGTTCTTAGGTATTTTTTGTCCTATGTAGTTTAGTAAGTAAGTATTAAAATTATTTACGTCAGTAATCCATTTGTTATCTTTTAAAATAGCATTAAAATTATTTATCAATGATAAAAAAAACTCGCAAGACCTTACTTGCAGCTGTTTCTAGCACTTCAAGCTAATATCTTTTAAACGATCAAGAAATTTTAAACGCCTTATTTAAAAAAAAAACTTTAACTTCAATGGTAGCTAAAACCATAAATATCTGACACATGTCAAAATAACAATATAGTAAGTACCTTAACGAATGGGTAGCAATACTTCGTCGGTTGTATTTTCAAAGTTGTGGGTACTTACTGGGTAGGTACTGTCAAAAACACTTAGCAAATATCACTCAAATTTGCGACAAAAACGACTCTAATACATATGTAATAAGGTTGATAATAACAAAGTACTTCACTCAGGTCAGTCACTTGCTAATAGTAGACTCTATTAGTAAAGATTTAAAGTTCAAAATATCAAATACATTGACAAATGAATACGTGGTCGATACTACATATTTTCATAACAAAAGCACTATCCAAAGAACTAACAGAATACCGCTGAAACTTGCGTCAAAGTGAACTCTATTATTTATGTTTCAATGTTTAGAATAGACGGATATCTGTACACCAAGTACTAGTTTGTACACACATGGATCGTAGAGACGCAATCGCCGAGCGCCACAAATTTTGTATGAAGACCAAGCAGCGCCCCTAACAGATTTCTTGAGAAGCTAGGATTTCCATACAAAATCGGTGGCGCTCGCCGATTGCGTCTCTACGATCCGTGTGTGCACAAACTCGTACTTGGGGTACTTGATACGTGTTAATTCCATTTACATAACTGAAGTAGGTACAATGCTTACCGAATGCCGCTAATATTTGCGTTAAAATACACTGTATTGTAATGTGCTAAGGTTGATAATGGTAATTTGAAACAATATGTTATGGCTTGACGAATAAGTATAGCAATACGTTATCAGAACTTTCAAAACTAAAGTACGTACTGCACTTACCGAATATTGCTTTAATTTGTGACAAACTAGACTTTATTGTGTAGAGACTAAGGTTGATAATAGTTTTAATGTGCATTTGTTGAGTTATGAACCATTGCGTATAGTATTGACTGAATAGCAAATAATGCAATCATTTGACATGATCTCTCACAATATTGTTGGGCGAAATGTGCAAACTTTTGGCGCCATTAAAGGCATAAGCGGAAGCGATTTTTATATATTATTTTTATTATAAAACAAGCTTATCTTGTGCTTAGCCTCATTGAACACGTCTACTGATTACGTGTCTGCCCCGTCATCCATACACAATGCGAGTATCCTTGCTTTGCGGCAAAATAATAGTTGTTTCGATGGATACATTATATTTGATGGATAGAAATTGTGGGAATTAATGTTATGTTGATAAAAAACAATATTTTCAATAAATAAAACTATCTAAGTAAAGTACCTATTATGCCATTCCAAATATAATGAAACGTAATAGTTTTTGATATAGAAAACAACATTTAAAAGTTTGTAAGTAAGTACATTTTTTTCTTGTCTTTTTATTCGGTGTTTCAAAATAGTATGTCTATTTTGAGAAAAAACTAATTTTCAACTATTTATAGGTAAGTTTATCACAATGTGTATTTTATACCTTGCACCAACCACACTGCTCGTATTAAATCGACACTGCAATGATAAGTGGGGGGTCCAACAGACCCCGGGAACAAAAACGTGTCAATGAGCCGCACAATGTCTCGCTTTGTGACTGGCGAAGATAAATTACTGTTACTATTCCTATAATGTACGATAATTTGTTAGGATTTGTCCTGGAAAGGAATAGTATGGATACGACTAGACTTCTATAATATAGTCCCAAGCGATGTTTGTCAATTGCCGATTGGCAAGTTCAAAAACGTAATAAAACGAAAACTCTTATCAAAGGCATATTATAAAATATCTGACTATTTAGAAGACAAGCAAGCTTGGGACGAACTAGCTCCACCTTTATTAAACAATTGTAAAAAGGATCATATGAAAAAAACGCTAGAATACAGGTCTAGTTTCTTGCCAGTTCTTCTAGACACTGGTCGCGACGAACTGGCGCCTAGAATCATCTAGTATGTAAGACGTTTCAAAGTGATACTTGTGATTTTATTGAATAAATGAGTTTGAAGTTTGACTTCATATTTTTTGATAATTGTGTTATGAGTATAAGTATTATAATACTATGTAACAATGATTATACATATTTACAATATTTACAAAAAAAATATGTTAAAGTATTCTCTCATAAATCTAGTTACCATATTACAAGCTTTGCTTGGTTTGAGATAAGAGCGCGATGTGTGAGATGTCCTTGAATATTATTTATTTATTTGGTCCCAAATATTTATGTTCATTACACAAACATTTGCTCTCGGTAGGGAACGAACCTACGAACACAGCATGGAAAGCAGAGCTACTACCAACTGAGCTATGATGCCTGTCGAAATTGCGTTAAGGGGGCACAAGTCTATGGATTAACTTAAAGTTCTTATCCACGTTAGTCATTGAAAAAGCTTCCACTTCTGTCACACGCAGTTAGCCGTCACCGCCTACCAAATATACTCCATTGTGACACACATTGTTGTGACGCATCTGTTAGTCTGTTTACTGCCAGGTGACGATGTTTATCTATTATTTTATTGCTTTATGATTTATTTGTGGCTTTTGGTTGAGTGGAGCGGACATTTGCGGTGTACATTTTTTTTTCAGCGAATAATACACAATAATAATTGTAATTGACATTGACATCTTTGGAAGATGATATTGATTTCAAAAAGTATTAATATATTCAATAAGTACCTAAAGGTAGCAAGATCTTTAAAATCTTTTTCATCAAGCATAAACAATAATTTACTTCTGGGTCATATTTACCCTTTTTTTATTTGTACTAGGTACGATATGAAGAAATAAGACATGAATTTAGTCACAATGGTGAAACTTATTGATTTACTTTAATAGAAAAAAAAGTATTTTGTTTCTTTTAACATTTTTTAATTTAGTACCAACGATTATACATAATTATAATTAAAATCAATGATTACGAAATCATTTACGGCTTTAAGGCTCTTTAATATCCTATAAAATATCAAAAAACACTAAATATACAATTTAAGTGCATTAAAAAACGCTGTTCAACAGAATAATAAATTTCGCGAGATTGGTTTGGTCGTAAATTCGGCTATTAGTGCAGGGTCTCTGGGACCCCTGATTGTAGACATTATGGTCGCTTGGTGCGGAGTAGCCCGTCTTTACACTCTCATTATATTGGTGATCTGTAATTCATAACACCGATCAAGATACATAGTAGAGCTGCAGTACTCCAACTTGCTAGGTACATTTTAAATATTGGCCCTTTATCTTATAAAAAGTTAGCGTTGATTTCAAGTCATCATTACGTATGGTAATCAGTACTTCAAGTCTGCGCTAACTTTTTATAAGATAGACTAAACATGGGTACCTAAATCTCAAAGATACTTATTTAGTTAAAATATCAATTCTGGTCGAAGTTTCAAACTAGCAAGGTAGCTTGGACCGTTTGAAAATTAAAACAAAAATGTTTCGTCAAGTGACATTAAAAGTTGGTGTAGTGTTTGTAATTCGTGTCAAAGGGATCGTTGCGGGTTTGAATCTTGCTCGTCTCAATATATTTTTAGATATTTATCCTGCTATCAATTAAATCTATAAGTTGTATTACTGTATACCAATACTATGTCAACCTTGTGATCTGTAATTTATAACGCCAAGCTTACGGAAGGTTTGATCGACCTAGTTCTTTAAATGACGGTGTTTTTTAATTTACTCGTAATTTCATGTGAATTATAATGTGGTGAGGTTTTTAGGATGAAAACCGCCAAACACTTTGTATCCAATGAAAATTATAACGGGTTTTTTTTATATATTTTTATTATTTTATATACTGTCTAGTATTAAATATATATATACATAAATATGCTATTTTATTTGATAAATCTGTTATGATAATAATATAATTAATATAAGCCAATGCGCCACCAACCAATTTTTTTCGGCCCTCCTCTACTTGTAGTATCTCTCTCACATAATAATTATATGACATTTTTGTAGTATCATTTTAATCTTTCTTTATAATATGTTCATATTAATTTTTAGTCATCACATAAAAATACTTAATTATGCTTAGAATCATTAAGTTTTAGCTTATTAATTTTTGTTCAATTATAATTGAAATAAAGATTCATTTCATTCTACTATATTTCAACTAGAAAACATTTTATCTTTTAAAACGAGTCTAAAATACATTGAAATATTCAAAAAAACATTTAACTAATCGAGTTCAAAAGTACCGAACGTTTAAAAATGTTAGTTACTAAAACGTGTTGATTTTATGCTAAATTGGATCAATTTACTTGTAAATTTGGCCAATTTGAGCCATAATGGGCTATAATGGTCCAATGTATGGTCCATAATGGGCCATGTAGTCGTTACTGCGAGATTCTCATTTATTGCAAATCATTATTGTAAAGTTTATGGAGTGAGAATCGAAAGTGTTCACGATATTTAAAAACATTTGTATGCAAACTGAAAAGTATCTGAAATAAAAGTAATAAAAAGTGGATTATTGAATAATTTATTTCAAACGAATCAAATATACTTTGATATTATGGTGCTCCGTCGATTTATATACGGAGGCTACTTTTTTTACTGACTTTACAAATATGTAGAAAGAGCCTCAAAGGTTTGCTGGAAGAAAACTCCTCTTAGGGTTAAGCCTTTGTACCTACATGTCCTATTTTCTGTTTTTATTAAGTAAGTAAGTACTTAAGTTAATTGTGTATTATAAAAAATATAAATATGAAACAAGTTTTCAATTTGACTGTATGTTTAAACGCGTGTAAGTTACCTCAGAACTTTTGTATGTAACCTATTTTCATATTTTTTTTTTGTTAGAAAGTTAGTAGTTTTCATGTCATCGAAATCCAACCAGTAGTTTTTATCTATAACATATCATATTATATTATTATAACAATTCGTATAACTTGTCAAAGTAATTTTATTTATTTCTTTACCCGACTTGAAAGGACGCGCATATTTTTATAAGCATTAATTTAAATACTTACAAAACATTAAAAACGTTGTTTCATACAATAAATTAACAAAACAGTGTATAAACAATTTGACAGACAATTATTTTTATTTCATAAGGCGAACTCTCTCTTAACATTATGATAATCGGATGCCATCTTCATTACTCGATTGTGTAAGTATCGATCATTAATTTAAAGAAGTATTCGATTCGATCCATATCGATAAGTATTATATTTTATATCTGTAATCGATATTTTGTATTCGGGTTACGATATCGAAATATTTTGATTAAGCTCCGGTCTTGTAAACGCGGCACGCTGTAAAGATTTGTATTTTTGAATTTTAAACAAAACGTGATGGCAAAAGAAGATTCGATTCCCACCGCTGGGTTTTTGGTATGATTTGCATTTCTAGTTAAAGCGATCTGTAGCATCAGTACATTTGTTAAAGTACTTAGTTTTTTTGTAGTCTATTTAGTAATTAAGTAATTTTGATTGTGTTTATTTCACCGATACCCATACATTTATCGATTACGTATAGGAACAAATTATCATATAACAGTTTTCTTTTGTATGCCGACGATAACCATTTTTCTAGAAAGCTATAGATACTTTTAAAGTTGGAGTATCTTGAATTGTCATTTAACATCACGTCGTTTGGTCGCATAGTCGAGTCGCGTCGCGTCGCGTAGTCGAGTCGAGTCGCGTAGTCGCTTTGTAGGGACTTCTCCTTAAATCAGTGTATGCAACTCGTTATATCTGTGATCGGTGGAATTCTGATAGCAAAGATAAATCGTTAGTGTCATAAAATTGGGATTTTTAGGCTGCTTAAGCACCGGCTTCTAAAGTAGCGGTAATGTTACGCTTGGATGAGTACTTATTGGTGAAGTTAATTTTTGCTTTTTTATCGAATATGATGATGAGTTGCTGTTGAACTGTTTTAATAGTAGATTAAAAGTTTAGAAGTAAACATTTTGTTCCTGTATTGATAATAAACAATACAGTTTTAGTAACATTTAAGCGTATATTAAAGATTAATTATTAAGATATGTACCTAGCTCTTTTTTGTGTGAATATGGTTCTTAACTAAATATGTATTTTGTCTATTTTTTTTGTGTTGGTAAATACATAACTTTCAAACTAATTTCGTAGTTATACATGTTCAATCACACAGCCAGTAAACATCACTTTAAAAAAAAAACCTGCATTACGATCCCGATCACTTCATCATTCGATATTAGCATAAATAAATCATCTTCGCTCGGAATCGATCAAACGAATCAATCGGTCGAACTATATCGATCAATCTCGATACCGACATCGAAAGACAATCGGTGCGAGTTATAGGTTATGCACTTAGAGGTTTCTGTGACTGGACTAACTAAACTAACGAAAAAATTATGCTATTAAGCGCGGCAATGCAGCCAGTATTTTGGGTACGCTTCCGATTGGTACTGATTTGGATCAGTTGACCTAACGATTGAAAATTATATAATATTTGAAACTATCATGGTTTTAAACATAGTTTTCACAAATCATGGTAAATATCCCATATAAAATGAAAACGATTGAAAATTAACCAAGTGATTTCACAAAATTTACAAAATGTACATGGTAGGTAAAATACAATAAATAAAATACAAAATAAAATATAATGTATGATCTTTTTAAATCCTCTTGTTTCGAGTAGATAGGTATAGTTTTTCGTCTAGTCCAGATATTAGTAACTCAGTGGTGAGCTGTGATTCGCTCTCGATTATAACCGAATGATTTATTTTCGGTAATAAAATCGATTTATCCTTTGACCTTTACGATATTGGCAACTTTTTAAATTATGTACATTTTTTGTTCATGCATATCGAAATTATATTACAATTTATTGAGTTACTTACCTACAAAGGTATGTTCATACTATTTCTAGACTGGTGGATCTGTGGTTTTAGGTTTGCTTAGTTTGGGGCTAGATGGGGCTGCTAAAATAAATACTTATAATTATACTTATGAATTTTTACAATTGCTATTATTTTTAGCATTGTAACCACTATCTTGACGACGCTTCGAATAGGTACTGGTTTGTATCAGCTTATCTGTCTAAAGATCGTTTACAATAATCTGTAGATAGCTTAACAGTTACATGCGTGCTATGTTTTTAATCATGTAGATTATAACCATAGCAGGCGTGTACAGTACAGTCAATATTATATAGAAAAGTATATATTTTCTGCTCATATTTGAATTTAAATTCGTTTTAAGACAGTCCATACAAAACAACAGTACGCTCTAGATTGTAAGTTTCTTGCTCGTTCTTCTAGGCTCTGGTCGAGTGAAATTGGCACCTAGAATCACCTAGTAGGTATAAAAGGCGATTCTTTTATCCTTGTGATTTAACTAAATAAAAACTTCTAACTATAACTTATTATTTGAGCTAAATCATCATCATTAATAGTCATACTTCGTATGAAGTTTTCAAAGTGCCCACAACAATGGCGGAGGTTGCACAACTATAACGTTTCAATAAAAATCAGTACATTGCATTGTCTTGGCGCCCACGCCGGCTCCAAATAAATTATTAATATAGAATTTGTAATGAAGTGTCGAATTGTAGATGATTTTTTACAGAAAGGACACATAAGAGACTTAGAAAAGAGTTTATATAACGTGTAAATACAATACATGATAATAAAAATAATGAATTTAATAATGGATTACTACAAACGTCGTATTGTCGGTCTCAAAGATTGATATGAAATCCTACTAGTATTATAAACGCGAAAGATGGATGGATGTGTGGATGCATAAACTACATTATTGTAAAGTTTCACTAAAATCCATTCAGCCTTTTGCGTAAAAGAGTAACAAACATACATTCACACCATAAAAACTTTCGCGTTAAATATTAATAAAAGTATAATATTAGTAGAATAGGATATTACGAATTTATTTCAGTTATTATACGTTAGTAAATAATGTAATCGGGTTTTAGTTTTCACCATGCAATATCTCAAAAATAAAAAAAGTTCGCTTTTGCACACTGTCTGTCTTTTCTATTTTAGTTTTCAATTTAACATATCTCAAAAATATAAAAAAGTTTGTCTTAAGACACTGTCCTGTCTTTTCTAGTATACTCTTTGACAGTAAATGAATTCGGTAAGTCGTAGTTAGTCATAGCCTGACAATAGTACGACAATAGTATCGTTAGCTATCGGACCACATTTACATAATTTAACAAGCCACTAGCTTTAATATACATTATATTATACTTATTGATATGGCCTTATTTAAAATAACTGTCATGTGATGTGTTGTGTATCATCGGTGGTCTAGTAGTAATAATTTATATATTACTAGCTATCCCGGCGAACTTCGTACCGTCTTAAAGATATTTTTTTTTTCCTGAGAGATTTTTTTAATTTTTTTTCCGTAAGAACCTTGTACAGAGTATTAGAAAACTACAAAAAAAAATCAGCCAAATCGGTCAAGCCGTTTTCATGCTATGTTGTGACAACGGAAAACGGGTTTCATTTTTATATATAAAGATTTATTGATTCTAAATTTATGTTTAAGTTTCTTGCCAGTTCTTCTAGACTCTTCTGGTCGCGACGAACTGGCACCTAGAATCATCTAGTATAAGTAAGACGTTTCATTAAAACACATTAAACAATGAGAACACTATAATAGAAGATAATAATAATCACAGAATAATAGATATAAAAATGGCAAAATTACAAAAATGTAAGTACCTAATAACTTCGCCTCCCTGAAGATCGTGGGTTCAAACCCAGCCGCGCACCAATGGATTCTTACCCGCAAAATGATACTTTAAGGTACAGTTCTGTGTGTCTAGTACAAATATAATTTGTGTTATAATAAAAATTTGATCGTTTTTCATATTACAACATACACAAAACGACCAATTTTAAGTACATGTTGACAAAATTCATAATTTACGATGCATGTTGCACTTCAGATTTCTATCTCCCTTCAGTCGCCATAAATTCAACTTTTTCTACTTAACAAATCTATTCGTACCTTTATTTATGGGATTTGGTACGTTGAGGGTAATTCTCTGATCTGTATGGCACTATTGTACTTGAAAAAAAACGTTGTTCTGAGGTTGTCACGTTAAGTACACATTTTGTGCGTTTAAAGATACAAGAAATAATCAAACTCAATTTTAAAAAGTTTTATAAAAATCCTTGTCAACTAAAAATCATTTACTTACCTACTTATTCATTTTTGACGTGACAACGTCTTATAATTCGATAGAGCCGGCTGCACGCACGAAAAAACATGACTCATGAAGCGTTCCGGCGTTCCGGCGTTCTGAGGCGTTCCAAGATGTTTTGAACGACGATTTATTTTGCAGAACCGCTTACAATACCGTTCGTTGACGTTGTCACGTTCAACTATCGTCAGTAAACCGACTTTACAGACAACCATTTTTTTTTCATCATTAGAATATATTTTTTTCATTTATGACAACGATGATTTATCAATGTGTAGTATTTTAAAACCTTTGTAATAAATATAAGAGAATTATCCCTCAGTTCGCTTGCTACAAATCAAAGCTTTTGTGTAACATTACTTCTTAACTTCTGAATTTGTTTTGAAAGTCGACGATGTGTTAAGATTTATATGTGGTTATGTTTGTGGAAGTTATATTATAACAAATAATATGTAAGTACTTAAATAAATTAAAATATTAATTTTAAGGATAGGTACCTACTTACGTGTATTATTAAATAAATATAAATATTAATGTTATGCATACTTACGTCTTTAATAAAAAAAAATATTTAGATAACAAAATCTAATTTGATGACACTACAGTTTGTAACATTGTCATTGAAAACCTACATTTACTAAGAATAAAATATAAATGATGCTTAATTTTATAAAATGAGGATGAGAGAGGATGTAAGGGAGCTACATAACAACTTTAGCTCCAATTGTCAACCTCACCTGCACGCGGTACATCCTGCAGTAACCGACGAGGCTCTGGCGACCGGTCGACGGCGGTATAACCCTACTCATCCAGGCACAGTCAAATCCCTGACCGCTGAGGGGCAGCAGCCTCAGCGGTGCGACAGACTGTGTCCCTGCGATCGCCAACCCGCATGCCCAGCGTGGCGATTAGGGCAAACCCTCCTAAAATGAACGGCACAAATAGAAGACGGCCCCCAGTTCCCGGCAGCTCCGCTAGTCCTGGCCAAGGCGGCGGTCATGGAAATGGCGGAGCAGGGGGTGCGAAGAATCTCCGGGTTACGGTAGGCTGCCCATCCCAACTGACCCTGGCTACATACAACGGACGCACTTTGCGGCTTGATGAACACCTGGCGCAACTCGAGGTAGAACTTGAGAAGGTCAGATGGCATATTCTGGGGTTGTGTGAAGTCCGAAGAGAGGGAGAGGACACCATAACCCTGGAATCGGGCCATCTCATGTACTACCGCGAGGGCGACCATACCTCCCAAGGCGGCATTGGGTTCCTGATCCACAAGTCTCTCGCCGACAACGTCACTGAAGTATCCAGTGTGTCGACCAGGGTAGCATACCTGGTACTTAAACTCACCGAGAGGTATTCCCTCAAGGTGGTTCAAGTGTATGCACCGACCTCGTCACACTCGGATGATGAAGTGGAGTTTGTCCTGGATGACATTGCTAAGGCCTTACATACCACCACTAAGGCACACTTTAACATTATAATAATAATAATAATAATAATTCTTTATTGCAGACACTACAGGTCCATAGTATACACACACATTGTCATGGGGGACTTCAACGCCAAAGTAGGATTACAGACTTGCAGCGAATCATCGGTAGGGCCACACGGATTTGGTAGTAGGAACCACAGGGGGCAAATGCTGGTCAACTTCCTTGAGCGGGAGGGACTCTTTTTGATGAATTCTTTCTTCAAGAAGAGTCCCCAGCGAAAATGGACTTGGCGAAGCCCCGACGCTGTGACGAAAAACGAGATAGACTTCATTATAGCGGATAAAAAGCATATATTCAGAGATGTTTCAGTGATCAACAGGTTTAATACCGGCAGCGATCACCGAATGGTACGAGGCACTCTGAATATCGACTTTAAGCTTGAACGTGTCCGCTTGATGAAGTCTAAGCTCCGACCAAACCTACTCCAAACCGCTGTGAACTCAGAGAAGTTCCAACTTCAGCTCGAAAATCGATTCGCTGCCTTGGAAACTACCGATGACGTAGATCAGGACCTACACAATGTGGTGAACATCCTCAGGGAAGAGGGCACGAAATTTTGCTCGGTAAGGCGTACGGGCAAAAAGTCTAAGTACTCGGACGAGACTCTCCGGCTAATGGAAAAGCGACGCCAGACACCACTCACCCCTACTACGCTGTCAGAACACACGGCTCTTAACAAGTGCATTGCCAAGCGCATACGCTACGACCTCCGTCGCTCCAATACGCTACGTATTGAACGAGCAATTGAGCAAAATCGGGGGTCTAAAGTGTTTGTGCAGCAACTTGGTAGGAGCCATCTGACACAGCTCACGACATCTAGGGGTGATACCGTCGTTTCCAAGCCGGAAGTTCTGGCTGAGATCGAAGACTTTTATGGCCGATTGTACGCCTCGCAAGTTTCGTGTCCGGGATCCAGTAATGAGGATGTAAGAGCCACACTGACCCGCCACTACACCGAAGATCTCCCGGAGATAAGCCTTGACGAGATCGAAATGGCTCTGAGACAGTTGAAAAATGGAAAAGCCCCAGGGGAAGACGGAATCACGTCGGAACTTCTAAAGGCAGGTAGTCTACCAGTCCTAAGGGAAGTCCAACGTGTTTTTCAATCCGTCCTGGACCATGGGAGAACTCCAAAGGCATGGAGCAAGAGTGTGGTTGTGATGTTTTTCAAGAAAGGCAACAAAGCCTTACTGAAAAACTACAGACCGATTTCACTCTTGAGCCATGTTTACAAACTGTTTTCCAGAGTTATTTCGAACCGTCTTGCGCGAAGACTTGACGAATTCCAAACCCCGGAGCAGGCTGGGTTTCGCAGAGGATTTGGCACCATAGACCACATTCACACAGTACGGCAGATTATACAGAAGTCCGAAGAGTATAATCAGCCACTGTGCTTAGCGTTTGTGGACTATGAGCCTTTGACTCTGTTGAAACCTGGGCTGTTCTACAGTCTCTGCAACGATGCCAGGTGGATTGGCGATACATCGAAGTGTTGAGATGCCTATACCATGATGCTACTGTCCGTCCAAGTCCAGAACCAGCAGTCTAAACCTATCCAGCTGCGCCGCGGAGTAAGACAAGGAGATGTTATATCTCCCAAATTGTTTACGAGCGCGCTGGAAGATTGGTTTAAGACGCTGAGTTGGAATGGAATGGGCATTAACATCAATGGCGAATATATCTCACACTTACGATTTGCTGACGACATCGTCATATTGGCGGAATCGTTGCAGGACCTACAACAGATGCTGAACAGTCTTGCTGATTCCTCACGACGGATTGGCCTGGGCATGAACTTGGATAAAACGAAGATCATGATTAATGATCTTATTACCCCAGAGCCAATCACCGTCGCTGGAATGCCTCTCGAAGTTGTGCAGGAGTATGTCTACCTCGGGCAGACGCTGCGATTAGGTAGACACAACTTCGAGAAAGAGCTAAACCGGAGAATACAGCTAGGCTGGGCTGCGTTTGGGAAACTTCGTCAAGTCTTCTCGTCCTCCATCCCTCAATGTCTGAAAACGAAAGTTTTCAACCAGTGCGTCCTACCCGTTATGACCTATGCTGCTGAAACGTGGACACTGACAGTGGGGTTGGTCCACAAGCTGAAAGTCGCTCAGCGCGCTATGGAGAGAGCTATGCTCGGAATTTCTTTGCGTGACAGAATCCGCAACGAAATTATTCGTCAGAAAACCAAAGTGTTCGACATAGCTCAAAGAATTAGCAAGCTGAAGTGGCAGTGGGCCGGCCATGTTTGCCGAAGAACCGACAACCGTTGGAGCAAACGGATACTGGAGTGGAGACCGCGTTTAGGCAAGCGTAGTGTAGGACGCCCTCCGGCGAGATGGAGCGACGATCTGCGGAGTGTAGCTGGCAAACACTGGATGAGAAGGGCCAAAGACCGGGCTCAGTGGCGCGTCTTGGGAGAGACCTACGTCCAGCAGTGGACTAATATAGGTTGATGATGATGATGATGATGATGAATTTTATAAAACCTTTCTTGATTTTTTTCCGGTACTTAAGTATATTTCTGTTAAAATTCATGTTCCGATGCCTAAAAAATTATATGGTAAGTACTTTTTAATCGAATATATTTTTATAAAATAAAAATATTTTTGTTACCTTCTGTCAACGCGGTACCTTTGACTATATCCTAAATCGCTTTTAGATAAAAGGGACATCATTGACAGGGAGTTAATAAAATGTCAAAATATTTTCACCCCTCACCATTATGAAGTAAATAGGTAGCCATTTTGTAGATCAGTTTGTGTAATTTTATTTATGAGCCGTGATGTTCTATAATACAAAACACTTCTAAAATTCTAACACATTTTTTAACATACCTTTCTAAAATAGACTTTAGTAACTTGAAAATAAAGTTCATTTTGATAAAGATTTGTATTGAATAGATTTGAATTGTCTAATAAATTAAAGTTTTTACAAAAGTGTAACAATTGTCGGATTTTAAAGTCGTATATTTCGGGGCTCGACAAATCTATTGACAATTTGTTCGAGGCTCTAAATTAGAGTTTAATAGACTTACTGACATTAACTACCTGGATATGACTACCCTATACTCTCTGTATTCGTATATCGGTCATAGATACTTTTTACTTTTAAACTTTTTAATTTAGATTGGGTTTTTTTTAAACCTTAGTGGTTTTTATAAATGCTAAAACTTTTTATGTGCTGTGTTGTTTAAACTTTATTATTATAAATAAAATATATTAAAAAAATGAATTTCAAGATGACATCCTTTTTTTCTGTGTTCATATCGCGCCTTCTTCTTAATTTTCAAGTTTTGAATTTAGAATGCAGTTGATTTTCATTTCCCTCCAATTTTTTTGCTGCGTTCGTTCGTATAGTTACTTTTTTTTATTTTTGCATTTAGAATGAATTGAACTTCAACTCGCATTGGGTTGAATCTTTTCCAATTTGTTGCAATACCCTGATTGGGGTACATTATGTAATTGTACACCTAACATAGTCATAAGATCTGACACTAAATTATGATACATAATCATGATAATGAATAAATGAAGATTAAGTATTATTTTTTATTATTGGGACCTATTTTGTGCTTAGATTGCGTGGTTTGAGACTAGATGGCGTTGAGTGTTGTTATTGTATATATTTTATACAAGCCGTAGATAATTTAACCTCTAAAAACGTTCGCCGTTGGTAGAAACAACCAAAAAACACGGGTAGGGTTTTCCTTGAAAAACATTCTAGCACCTATCATTTTTGACAGGCGTCAAAAAGTGACATAACTTTCAGTGCGCTGTAAACCTAGAAGTATTCTGCGCAAGAAAGCATATAAGTACGCAAGCGCATGCTAACGAAGCAGCATTGTTGCTCAATGGATCTTAGCAGAATCGAACCCGCTATATGTATGTTGAGTTTGTAAGGTACAAGTGGTAGCGGGATATTTTTAAATAAGTAAAATGTCTATAATGGACACCATCTACGTAAGTGTAATACAAAAATGAGTAACTATCGCAAGTTTTCAAAATCCTAGTTTATCACAATTAACAATGCGTCAATACATAATACCCATCAAGTTATACCTACTACTCAACATCAGATTTGTCCCTTATAAATAGTTAAATAAAAATATTTTATTTTTGAATCATTCAATAGAATCAGTTTCTCTTTAACTTAATCAAATAAAAAAAAACATTTTATTTATTTACGTAATCAAATAAACAAACGTTTTTTTTTAATTAATCGGATTAAAAAAAAGTTATTGAAACAATTACATATTTTCTTTAATAATAAAAACAAAGTCGCTATTCTCCTAACATTCGACTACAGTGCAACAAATCCGAGCAGAATCGAAGTGCTACCAACAATGCGCTCCTCAATACGACAATGGCTGCCTGCAGTATTTATAGCTTACTGTTCTTGCCGCACTGTAACTAAACTGCTAAAAACGGTTTGAGTACAGGCTGTTTGTATTTTACTGTGGCAAAAACAGAACGCAACTTTGTAACAGGAATTTTAAAGGAGGTAAGATGTGTAGAAACTTTTTGTAGAGCACGTGCAGAGTATTAGTACTTACCTACTACTAAACAATGACATCTTTAAACGTTGTAACAAGATTAAATAAAAAAAACAAGTGTGGCCTCCCTCTAAACAGTAATACAGAAATGCAAGTATGAGTGCCGCGTTGCAGAAATAAATTGTCTTAGATTTTTTTTCCAACTTCCTTCTTAACTTCTAATAAATTTTCGAACATGCTAAATTGAACAAAATGAAGTCACTTCACACATGACAAGTCTATTTTACTAGAAAGGTGCACTATTTAAAATAAATCTAGTCCAAAATTCATATCAAGCTTGGTCAAGTCAAAAATTACAATTAGCATAATTAAAACGCATTATTTTAATATACGATAAAACTTTTTCCATTAATATTTTGTAACACCCTGTATCTAACCCATGACCTACCCCACATTGGACCGCGAATGTTTCCACAATATAACATAATTGTGCGATATTTATCTCGAAGGGCAGATGTAGGCATGTCGAATGCGACCGTGTTTAGACGTGATGCTGTACTTTATCTGCGATCTAAACCGATAACTCACGTTTTAATATCTTTATACTTTTTTGCAGATGTTTTGAAATATGAAAAAAATATATCTGAGTATATACATTTGACAGCTATCTCACCTGATGTTAAGATGAAGCGGTCAACTTTGCATAATTATCTACTTACTTAAAAACTACTCTACTCTTGAAAACTTCTATAAGTACTGTAGGCAATTAAAATATTTAAAAAAGTTATAAAAGCATAAAAAAGTCTGTCATCAAGTCACAAATTAATGACAAAAATGTCAAAAATGTTGAAATTGGTTACGTGAGTTTTCGTCTACTTACTTACATATTTTTTACCAAAAAAAATTGACAAAACCCATACTATTTTCTATTTCACTTTTTATCACTTCAGGACCATAATACTTTACATAGCTGAAAAAAGGGTACTACTTAATGTATCCTTGACCATAAACCTAACTTGGTTTCTACTTACATTTTAAGTTATAAAGATTATGAATTATCTGTATCTCAATGAATTATAGAATCACATTAAGCCTTATTAGCCCACGGCTGGTTTGAATAACACAAAAACTTGAACAATGGCCGCTGAAACAAAGACAGAAAGAAATCGTTTAATCCAATTACAATGATATACATGGGAGCAGGTGTTGGTGTAGTGTGGATACGACCACATACATTTTAAATTGAAATTGAATTTGGAATTGGTTTGGATGTAGAAAGTCTCCATTAAAAAATAACGTTAATACATTTTATTTTTTATAACTTAGGTACTGTGTTGTTTTGTTTATCTCTTAAAATTGAACTGAGCTTTAGTCTTGATGTGCGCTGTTTACAGAATTACACAAATATGATAAAAAAAATACTACTCTATGTAGAGCTACAAGTAACTTGCAGTTTTTGAAGTCCACGTGAAACCTTTGCCTATACCAATGCATTGGACACACCATCCCGGTTTGGTTTGACAAAAACAATCCCTGAACAAGATCATTCAAACCTCCACCACTACTTATATTATCAAGGTCTTATCCACGTTATTGATATCTTTAATCCCGAGTGCACTGCGTCGCAAATGGGTGGTCTGTGTTACCGTTTCATCATCACGACACGAGCGATAAGCGCAGACTAATATCGCCCTCGGCGTGAGATATTGATACCAGCGTGGTTTATTTGTGAGTAAATACGATTAATATTACTTAAGATAATTCATTTGCACGTTTTTATCTCTTTGACTGTTTAGATTAGCTGAGAGAGTGCGCTTTAAGGTTATAACTGACCGATTAACGTTTATTTTTGAGGTTATACCGACGCTTTGGCCGATTCACGTACATTTTTTGTAAAGGATGTAAGTTTCTTGCAAGTTTCGAAGTGTAAAGTAGTTTGTGCTAAGATGGGATTTATTTGACGTATTACAATGTAGAAAAACAACGGTTTGAGAAAGAAATCTTCGTTTTACCCATGAATACATTTTTTAAAATATCATTCGTTTAAACTCCAGTCGCGAGACACTATAAGCTACACTATAAGATTTAAATGATTTTATATATATAGATTTAAATGATTTTACTAACAAACAAACTTACGACTATAAAGTATTTATAAAATGTACATTGGCATTTATAATACATAAGAAACAGTTGAGCTATCTACAGACCGTTGCAAACGATCTATAGATAGTTGAACTGATTTTATTATTAATTCAAGATGATTTTACTGAAATATTGATTTAATAAGACGCATAATTATTTTGTGTCGTCATATTTATATCATCTTCAATGCAAAAGTCAAAGAACTTTTTCATAAATCTTCCGACCTTGAAAATCGATTGTAAAAAATAAGTTATTTAATTAGTAAACAAAATATAAACAGCAAAAAATGATCCGATCAATAATTAAGGTTACTTCTTCAAGTTTTATCAAAGAGTTTTTTTATATATAATTTACTAGCTGATGCAAGCGACTTCATCTTATTATCGATATTTTTTTAATAATTTACACAAACCTTTATATATAATGGCCTATGTGTTATTCTATGTATAAGTCAAATCAAATCTTTCTTTATTCAATAACATCACAAGGATCATTCAGAATTGTCTTACATACTAGGTTATTCTAGGTGCCAGTTCCACGCAACCAGAGCCTAGAAGGACGGGCAAGAAACTTACGGCCTGGTTCCTACCGTTTTTTTATATGATCCTTCAAAGAATTACAATTAAACTAAATTAAGTAGGTAGGTACTAAGGTTTCAGTTATTTTTTTTTGAGTTTCATGCAAATTCATTCAGTAGTTTTTGCGTGAAAGAGTGACGGCCGGTTTCTCGAACGACGATCAACGAAAAAAACTAATAATTACTATGTGTCAAACTCGGATCAATCGTGATTTGAGTTTCCAAAAACCGGCCGTGAGAGTAACAAATATAAATCCATCCATACAAACATTAGCGTTTATAATATTAGTAGGAAGTTTGTGTTTTTATATGTGGCGCAAAATAAATCTTAGTAAGCGATTGAAGGCATTTTTTGCTTAAGAAGATGAGAAGTGTTAAGTTATGGTATTTTTTGTTGTTTAGATTATTATTTAGATCCGGTATAGAAGAGCATTTTGGTCAATTAGTTTAATAAGTGTCTGGACTTATTGACTGCTTAAATGCACCTATGTGTCTGTTTGTTTAAATTGTGCCCGTGATTTTTCTTGTGTAATCTACTTCTTGTTCAAGACAGTGAAAGTTTCACAATATTCTGAAATAAATAGTTTCCAAATAATAGTTTTAGTTTTCGTTTATTTGAGTACAGTTAAATATAATGTATTAAGAAATTGAAATGAAATATTCATTCTATGTCATATTCGAATAAAAAACATGACTTACATATGTTTACATTACATTACATGTTCATGACATGTACGTTACATGATAACATAAAAAAATTAGTTTATTAAGACCTTTTTTATTATAGATGGAGTTCTAAACCACGACAAACTAAATTCTGTAAGTACTAGATAAAGTCAAAGGTTAAATAATAACATGCTAATTATCGCTGTTAGTCAATCACACAAACATTTTTTAAATACGTTAAATAATTAATAATATTTTTTAAACGATTGTATAACCTCGTCCTGACGGACATGTTTACACTTAATTTTTTCATTTTACACAAATAATTAGTTTCCATTTTAATTACAGTTAGTGAAACTTTGTACAAAACATGTCTACTTTATTTTAATAATTGAAATATTTAAGATAACTTAACGATCGTTTAAGTCATAGGTTTCAGCATTGAAGGCAAAGCCACTACGAACTGAGCTGTGATGTCTTCAGTTTAAATAAGGTTCTATTTGGCATAGATTAGTATAGTACACACGTCCCTATCTTTAGTCATCAACATCAACCTATATCAGTCCACTGCTGGACGTAGGTCTCTTCTAACACGCGCCACTGAGCCCGGTCTTCTTCTCTTAATGTGTTACACTACACTCCGCAGATCGGCGCTCCATCTCGCCAGAAGGCGTCCTACACTACTTGCCTAAACGCGGTCTCCACTCCAGTATCCGTTTGGTCCAACACGTTTGTCGGTTCTGCGGCAAACATGGCCGGCCCACTGCTATTTCAGCTTGCTAATCCTTTGAGCTATGTCGAACACCTTGGTTTTCTGACGAATTTCGTTGCGGATTCTATCTTGCAAAAAAATTCCGAGCATAGCTCTCTCCATAGCACGCTGAGCTACTTTTAGCTTGTGGACCAACCCCACTGTCAGTGCCTTCGTTTCAGCAGCATAGGTCAGAACAGGTAGGACATTGAGGGATGGGTGACGAGAAGACTTGAGGAAGTTTCCCAAACGCAGCCCAGCCCAGCTGAATTCTCTGGTCTAGCTCTTTCTCGAAGTTGTGTCTACCTAGCCGCAGTGTCTGCCCGAGGTAGATATACTCCTACATCGATGGCCGGCATGGATGGGTCTTTAGTGACACAATCAAAATGTTTCCCACAATACCGCTACAGTTTCATAAAATGTATATAATTAAGAGTTGAAAGTTCATCGGAAATAACTCTTGAGCAAGCTTTTAGAGCATGTCAACGCATCGCGAGTTGGTCTACGATGTTGTTGTAACATTTCTCGCTAAGGGTGGGGTCATCGTGCAAGCGGTACGTAAGAGGTAGCGTTAAGTCGTGGTTTAAGAGTTAATGCCATAATTTTGCTTGGAATTACGATCTACGACATTTCTGTAACTCTTGTTAGAGAAAGGTCTTTTTTTAATAATATTCATTATATGCAATTTTAAGAATAAGTATTGGAAAATATTATTAAAATTATACAACTAAATGACGGAACAAGCCGATGTGTAGTTGTAAATGCTGCCTATATAATAATTACCTTATTTATCCTCTGAAAGCCTTTCTTACAATGCATTGCAGTCTTTCACCTCTCTAAGACAAGAGAGTTAGGTCTCATGTGCAAAAAAATAATAGAATTGTCCGCTGCTCGCTCTGTGTATAGCCGCACCTTGATGTGGGCGTTTGACCGATTTCCTCCATTGACGTACACTAATGCACAGTATCTTTACTGGTCTATTTAGACCATTTTATGTGCGCTGAGCTCGACCCGGACCAAATGTCACTTGTCTAAATAACCTTACATTAAACAGGCTAAAATAACGATTAATATAAAAAATTATATAAAAAACTAAACTGATTTATTCGAACTCATTTTTAAGTACGACTTTTGTTTTTTTTTAACAAAGTAAAAGTATAAAATCTAACATCGCACGCAACTTTGTTGCATTAGTAAAATAGTGTATAAAAATGTTTAATTAAAAAACAAAAATCAGAACTGAATAATAAATTTAATATAATCTAAAATAAATACATATAGGTAATCTGTTTTTTAAAACAGTCTGATTCTAACTAGGTAACTCCAAAATATATTTAAAAATATGCAAACAGTAAAACAACAATAAAACAATCCAGTTAAATTAGTTTTAACTGTTAATTAATAAATGGCAATTTGGTATGTAAATCATATTGATCGTGTTTGTAATTAATAACTCGACCGAAATCTTTATCTGAGGCTAAGCTAGTCACGACTCTGACCTAGGAAGTGCAGGTTCTTAATAACTAACAAATGTATTAGTTTTTTATTTTAGTTTTCCTATTGGTATATTATTACTATAATGACTATTAGAAAATAAAATAAAAAACTGCACTGTACTGGGTGTCGCAAAAGTACTTCGTAATTTTTTTATCGATAGATTAAGATGAGCTGTGACAGGCGTCACAGCTCAGTTGGTAGTAGCTCTGCCTTCCATGCTGTGGGTCTAGGAAGTAATTAGGTTTAGGAAGTGCACTAAATTATACATTACCTAATAAATATCAACCTTGGTTTCTTATAATAGAAAATCAAAGTTAATTATTATTATTAAAATTATTTCTGGGCGTCTAGTGTTGTCGACGCGTGACCCGAGTGCTGGTGAGTATCTGGCCCAGCGTATCAGCATTGCTATTCAGCGCGGCAATGCAGCCAGTATCTTGGGTACGCGACGATTGGTACTGATTTGGATCAGTTGAGCTATCAATAGATCGTTTGCAGCGGGCTGTAGATAACTAAAAAGCTTCTTCCCAAAATCATTGTGAAATGTCAATGTCAAAAAAAAAAGATTATTCAGTAAAATCACAAGGATCATTTATAATCGTCTTATATACTAGGTGATTCTAGGTGCCAGTTCCACGTGACCAGAGCCTGAACACGGATATCAGTCTACAGGTGCTAAATCATTGTTTATAAATAAAACTGTTCATTCATATTTGTTTTCAATAAACTTTCAACAAAATTGGCTATTCCAAGGCTATTGTGCTTTACTGCCACTATAAAATATACAATTGGTCTGCCACCAAATTGAACAAAAAGATTTCTGTCATTTAACTATAAAGAAGGTGCTAATGTAGGTACTACTTGATACAAAAACGTGTAGTAATACGCAATTACTAAAAAAAAATATCTTATACTTAACACAGTTACTTTTTACATAATTAATTAAATTAATATTCAAGACACTAGCCCAATGCGCGTTTCCTATTATTTTTAACCATCTATGCTGTGGGTCATGGTTTCGATACTCATCGCAAACATTTTCTGTGTTAATGTTGAGATAATTGATTTAGATAAATGTTTATGGACATTTTACACATAGTCTCAAACTAAGCAAAATTTTTAGGCCAGATTGATGATTGATATGGTTTGTAAAATTATATATGTCTATAAAAAAAAATTATCAGCAATCTAGTTTTCATCTAACAAACTTTGCTTAGTATGGGACTAAATGGCGTTAAATATCCATGAATCTATATAGTGTTATATTATATTATTTATTATATACTTAGTATTTAGGTAATGTCGGTATTATAACACCTTTTTAGATACACGTTTTGCGAAGTACAGTTATAGTGACAGGTGTTGAGTAAACAAATGCTTTCACAATTTTATTAGAACAATTAACAGATCATAAACACGCAGACAAATCAATTTTATACGAATCTTTAAATGGTGTATTATATCCCTATAAAGCAAGCGATGTCACGGTACAAAACTAGTACTACCTTACAAATTTAAACCTTCGTGTGGTTTAAAAACAAAACACAACTTGTGTTAAGATTACGAGGTAAAATTTAACATGCAACGTGTTTTTCGTATTTTAACACCTTTTTGAACGGCAAAGTTAAGTTAGTTTGGTCTCTATTACGTTTTGATTGTGTTATTAGAGAAACTTTTTATGATTTTTAGACAATAGGCTGTTTTTGGTGATTCTGCATGCACGCGATTTTAAAGGTCCATGAACATAGGCTCAGCGCAGAGTAGTAGATATTATTATGGGTTCCGGCGCAATAAAAACAATTAACTTGGAACTGTTATGCTTCAGAATGTAAATCATTTTAAGAAAGTTTTAATATGAAAAAACTTCAATTTTCACGTCTTTTTGGACGTGCTCTGTTATGCATTGCATTGTTGTGAATTTTATTTTGTTTTTCTTCATGTTTTTCATAATAAAACGTTCTTTTTATAAAAACTCGGACGGATTCTCATATTTATCTCACTTTAACGTATTTTAAGTATAATTTAGACTTTGTTTCATTAATTTTAAATTAATTTTAACAATATTTACAACCCAAGTGGATGTTTCTACAAGTAGGTAATACCCATAAATACCATCTATTACAATTCATATAATATAATAAATACTATTCTATTATGAGAATTGCTTTTAGTTTACGGAATCAATCTAAATCAAGGATATATCGGATAGATCACTCGAATCCATCAACCACAGATCAAGGTTCGTATAATGGTAGAATCATAACACTTACATCATGGTAACACCGCAACTACCAACGAGGTACTACTACTAGGTGCACCATGATTTTAATATTTACAAATATATTTTTTTATAGATAGATAGGTAATTCTTTATTGTTTAGCACACACAAATAGGACAAAGAACTTAAACAGGTAGTCATGGCAATACAATGGGCGGCCTTATCGCTGAAAGCGATCTCTTCCAGGCAACCAAAGTGAGATGATAGTATTTTATAGTTAGAAGAAATTATAAAACTTTATTTAATTATGAAACGTGATTTATTTGCGCTCAGATACAATGTATGTTCGGGGTGAGCGGGGAGACGCGACTGAAGACGCGCGGCAAAACGATCGCGTCTATCACCTACTTCGCTAGCCGCCACAGAAGGTACAAATTTGAAAGATCCGAGTGACAAGGTATATTTCGTTCCAACTTCATAACTAGATGTCGCTACCATCACTGATTTCTAGATCGCGCTATCGAAGACTATCGAAATTATGATAATAATCAATGATTGATCAAAAAGTATTCATCAAACAATACTACTACTAACCACCACTTTTGTACCACCTATAAATGATACAAACAAACAATAAATGATTTGATTTGATTTGAAACAATATGTGTATGGAACCACGTCTAAAGTAAGATTTTCTAATAGGAAAATAAATCATCAAACTTGTTCATAATCGTGTTACAAAATAAAATGCAGTCCAATAGAACCTTTTTTGTAAAGTTGGTTGAAAAGGTATAACACGTTTAAATTTTTTTGGTGTAGGATTTTCTGACTACTGCTTTCACAGAATCACTTGTTCATCAATATTGGTATAAGACATATTGTTTGATAGGCTTAGTTATTTTAAATTTAAATTGTAAAACGATGGTCACCAACGACACCGCAGTGCTAATGCCAACATTAAGATTAAGGACACATCTACTTGCTTTACCGGAGATTGTCTTTTTTATGTCACTATTATAGTTTCAATGGAGCAGGGGAAGTACTAAACGTGAACTATGAGATTATTTATGGATATGGTATTTTGTACTCACTTATTTTATAAATATTGAGATACATTTTATAAATATTGTAAAAGTTAATATAAGTTTGTTGACTTACGAAAAGTTTGTTTGAGAATAAATATTGAGTGATTGAAATGAGTAGGTAATTTACAGCAAAATTAGTGTTAAGAAGGGGAAGTACGCTATCACCGTAAATGGAAATGCTCAAAATGCGGTCTTCCGGTGTGGGTTATAGAGTGCTGGTTTGGTTCCAGTCACGTGAAACTTCACTAATGTCAATATTTAATAAGTTAACTATAACACACATTTCCTATCATCTTCAAAATTAATTAATAAATCTCCATAATCAATTTCATTAAAAATATTGCCATATCCAATATTTCATAGGTTCACAACAAGACAATCAAGTAAGCTTCGTTCACAATCAGTCACCTTGACTTTTCCGTATTGGTATGAAATAATTTGACATAATACCTCATCTAGCTGTCATTACTGTCATTACGCTGATGCGCAATCTTGGCTTGGATTAGTTTTGTTTTTTAGTTTTGATGTCTTATAGTTTAATAACTAGGTATGTGCAAAGTTTGACATTTGACAGTTCACACTCAGCTCCAATGATAAAATAATAAACTATTAGTTATGATGAAACTCGTTTCCATCGTTAAGGTTTTGAAGAGAGAATTCTTCAATATTTTATGGTTGTCTGGAACTTCCTGAAGACTTCTGGAAGACATTGCATTTTTAGCAATAAGACCGCCTATTTACATATTATTCTTTTCCTAAGTTATTTTATTTTTCTTTTATTACGTTCAATCAAAAGATTTATAAGTATTCATTAATACATATTATTATGTTTCCAATTATCTCGATTTTGAAAATAGTTTTCTTTATAGTCTTTCTGATTTTGATTATCCTCCAAATCTATCCAATGGTTGTCTGATAGAGATCGTTCTTAGCGATAAGACCGCCCATTGTACTAAATGTTTTTATTATTTGTTAGTATAAAGTGTTATTTACTTTATTAACAAACAAACTTACGACTATACAGTATTTACAAAATGTACATTGGCATATAAAATACATAAGAAACAGTTGAGCTATCTACAGACCGTTGCAAACGATCTATAGATAGCATAAAGAGTTTATCTATCTATCTATAAACGGGACACACATGTATTAGTGTAAATAAAGTCTTATTGCACAAAAAGTCACGACACACAGCATTGCCCTTCAACCTCAACAAATTGCAACAATTCCATCGAGCCGTCCTCACTTATGATTGATGCGTCTGATTTCGTTTGCCCATGTGAATAGGACCTGGGGGGTAACCACATATCTTCAAATAAATCAACCAATTACAATGATACCGCAACTGATGCGTCTACACTGCGTAGCTACGCTCAAACTAACAGCAGTAACGACGTTGTTGGCGCGCAGTGTGTTTCGAATATGTTAGGTTTTCGTGAAAGATATTGGTAGGTTGTTCGCGCTAAGACCTGGGGTCGGGGGATCGTGGGAGACGAGTGCGGCGTAGGGTATATTGTTCGGCCTTCGTGGCGATGGCCAGTGTAACTTGAGCTGCGTTTTGGTGGGATTAATACAGTAATTATTAGATTGATTGTTTTTATTATTGAAACTATTTATTTTGTTCTTAGATTGGTGTTATTCGTAAAAATCCGGCTCAAGTTAAATATTCAAATATTCTTTACAGTAATAACTGTGTTTTCTCTACGGAATGTTTTGGAGGACGTGCTAAGTAAGGCAATATATTGTTACCGTTTAACATAACTACGGTCTGCTTGTCATCACTTATAAACACACTTTTATAAACTTTACTACGGTACGGTGTTATACTGTAAATTTAATTTAAAAAAAACTATATATCTCATGAATCTTATTTTACATACTTAAACCGAATAAGTTGATCTTATGGAACACACTGTGAAAATAGTTTATACAGAAAACTATGTTCAATAATAGTTAAAAATATTTTTTTTTAATAGCCAGTAGTGTCCCACTGCTGGGCAAAGTCCTCCCTTCCTTCTCTCTAGTCAAATGTATTATACTGTTTATATGTAATTCTGTTCAGGGTAGGACCTGAATGCAAAAAGCCCATTTAAAAAAAGACTGGCGTTTGAGGGAGGAGGCTTATACCCAGCAGTAACCTAATATGGGCTGCCTATGATGATGATGATGTAATTCCAAGTTAATTTTTAGCAGAACGGATCATTCGACATCTCCTAAACTAGTGCTAAAGGTTGGGGTTCAATTCCGACCCGTGCGAGCAAATAGTAAAGGTCATGTACATTGACGTGTGACGTGTGGAGTGATGAGCGGAAAATGTGACCATCACGGAGTTTCGAGATCATCACGAAATCAGCTGAATGACTGCATGATGTAGAATAATTAGGGAGATAATTTGATTGGCGTGATATGGAGATCAAAATTAAAACTTTAAAATGTAATAAATATTCACGAATTGCGCTGTAGTCTCGAACTAAGCAAAGCTTGTACTATGAGAACTAGATTGCTGATACAATACTTTATACCTATACCTTTTTTCTTTTTGACATTGCACACTAAGTAAATGTTTAATGATATGGGAACTGATAATGATATTTTTTTAAGACTATAAGTACTTAAATAGTACTTAATACCTAGATTTAGAACAAATTTTTCACCATCATATAAGTCCACTTTCGCGCCACGCTACTGAGCCCGGTCTTCGGTTCCTCTCATCCAGTTTTTGCCAGCTACACTCCGCAGATCGTCGCTCCATTTCGCCGGAGGGCGTCCTACACTACATTTGTTTAAAAAAATACTTAAAATATACAACGTCCCATATCCGTATCAGACCCATTCCTAATATTAAAGAACCTCTAATATTGCTATTTTCGTATTAAGATTGAGACAATTAAGTTAATTTACAGTTCATCAAAGTAAAATCCTCTGCACTTGCTGTTCAAAGGTTATCTACAATTTGTCGGAGTATATCTACAATATCTACAATACCGAACCTATTTTGAGTTCACATTCTGAACATTGGACATGGAGCTACCAATAAAACAGGAGGAGGCATGCCTCCTATTTCTTTACTGTAATGTACTAATATTTACGATGGTTTTTTACGTAGTTTTTTTACAATGTAAAAAACCCTAATTACAGTTCAGACAAACCAACAAACAACTCGTTTGTTTGTCACATAAATTGAAATATTTACTGATAAATTGATTTAAATTGAATGTAACTGTATAGATAGTCAACCTAGTAAAGTTTTTGAATTTTCAACAAACCTAGAAAAAAGCTATATTTCTTGAGCTCGATTCCTTTAGGTAAATATCAAACATATGTGATGTCAAACAATGTTTTTTATTCGATGTGTCTAAATGTTGCTATGTATTTATACTACTATTTAAAAATAAAATTTATTTATATGTTCATCTCAGCTCCCTAAAACCTCTTTTTTAAGAAATTTCAGTATGGAGCAAAGTCAAAGTCAAATATTTCTTTATTTAATAAAATCACAAGGATCATTTAGAATCTAGCAAACTACCATATCTCCATACTAGTTTATGTATGTTCATGTAATATTAGGCACGGTGGGATCTGCCCACGCGTGGCTCTGGGAAAGGTTACTATGAGCCGAACTGCACGCCCTCTGCAGTTTGTTTCCGGATTACTAAGCTGATATTTAACTGGACTTTTCTTTTACGTATCATGGTTTTTTTAGTTTTTTTCTACAAAAAAAGAAACTAAACTTTAAATAAAATATTCATGCACAAACCACACATTACACTCTAGTTCTAAACTAAGCAAAGCTTGTCTATGGGAACTAGACTGCTGATAAAATGCTAACTTATTACATTTTTTTTAAATACATACATAGGAACACCCTAAGACAGAAAAAAATATATTTTCATAACACAAACATTTGTTTCAGGTGGAAATCGAACCCGCGACCTACAGCATGGAAGGCAGAGCTACTACCAACTGAACTTTGACGACGCCTTTTCTGTAAAATCACAAAGATCATTTAGAATCGTCTTATAACTAGGTTTTAAATTCACAAAGATTACAAATCGTCTTATAGGTGATTCTAGATGCCAGTTCCTCGCGACTAGAGCCTAGAGGAACGGGCAAGAAACTACGGCCTGCTCCTACCGTTATTTTGTATGATCTTTTTCCCGTTTAGGTTAATATTGTCTCCAGTTTTTTAGAATAAAACGAAGCCTAGATGGTTCTAAATCTCTCCTAGATCTAAATTACTTCAAATCGCCATCCAAGTATTATTTCTTTATAATTTTTCATTCCGCATGAAACATGACATAAAAAAACTTGTGCTAAGTATCAGTTTTTTAGCGTATGTGTTCAGTAACAAATATCATTGAAGAGGTACACAGTATAACACTTACTTGGATGGTCCAGATTAATGAGGTCTTCGAGAGACGCACGCATTATTGTCACCCACCCGGCCTCTACCAGACTTTGGGTAGGGTAACCATGATGACTTGAAAGTTTAACGGCCGGTTTCTGGAAACACAAATCACGATTGATCCGAGTTTGACACATAGTAATTATTTGATTTTTTCGTTGATCATTGTTCTAGAAACTGGCCGTAAGGATATTCATAAATTAACTCTTTAATGAAATCATACCTACCTATTTATTTAATTTCCAAAGTTTAATAACATTAAATTATGTACTTAATAAAATTAATTTATCAAAGTAGAGATTTGAATTTAACTTATAACAATTTATTTCTTTGTTTCTTGTGTTTCATTCTTGTCTTTCATTTATTTTTATCTAAGTACTTATGTATTTGTTATTTTTTATTAGTTTTAAGTGTTTTAACTAATTGATTGGTACTATGTGTTACAGTTTAAGCAAACAACCCTCAGTAGGTATATATACTGAACGTGGATATGTAATTATTTATACAAGTAAGTACTTACTTAAATAATTATTTTATTTTTTTCAATATATCAGAAATTATGGTCATTCTACTAATAAATAGCCTTAATCCTTGCAAAGGACTATCGGTAATGGGAGCGATACATATTACTTGCGATAACACCCACCTCGATACTATATTTTTATTTTTATGATCTACCTATTCGTAACCTGATCGATGAACACCCAATATATATAGTAGTAGTAGTTCTAAATATTTTTCTTTGTAACCTTATTTCTTACTTACTTCCTGAACATCACTGTACCTACCGTTTAATTTTTAGCTATAATGAAAAATCCATTTGAATAATAATAAATAAATATTCACGGACATTTCACTTATTTTATTTGAATAATAAAAACTTCGTTGAAAATCGAAAAATGTCTCTAATATTTAGACCTAAGTGTAGTGCTTAGTTTAGACCGGTGCTAGGCACTAAATAAATATAAATTGGCTATTAAAAGTATCATAGCGTGCCAATTTATCTAAATGCACCTTTTAGCTTTATATTTTACTCCTTTAAGTGCAAAAAACTGTTTCACCAATTAAAACTAACGTTTATAATTAAATAGGTGATAGTGTTTGACCATTTCTATTTATAATTTCTTTAGAAGCGACCACCGTGATGTACTTAATTAAACATTGCATCTGAGTTTAACTTTATGATTACCTATTATCAAAAAAACTTATTTTGATAATTAGATTTGTATAGATAGATAGATTATTTTTTAGACAGCCAGTCAGTCAATACAGTATATATATAATATATATATATATATACCGTTCTAAAAATGAACGCGCCCCCACCGTTTTGACATTCACATAAAAAGTGTACAGATACAAAATAAATAAATTAGTCTATGTCATTGGTTGTTCAGTCACTGTCTTGACACCTTGACACGTTATGATTAATACATAATGACTGAATCTGTCAGCCAACTTGGATATTAAAGTGGTAAAAAGAGTGCATTATTTATATTTATCAATTAATTATTATCTAGATAAGAAATTTAAAATAAACATAATTGACACTGACAGAATTGCCATTAGTCAGAGGCCATATGAAAAAAGAAGAAGAAGTGTATGCTACGTTTATCTACAAGACAGATATTTAGTTCAGTTAGCATTTAAATAAATAATGTGTCTAGTTTTAATCGTAAATAATTTTCAAGATAAGATAGCACTAGATATTTATCTATCTTTCTCAGATTAGTTATGTCGAAAGATAACATAAAAGTTATAAGAATAAATATTTAAACTAGCCTGCCCTTTTTCAACATTCAGACTTTTAAAGAAAAAACTCTAGATAGATAGATAGATTATACTATAGTAGACGTATATATTCTGATATAAACATTTTTTTTAATAACAAATTACCTACCTATCAAAGTCATTAAGCTACCTCCTTTATGCAATATTGTAAACTTAAACTGCTTCAATTTTATAATATCTTGGTAAAACATAAGCAATCATCATCATCATCATCATCATCTTCCTACCCTTGTCCCACATTATGTGGGGTCGGTACAACACGTCCTCTTCTTCCACTCTCCTCTAACAGACGTCATCTCAATGCTCACTCCTTTCTTACACATGTCATCATTCACACAGTCCATCCATCTTTTCTTTGGCGTCCCTCTACTTCTACATCCATCCACATTCATATCTACCACTCTTCTTGTTATATGGCTTTCTTCCCTCCGCATGACATGCCCAATATATTATACATAAGCAATAATGTACTTATAATAATACAGAATTTTAAATAATTTAGGTAAGTCATGCCCATAACCTATTCTGACATGGAAACCGTGAAGCATGGGTCCAATTACGTCGACCCATAGACAGAATCTAAATAATGTCAATAATATTGAATTGCAATTTTTGAAAAATAATAATATTCGCTTAATAAGACATTCGTGAAGGCGCGACTCGCGTTATCACGATTCTAAAGGTGTATACAGGGTGCTCAAACATTTATTTACACTAGTTTATATAAATAAACAAGTCAAAATAAGAGTAAAATGTCAATTACTTACTTCTTTTTATTTATTTTATTTATTTCTCTCTTAACAACTAATGACAAAAAATTTGACAATAACAGATTGTATCCTAAGTTACGATACAATCTTATTAATTTATCTTACTAAGTACTAAAACATAGTTTCGAGAGCAGGTGCCCAAATAGGTTTAAAACCTGTGTCTTGGGTTACTTTTTATTATTAATTGTAAGAAGTATCATATAAAAAGCGCTAGGATCCAGGTCTAGTTTCTTGCCAGTTCTTTTAGACTCTGGTCGTGACGAACTGGCGCCTAGAATCATCTAGTAATATGCTGTTTCAAAGTGATCGTTGTCATTTAATTGAATAATATGGATTGAAATTTGAAGCTATTTATTAAATTCATTAGTGAGACATTTGACGACCGATGTGGCGCGGCGGGCGAAGGTCCGTCTACGACGCGGGTTCGATTCTCGCCTTGGGATAAATGTTTGTACGATCTGCAAATATTTATTCCGGGTGTTCTGGGTATTTTATTTGTATAATAAAAAATATCTATCTATGTAATACAATAGATATTTTTTAAAGATATTAAGTATATCAGCCTTCTAGTACCCATAACACAAGTTCTGCTTAGCTTGGGGCTATATGATGTTGTGTGGATTGTCCAGCATCATTTATTTATTATTTTATTTTATTTTTTTCATTACTAACATAATATATATACATATTATATATACCTGTATTTTGAATAAAACCTTGTCATTTACTGTAAATATTTATTATTTAGTACCACCAGTGTGAACTAGCCCTTACAATGAAGTGTTCCGCATCCCTTCGAGTTCTCATCGTAATTTGAATTCGATATTTGAACGTCGCTCTGTCAACGCAAGCATAGGAATTTTAGGCTTAATTTACACGAGCGTTAAAAACGCGCGTTTTTAATAAAACCGTATTTGCAATTAAAAACAATTAGGATTAGACTTAGAATACAAGATTAGACTTAGGATATTAGATTTAGGATACTACGAGTTTTGATTCTATTTAATTATTCATTAGTATCAGTCTTAATAATGTAACAAAATCATGTTTAATTTAAATTTTGATGCCTAACACTACTTACTTATTTTGTGCTCCAGTAAAGCAACCTACAAAAAGTTTGTTAATTCTAAAAATATGTCACAGATAAAACGAACTGCAGCAGCAGGTAGTCAAAATGTGTTAAATTTATCTTAAAATGTTTATATTATATGCTAAAAAACCAGCCTCATTAAAATGTCGTTCAATCTCAGATAAAAACTGATAATGAGATGCAAAACTGTAGCAACAGCAAATCTCAGTTAAAAAAAACCACTTGTTAAAAGTTTAAAACAACGCCACGTGTAAAATCCGCCTAACACAAGTGTCGTGCCGCCTCAGATAGCGACGGGATCGTGGCGACATCCCGCGGCCGGCGTTATAACTCATGAATGTTTGAATACGTTAGCAGACGATTTATTTACCTTCTGTTTGTCGCTAAAACGACACAACCTCATTTCGCTGCGTCTGTAAAGAGCCTTCAATGTCTTTGACAATTATTTTTGAACATCCTGTATAAACCTATTTAAAAGTGTTCTTAATACTATGCATTTTATCAAGAATATTTACAAATTAAAATAAATATGGGTACAGGTAATATTTGGTTTAAAATACATTGACAAGTAACATGAAATGAGCATTATAAATAATTACTTTAAAACTGAAGGTCAGATCTTGATCAAATTAAATGGAAAAACAAAAAACACTACCTTCAAAATGGAAAAAGAATAATTCAAATTCATTCACTCTGAAAAGTTACGCATAACGTAATTAAATACAATCAAACTCAAACTGACAAACTTATCCTACTTACTGCCAAGCACAGTTAAAATAACCAAGTTCCATCATGACTATCTTACCATGGGGTAAGTTAGTCATATTTTAATAATGTGCAGCTCTTATTTCAAAACACAAATAATAGTAGTAATGACGGTACAGTCAGCTCCGTTATAAACTCATCATCGCCGGTGTGATGGTGTGAAACCGGAAATGGGTCAATGACGATTGTTTTCGATGACACCTGGCGGATTTTAGGGGTCAACCTTATTTTTTATACCAAAATTACAAATTCCTACTTAAATAAAGTTTATTTTGTAACGTACTGAAGAAAACCATCTATTGTATTTCTTTCAATTACACTAATTAATTAATTTAATTGTAAAACTAGGACTGAAAGATACTATCGAAACAAAAAGTACAAATTCAGTCCAAATTCTAAAAATATAAGATTTCCTATTTCACAATATTATTTTTGTATAAATGCCAAACTTTTTACCAACACATTTAAAATTCCCGTATTATTTCTAATTCCCATAGTATAGAATCCATAAAAATATACAGTACTTCTCACTTGACCGATAAATTGACAGGTGATTTAAAAGCAATGAAATGTCACTGTCATTAGCGACGCCATTGTCATGGGAACATCAGTTGCAATATCCTGACCTCAGGGTATCCGGTATTTATTTATTTCGAAAATATAGCGTAGGTTAAATCTACAAACCTTGTGGTTTTCTTGATGCTATTTTAGATAACGTAATTATGTTAACTTTTTAAATGGTAAATAAACAAAAAAAAGGTAAGTATTTATTTATGTCATTAGTAGGTACACTTTAATATATGTAAATTAAATCTGCCCACATAAATTACATATTAACCAATTGTCATTTATTTCTTAAAACGTATGAAAACACTGAATTTCATAAAATAAATAGGTTTTTGTAGTTATTAAATAAAGTTATTTTTATTCTTCTTATATTACACAGCCTACCTTTTCTTTATTTTTTAGCCGAAGATTCGGCTACGTTGCAAAATCCATGGTCGCGGGCAGAAGAAGATCAAAGATCTCTACAAAGTACTAAAAGTATCTAAGGTACCTACTAAGGTACTTGCACCGGATATGGCTTGCAGTTCCCATGACAATGCTATCAGTCGCGAACGTCGCAATGGGAGCCGCGACCGCGTCGTGAGCAGATGCGCAGACGCAGCCTATCGCGCCCACGCAGTTTGGAACCATATCTTAACGTGGATACGACGTGGATGAATTTTTAATTCTGCTCAAAGTTGTTTGTAATTTAAGTTAAACAGAATATAGGTGGTGGGCAAGCCCATTCCATCTAAAATAAATGTCCCAGGCGTTCCGTATATTGGTAAATGGGTAAAAAAAACGCGCCCATAACGCTGTATAAATAATATCTCTCATAGATATTGATATTGATATGATGATTTATAAAGCGAAAATGCAAAGGCTTATAAATATTGTCTAAAACAAAACACAATTTAACTTAATTCAGTAAAATCACAAAGAACATTTAGAATATACTATATGATTCTAGGTTCCAGTTCCACGCGAGTAGAGCCTAAAAAAACAGGCAATAAACTACGGCTAGTTTCTACCGTTTTTTTTGTATGATCCTTTTTACAAATGCCATGATGTGACATTTCCATGAATATAATTTTATTCGTCTTATCCATACTAAGCCCTCGTGGTCCATATACCGTGAGGTGGATAGTAATCTATCAGGGCGCACTGCGCATGCTCCGCGAAACATTTTATTGCACTTCACATTAGCTGCATCAAATCTTAACTACCTAAATAAAAACCGAGTACGGTGACAACAATATATAAATTTCTACTTGAAATGATTATACTACACTCGAGAGCAATGAATCCGGGTCACTTAAAGAATCCTAAAAATCTCGGAAACTAAAAATGCTAGGTTAATGCAATAAATTGTATTTAATAGACAATGTAATACTCCTTAAATGAAGGTATTAAAACTTCTTAGTTATTGTAAATTTATATCATAAAAAAATCAAATTTGAAAAAGGGCCACTTTCGAAGATGGAACTACGAAATTACAGCATTTGGTTTTGCTTTTGTTTGTAATCTGTCATTTATGTGGGTACATAAACCATGTTGATAGTGCTCTATATTCATTATTCAAGCTGAAATTATGTCGCTTACGCCTGAAGAATGCACCAGAATACTTACAATGCTGGAAACCGGCCGGAGTCAGCGCGATACAGCCAGGACTGTCGGTGTGTCGCTGTCAACAGTACAAAGAGTTCTCCGACGTTACGAAGAAACTGGTTCTAACCTACGCAGACCAGGAACGGGCAGAACCAGGTGTACCACAGCACGAGAAGACCGATACTTGGTGAACACCATGCTTCGAAATCGCTTTCTCACAGGAACTGAACTCACCAATCAGTTTCGACGCCTCGGAGGAAGTAACCCAAGTGCATGGACAGTAAGACGTCGGCTTGCTGAATCTAACTTAAAACCCCTTAGACCTGCAAACGGCCCTAAACTGGAGCGTGGGCATCGTATTTCGAGACTAAGATATGCCCAGAGCCACGTAAATTGGAGTATTGAAGATTGGTCAAAAGTTATGTTCTCCGACGAATCAAAATTTATGCTCTACAAGCACGATGGAAGACACAGAGTGTATCGAAGACCAGGGGAAAGATTCAAGCAAGCATGCATCGAAGAAAAAGTAGCCTACGGTGGTGGGTCTGTACTTGTGTGGGCCGGAATTTCTTCTGAAAGTCGCACAGAGCTGGTGATCATAGAAAACGGCTCTTTAACTAGCGTAAGATATGTGGAAGAAATCCTCAATGATCACGTTGGTCCATTTATGGTCAATTTAGGTGAGGATGCTATATTTATGCATGACAATGCCCGACCTCATACAGGTAGGATTGTGAATGACTACCTTCAAGAGATGAACATTACTCGTATGGAGTGGCCAGCGCGCAGCCCGGATATCAACCCGATCGAGCATGCTTGGGACGAGCTAGGCAGATGCGTAAAACAACGAAACCCTCCCCCAATCACGCTTCGTGAGCTCAAAATTGCTCTCACAGAGGAATGGGAGAATATTCCCCAAAATCGTATAAGGAACTTGGTGTACAGCATGCCAAACCGCGTAAACGCAGTAATGGAAGCACGAGGAGGCAATACGAAGTATTAAAATTCAAGAAAATCGTAATAAAGTTCAAAAATTTCATGTTTCCTATTTTTGTTTTAAGGAGAGATCAGCAGTTTTTTTCTTTATGTAATTTTGTGTTAATAAAATGTATGGTGACTCATATTTTTTTTACTTTCATTTAAGGAGTATTACATTGTCTATTAAATACAATTTATTGCATTAACCTATCATTTTTAGTTTCCGAGATTTTTAACATTCTTTAAGTGACCCGGATTCATTGCTCTCGAGTGTATTTATCTACCTTAAAATTATTGATGGCGGGACGACCTCGATGCTTTTAAGGGGGATTGGTGGAAGAAAGCGGAGAGGATGATTCGAAGGAATTAGGGGAGACCTTTGCCCAGCAGTGGGACGAGATAGGTTAATAAAAAAAAAAATGTTATACTTAATTGACTTGTAATAATATGAAACAAAAGTGAGTACATATATAAAAATAAGCAAGTTGAACTATCTATAAACAGTCGGCAATGTCCTGTAAAACTGCGTTGAAATGTTCGACCTATCCCTTTGTTTTTAAATTGCACCTAGCATTTTTACTATAAATTAATGTACCTACTAGTCGGTCCAAAACTCGGCAGTATAAGAAGCTGAGGGGTACTTCTCAGCCTGTTCAGTCTTATACTCACGTACAATAAAAAAACAAAAGGAATTTTTCGTTCACTATTATCATTAAATCTAACAGTGACTTTAAAACTCTCCGTTCTATTATATCCGGTCTAAAAATCTCAAAATTATATCACTTATAAACGGATAAGGATCTAAGCGATTAATTTGGGCTCCCACACGGCGGCCTACGGATTTATAGCTATAACCGTGGACTAGATAAGGCATCGCATCGCGAACTCTGCTCTCACTGCACCGTGCCCACGCCCACGCTTGGACACAGTCTGGGATATGCAGCTAGATTACTTGCACACTTTCAGTTTTAAGAATGTGCTTCTTCTTTTTTATGGTTTCTCTGTTTGTCAATATGACAAATACATCTATTTATTTTGCCTTTTCTTTTAAAATGGCTTCTGTCCGACAGTTTAACAGTATGAAGTTATTTTGAAATATTTCTAGACAAGTCGATAAACTGTTGGTCTAGTTGGTTGTTATTTGTTTAAAAGCAACGCATCAAAAAATTACAGAACTCAAATCAGCTCGTTTTTTTGCTTTAAAACCACTACTATCTTGATTTTTTTTACAACCATTATATATTTTTACGAAAACTTACAACTGAAAGCTGCGCGCAGTTATGCGCTTTGCCACGATTTTTCATAGTGAACTAACTGTTTCCGTTTTCCTGTGCAAACTTTATGATCCCATTGTAGTTGATTAGTGAATTTGAGAAATATTCATTTGGGATGAGTCAGTGTAGACTATTACTAAAAGCTTTGGGGCTTTTAGATCTGGTTCACTTTGACTCATTTTGGATTTTAAATTTAATGCATATTTTTGCTTGTACACTTGCAAAAGATACACACATTATTGATTAGGAACTACTTATTCTTAATCCTGAATTTGTAACTGGCAAACACTGAAAAAAAGCGGAAAACTGGGCTCATGAGGCGTCTTAAAAGAGACCTACGTTCATCAGTGAATGATGTGTTAAAAATTAGGATGAAATACCTACATAGATAGATTTTTCTCTTTACAAAGCAATCTAAGTATTGTTATAATATTGCACTAAAATACTAATATCAATCAATGTTTATACTAACTGTAGTAATATTCCTTCTAAGCCTACTAGATATTAAAAAAATCTATTCACAGGTGTACATTATCGTGGGATTTAGCTCGTCATGACTCACACTAACAATCACACAATACCATGATTACGAATTGATTTTTTCAAGGTTTATCTATAAAACTCTTTATAGAATGTAGGTGATGTTTGTGACTAGTGTGACTACCCTTCTCAGTTATACATACCTAATTGATTTTTGATTTGGATGTAAGAAAACGGAAATGACATCGTGATTTGGGTTTCTAGAAACCGGCCGTAAGATGACCAAATAATTTTTTTTTATATTTGCTAAAACTCTAGTCCAGAAATCCCTGAATATATAAACTTATACCTCTTTATGAAGCAATAAGTAACCTGATAGTTTATTTCTTTAAAACATTTTTGTACCTGTAGACTGGGTCCGTAGAATAGTAGCTGCTAAATAGGTAGTCGTCCATTTTGAACGACAAAGTTCTGCATGTCTCTTTATAGTGTATTCTATGGTATTGGACTTAGTAGATATGCTATAGAGATGATAATACCTATCAACTAGCGACAGCTCGCTGCTTACAAGTGGCTCGCTACGCTCTCGTATTTTTTGAACTAGTTTGCGTAACAGTTTTTCTTACTTGCTTAATACATGCTTTTTGAAATGAACACAAAACCACACACTCTATCGCAGCTGATTGTAACTTGTTGCTGAAAGGTTAATAAATATTCCTATGCTTGTAGCAGTAACTATAATAATATATGGAATCAAATACATTACTAGGAATTTATCAATAAAGAATATAGTTATTACTTTATCAACTATTATAATTATAAAAAAAAGTTTATCCTAGAACTTAATTTAGTTTTACAAACATTAAATATTTGTATCTCCTTAAAATCACACTAATTCAAACCTATCACACTAAAAACGACTCTGATAATTACAAAATAAGCCCTACTATTTTATATCTGAAGTGGTTAGTTTAAATTCAACCTTATCCTTTCTATCCAAGACTCAAAATCCTCAAACCAAAATAGATGATATATTAAAAATTGAGCATCAACAGTCCATGAGAAGAGTCAACGAACAAACGGACAAATCGCTAATTTACATATAACAAATACTGAAGTCACGTTTTCAGTAAAAATGTAATGTCAGGAACGATACGAGAAGCGTGCAACGTTCCAAATGGATTTTATTTTGCTACACATTTTTTTGCAAAGCTGGTTTTACCGTCCAATGAGGACGCGCACTGTGAAGTATTGTACCATCACTCAATAGTGTAATGATCCAAACGAAATATGTTATAAATTATACCATCTCCTACGCAAAATTGCGTTAACCTACGTGTGTAAAGTACTTGTCAAAGTGTTTTAATGCTCTTGCCTATCATGCTGAGGGTCGTAGGTTCGATTTCTACCAAGAACAAATATTTATCATTTAAATTTCACATTTTATATATATTTAACAAATTCTGATCATGTTTGTTCCTTCGGTGTTCTATGTATGTAACTATTTAGAAAAAAATATTAATGTATATGAGGTATAAATACATATCGTATTAGGCATTTCTATACAGGAAATAAGCAAAATTCCTATTCAAAAGGATGCACTACTCGCTTCCTCGATAAAACAAGCTACAAGTCATCTCTAATTATTACCCGCACTCGCAATAACGTACGGGCATATTGTAAAACCAAATCCAGCGATCCACAGGTCACGTTAGCTAATACAGAATATTTCACAAACAATACCTGCCCTCAACCCATACTAGCCATAACACATCACACCATTATAACCCTTATTACAACCTAATAGGGTCCATAAACATCAAGATTTAAATTGGATGGTGGTATGCAATAGCAACCTAGCGCGTGGCAATTAACGCATAAACCCAGCCAAGATGGTGGTATTATTTAGATGTGTATGTGAAAATTTACATGTACGTAAAATGGAGAAATGAGTTTAGAGTGAAGCAGGGAAAGGATCTGTGCTGATTGCCCGCTGTGAGATTTGTGGAATTATCTCGTACGGACCGATGTTTATTTACATATTAACCAGCCATTAAACACAAGTATGAATATTTTTTTTTATTTCGGGAATAAATAATAACTTTCAAACTGGTGTTGTTTGCTCTTTTGTCTCTTACTCGTTTCTCCATTTTACGTACAGCACTGTGTACACTATCATGTCTATTTTGTCATCTGTTAAACATACAGAAGAAGTGGATAGTGTGGGGTTATTGGGCTTCATTTAACATCATTATCATTGTTGTTATCATCAGTATCATATAGATGTGTAGAAAAGAGTCTGGGAGTATGACAAGAGGTTTATTCAGATTTTTTTAAAAGATTGAAAACAAAATAAAGACATTGAAAACAGGTTTGAGACGTGACGGAAAACCAGAAAAAAAAATCCAATTATGTATAAAAATCCTTATTTTGGATATTAGATTAAGAATACATACAAAAACATTTTATTACACAGTCCCCAAACGACCATCAGTTTTGTCTCAAACCAAAGTTGTAGTATTCCTATATTTTGAGTTTTTTGTTAACCTCCCGTTATCGATTGGTTAAACTAATCACGGTGCAATAAAATCCACCTGAATGTGTTCATTTCAAGAACAGTATGAGACTTAGTTATAATTCCCACGAACAATAGCAAAATAGTTTATTTATATTTATATCGTAGAAATCATATACATAATTAATAATTTTAATATTGCTTAAAATATCACTTATCTTAAGAAAATAATTGAAAAAACAATATTCCTTTCCACTAAAAGGTGAATTATTACGACATCAAGAATAAATATTTGAAAATATTGACATTGACAAGTATTTTTAGATATGACAATCAAATTCAGCATTGTTGGATTAGTAGTAACGTAACACGTCACTACTAATCCAATTAAATGTAGTAAAAAACATAATTAGGAAAAGTCACTTCAAAAGTAGTTTTTTACTCATTAACCCTACAATGGCTTCTTAACCCTTGACAGCTGACATCTTCATGTGTCAAACACTTTGACAGATGAACTGGTGTACAAAACCACCCACTGCCTTCAAACAGATGTACCAATTAAATTATTACTAAATACTTAACCTTCATTCTGATTTCAGATTAATTATTGCTATTGTAGATAGAACTGTATTGTACAAATGTAAAATTACATGTAGCTTCTGGAATTTAGTTCTTATGTTCTAGAGGTTACGGTTCAGTGTATGTGTAAAGTTAAAATTGTAATAGTTTAATCCAATAAAGCAAGCCTGATGCGCCTGTCACAACCTAGAGACATTTTAGGGTTCCGCTAAAGTAAAAAAAAACTATGCCTTTTCAACATATAAACAAACTTTGTTAGTATATTTAGTTTTTCAGCTGCGTTATGTATATTATATTAAAAAAATACTTTGTAAAGTAATTTAGTCACTTGGTACATTTATAAAGTATCAAGTAAAATGTTGCTCATTCAACAAAAGATAAAAATAGTTGTATAATATAAAATTAAAATGCCATTACCATAAACTAATTTAATTATGATAAATTCAGAAACATTTATAATACTAAAGCAACGGAACCTTTAAGAGTATATAGATTGCTAGCTTGATCGTAATGTCAAAAAGACTACCCTACATTTGTAAAGAGCTCTCAAAAGGTACTTGTGTCTTCGAGTTACGTGTGGGAGGGCCTTAAGTGTGGGTACCTTCTAAGGACAACGCTAGACAAGTGTCATGGAAGTAATTAAAAAGTTAGTAAAATATTTATTGAGATTCAAAACACTTGTGAATTAAAAAATATTGTTTTTTTTTTTTAAGTTTGCAAATTAAAATTAAGCAAATGTAATCCTACTAATAGTTTTATTTTTTTAATATAATACTTACTTACCTACTTGAATTATTTTTGTATGAAATATTATAAGAAATGTTTTGCTTTTTACATACAATATTTGAAATGTATTTGTGTATAACAAGCGATATTTTTGTTGTTATAATATTTTCATGATAATTTTTTTTGCAGATGTTCATATAAAACTAACTTTGATAAAAAAAACCAAGGTCAATAAATACACTGATTAGAGTAATAAGTTCAATCTAATGTGGGCGTCCTGACTCATAGGCATGAGTATGAGTAGGTAGTATTGAGTAGTTGAGTAGGTACGTTTTCGCAAAGTGATTGTAAGATGGCCTTAAGATAATTCGTATTGTTTTTAAATCAACGCCTTAGATTAAGATAATGAAGTTGCAATGTTATGTGCACTTTACTGTTTAATGTTTTATGCCTATATTTTTGATAATTTTTACACAATGCGTATTAAGTATTTACGGGTTAAATGATAGACTATAAAAAATATAAGGGACTTGAATAGATAAATTGTCACGCTCTAGTTCCAAACTAAGCAAAGCTTTTACTATGGGAACTAGATTGCTGATAGAATAATATAATAAAAATAAAATAAAAAATAAAAAAGCCTTTTATTTCTTGCTTAAGTAGGTACTTAAATATAACATGACAAATATAAACTAATAGTATTTTTTTTTTTTTTTAAGGAGGAAGTATTCTTATTATTTTTTGTTTGTTGTAAATTCTATTTTTCTTTCGCGATCAGAAAAGCTGCTATCACATTAGCATAAAAATTTTCAATAAACTGCCTAATACTATTAAAGAACAGCCCCTCAGGAGATTCAAAAGTGTTTTGCGTGCCTGGTTGCTGGATCATGGGTTTTACACAGTCAGGGAATTTTTAGAATTAAAATTGACAAATTAATATTAGTATACTTAATAAATAAATATTTGCACACCAAAACTTAGCTGGTATAATATATTGATACTATTGTTTAACTTAAGATCTGTTTTCATGACATGTATTATGCAAATAAATGATTCTTATTCTTATTCCTCCAAAGGCTGCCATTCGTCTCAGTTTTGAGCTATAGAGAGAATAATATAATTATGTTTAATTTATTTTTGGAGAAAATTTAAATTTTTACTTTAATAAATACATTATTTTGATTAGAGTAGATTTTTCGTGCCCACTAATATAGATTCCTTAATTAATCTCAAAAACTTAAGGGCAGTAATTAGACTATGTTTATTCAAACGAATGTATACAAATAAAACCAAATTATTATAATATGCGAGCGTTCACAATCAGCATGTTGGTTAAAAATAAAAAATCTTCTACAAATAAACAGTAATTGAAACGCACCCGCAAGGAAACATTTTTAAAAATCTTGTATCCAAAATTCAAATAATTATCTCGTTTACGAATACAGTGCTACACATTATTTATTTATTTCACTTGAACTTTATTCCGCCAGACATAAGGTTGGATTTTGCAAAAGAATATTTAAATATGTGTGTGGTTTTAATTTTAATGTGAACAAGCGTTATTTTTTGTATTTAACTGTAACGGTATTGAAAATTTCGATGATTGCTTAATTGTTTGTATGACTGTAATTTAACATTTCTGACATGTAAAATGACGTACTTGATCACGAAGTTTGGTTATATTGTTACTGCTTCTTGAAAATAATTATTTACACAGTTAAATAATAAATACTCACGAAATACTTGAACACGGTAGATATTCTCTTATATTTACATAAAAAAAATATCATTAAAGGTTTTTGATCTTATTCAACTTTAAATTATGTATTAATAAAATTAATTATTGCAACAACCGAACTTGGCTACATTATGTATGAGAAAATAAGGTTTTTTTATACATAAGACCTAATTGTGTACGTAATGAAGACAATAAAGATACTAAGGTGCAAAAAACCAAAGACAAAGTATAAAAAAAATAATCAGAGCATACTTCGTAGACACGAAAGCCCGCCCATTCCTTGTATTGAAACCGTCAAAAAAATATAAGTTGTTATATTGACTCCATATTAAAGTCGTGCGACCGGAAACTATAATTTTATTTCAATTGATATTTAGAAGAGGCGCTATCAATAGGTTTAATGGACTATTATTGGACAAAGGTCATGATCGTTTTAAAGTGTTACGCTTAATTATAACGGAAATTTTACTGTTTTGTTTAATTTATATATATTTTTATTCATAGCATTTATAAACAAATATATATTGATATAGTAGATTATTTATAATTAATTTTATAGCATTTTTATTGAACTTGATTTTATTTATGACTATTTTGATTTTAATCTGGACTAATTAGTGCTAATTATTGATTTATTTCTGATTATTTGAATAATGGTTTTACAACAAAAATTTGCTTCATTTTTAATTCGAAATACTATTTAACTGTGTCACACATTTATCCTATTTTGAAGACGGTTAAAAATGATCCTCATATCGACTATAAGTATGTTTTTTTCTGTGAATGCATATTATTTTTATTTTTTCATTTTATTATTTGAGGAAGACCATCAGCTTATAATAACTTATATAACAACAGTTTAAGGTTACATGCGAGCCATTTACAGGTCCTCACTAATAGCAAATTATGCAATTAATCTTCTTTATTTTTACAGGATTCCCTTATTTGATATTAAATAAAAAATAAACATACTTAGCACTACATAGGGTTCATATAATTCAAATAAAAACACTATCACAGTCCCGAGAAACCTACTTGTAATTTTTTTGTAGCTATCCGCAAACGTGTACCAAATCCGCGTACATTGCTGCGTTTCAATTATTATTGCACATTACCGTGCGGTCTGCGCTCGTAACACTTCGTCATTGCACTACCAGTTACGCTCACCGCAGTTCATTAGCTTGGAGTTACGAATATATACAAATATTTGTAGACACAAATATTTAGTAAAGTAAAGTAGTCCTCCGGCGAGATGGAGCGACGATCTGCGGAGTGTATCTGGCAAACACTGGATGTGGCACTCGGGGACTGCCGCGGTAAAGCTATTGCATAGCATGTTTTGCTGGATTACGCATGCGCAGTGTTAGGTTATTAGGTGCGTTACGGAATTCTGGATTCGATCTCCACGCTCAAGGCCCGCGATTAAAGCTATGCAATAGCTTAAATAGTTACGAGTATTTAGTTAAAGTAAAAAGTACTGAAACAGCACCTGAAATTTTGACAGCTATCAAACTATTTAGCATGATCAACGCATAAATATATCCTGGAATCATTTATTTAATGCTTCTATTTTTGTCAAGATAAGCAAGCTCCCAACATATTCGTACTCCTAGGTTCAGCTTAAAAGTTTTTGCTCTGACATTATTGGCGCGTTTGCAGAGATAGCTGCGGTCAAACTTAAGTGGTTACTACACTGTTTGTTTTTGCACACCATTGTACAACGTGTACATTTTATTGAGCTCGACTGAACAAAAAGTGTACATAATATTGTAGAACATGGTTTAACACAACCATTTCTGACTTTATGGTATGTTTGTTTTTGTATAACAATTTCTATAGTATAGACACGTTTTCAATCATTTTGATCGTAGAGTCAAACCACGGTAACTTTACATGTCAAATAGCTGAATGAATGAAAAACGCTTTAAGTATATGTACACAAAGATACCACAAACAAAAAAAAAACAATAGGTTAAACTTTGTTAAAATAAGGACGGCCTTATCGCTCAATAGCAATTTCTTTCATGCAATATTTTTTGGAGTTTAACCACGCTAAGTTTGCATGACAAAAGGACAACGTCCACTTTCGGCACAAAGATTGATTCCAGCAGTTTCTCAACGACAGATTAATTATAGATTTAAAATAATTCATTTGGATATAAACTATTAATACTTCTTCACAGGTGGTCCAATTACACTGTAACTACTTATGGTGGTACAAATACGTACAATTAGCGCCGATGTACATGACAATATAAATTATACGCATTTATCAATATGTAATTGGTTTTTGTTTTTGTTTTTAATTATTGTTGTAAGACTTTTTTAACTGAAAACTATTAGGTGCTTACTTTATGAATACGGAGTATTTTTTAATACGTTTTTATATCATTTAAAGACATGTATAAGAAAGAACTATAGGTACTAATTACCAAAAATGATCGAAATGAAAAATATGAAAAATGTTTTCTATGATCTTCTTCTTCGTCGTGTCGATGATCTCAAACAGTGTTTTCCGAAAACTTATATTATGACTACAAATTGTTATGTATTATTTTTTTTAATAAATAACTTAAAAAAAAATTTCAATAGTTATTTTAGAATTTGATCACAATTATTTTTTTATGATATTAAGTTAGTAAATAACGATTTCAAATAAGTTACTTACCATAATTGTTTTTTAATAAATTAAAAATATAGTTAATTCGATAAATATTACAGATTACAAACGATTTCTAGTATTAAAACAATATGTTTTGTACAATAAATGTTTTAAATTGATTTAAGATTTCTCAGACCATTATTTAGACTAGCAGAGACATTGAGGTATGTTATACAGTTTGAACATTTTAATACAAATTTTGAATTATTTTTTCCTATTTCTTAAAAATATAGTTTTGAATGGATCGATAGATGAAGCTTAATTTTTTTATTGAACCAAAGATTAAAGTCTGCACTGAATAAAACTCACACTAGTCTTTTTTTGTATGATTTCTAATCTATGTTAGATACTATTTCATTTGTTTTAAGACATCATTCATATTTCATCTTTTCGTAAATCACAACTTTTCTTATAATCAAACTTTTGTGAGATTCTGTATACACCTTTACACGATGAGCTTGACCTTTAATCCTGACCTTTCTCACTTCCGAAGTTTATTAATACCACTATTATATAAATTAGCGCAATTTGTATTATTTGTACGGAGTTATATTTAGGATCTAAGCTCTTATAATTTTGTAGATTTCATTAAAACTCATGCAATAAATGATGGTTTCGTATTTTTTATTGTGAAATGCGTAAAGAATTGTTTTATCTCCACAAAAATTGTATTTATCAAATAATATATAAATATATAAGTAGCTTTTTGATAAGGCCGCCGGTGTTGTTACTAATTTAAGTAAGTATTTTCAAAAATTATTAAAAAATATTCAATCCCATAGTAAAAACTTTGCTTAGTTTGGGACTATAGTGCGATAGGTGATATGTCGGTGAGACTCATTTCTTCTAGGACTAAAGTTTGTAAAATAATAATGTAATTTGTTATTTACAATAACATTTGTTTTTATTATATGTTCTCGATCGCCAAGTCACGGTAATAAGTAAATATCGTGCGAACCAGCCGAACCATCTCGGTTGTATTATACCATGTAATTTAATAACGATGACTTAAGGCGAAGCTATACTAAGAATAATAAATTCAAAATATTATGTGTAAATAACTTAAAAATAATAGTTACAGCACAAAGTACATAAAAAAATAGCTTATAAATGAATTGCTGATCTTCACAGTGCTTATCTTATTTTCTATGTTTAGATAGACATTTTTATTTATTTAATTAATTAATAGGACAATCAACGTTTATATAATTGTGGATTGTCCAGCATTATTTATTTATTTATACTTATTTTGGAACATAATAAAAAAAAATCTATACTAACTCAATATAAAGTAAAAAATCTACCATTTTTTTATAAAAATAAATGAATTAAAATCATACATCCTCCCCTTAACCCGGATGATTCGAACAAACTCAAAGAAATAAGACGTTAGAACAGAAGCCGCTGTCCCAATTATTACGGACATTATTAAATAATAATAAAAAATAATATAATTCAGTTTAGTCAAGTAGACGAAATGATTACCTAGTGCGGAATCCTCTTGGTTAGGGATGTGATACGCACGATGTAAGGTTATCGATAAAAATGCTGCAAAATATTATGCAATATAAGTTGTGTCAAACAATTGAAATGGTGTACAAGCGCCCAAGGCATTATAAATACAAGCAGGTATTGGTTGTATACGATGTTGTGACTCAAATAAATAAATAAGTTTTAAACATGATATTAGACTTTCATTGTCTCTGAGTAATATAATTTCCGCGGTCTTTATAAAATAAACCCAACTTTAAGAGAACTTTCTATTTAACGAAAGAGTCATAATTTTTCATATTCCTGATTTTATCGATTTTGATCAAAATAGACATCCGCAATACAATATTGCAGTCGATAATTATTGATATGATTGAGTTGAAGTGGTCCTTTTGAACTTTTTATCATTTAAAGGAGAAATTATTCAAAGTTTCTTTAGAGAATATAGTCGATAATTTTTATATCGATATCGATGAAACTTAACATGTCATGTCCCAACACTATTCCATTACTGCGGCGCCGTCTGTAATCCGGTCTCGTTTTATTTCGCGAATCAGTTGTGGTTAGATTGCACAGTAGCCGTGATTCATATTATAATGTAAATTGATTTATATTCTACGCTGTTGGATTTACTGAAATATCGAGATTGAAATACTGAGGAGGTTCTATTTATTTTTAAATAATGAATATTTTTGTTTAGGGCTAGATCTAGAAATAAACAAATATTATAAATAAAATCAATTAAATCGAAAAAGTTTGAAAATTGTTTTTTTTCTGTTAGGCCAAATAATGGTTAATAAATGCATAAGTATTTTTAAACATATGCATTTATCAACAGTTTAGTTCCCATAATACAAGCTTTGCTTAATTTGGGACTAGAGTATGTGTGAAATGTTCATGAATATTTATTTTAATTATTAATAATAATTTTATTTTCTAGAGTCTCAGTAATAAACCAATAACCTATCTGAATTTCAATTACTGTAAGCAATGAAATTAATTACATTAATTGCAATTCCACAGTTAAACCTAATTACAAACAAAATAAAGGCTCAGTGTGCTAATTACATAATTAAACATAACTCTAGTACAGCAAATTCCCTGTAATACCCACTTAGAGTAATAAAGAGCATACTATCGAATACTATAGAGCTAGCAAAAATAAGTCATCTCTAGTTTATACCTGAAGCGTTCATACTTCACATTGAAATTCTCAATTTATTTATGGAAAAACTTTTTTTATTGCACATTTTTGATGGACGTAGTTGATTAGATATATAAAAAAATGGTTGTCTGTAAAGTCGGTTTACTGACTATAGTTGAACGTGACAACGAACGCAAAGGCCGATTGTGCTTCTTTCTCGCTCGTTCCGCGCTCTCGCTTGCACTTCAAGCCTTACATGGAACGCCTCAGAGCGAGGTAACGCCGCATGATCTATGTTTTTTCGTGCGTGCAGCCGGCTCTATCGAATTATAAGACGTTGTCACGTCAATAATATAATTAAATCCCGTTTTTTTTCAATCACTATTTTATACAACCTGTAGATACTACTTATCTGTGACGTCATTGTGTGACGACACGCTTGCTCTCGTGCGAGGGGTGAAAGCTAGAACGAAGGCGAGCGAGCGGGAACGCATTCGAGCAAGGTACGCAGTTAAGTCGCAAGTATCGTAGTTTATAGTTTATAGAATACCACTCTGTTATCGTGTCGTATTCCCATGCACCCATAGGGTTGTACCGTCGTAATTAATACACGCCCACATTTATCGATGCTCGACGTGTGAGCGTAATTTTGTTGCAGTCGATTTATTTACAGCAAAACTTCCTAGTTGGATATTGTTTGAGAAAATGATATAAAACGTACACAGATCTTGACTTTGGAATTTTTTTATCCCATCATCCTTATCCCACACTAGGTGGGGTCGGCATAACATGTCTTCTTCTTCCACTCACTCCTACTCTTTCACACTATCCAACCACTTCTTTTTTGGCCTGCCTCTACTTGCACGCGCATTCACACTTACTTATATATTTAGAATGCCAAAGTCAAGTATTTAATTTATTGTATGTAAATGCCTTTTACAGGAACTCAAACTGAAATAATCTTCATTATAGACCCGTACTATCTAGGCGATTTTAGGTGCCAGTTCCACGAGACCTTAAGATATTATTTAGACGATTTAATGGAACACCTTATATATTTAACCTATCGTACATAACCTAACAACATAACTATCGCGTCTATTTCAACACTGATAAAAACATAAAATCGATGTATCGATAAAAAACACGAACAAACAGAAACAATTCGTGCGCTCTCATAAGTTTAATTAAATATTTATTCGTGTAGGGCGGAGCGGCCCGCCCTCTACAGATATCGATATTATTTTACTGATATCAAATTTTGGGGTACGTCCTTAGTTTTAACGTATGATTAAAAATATTTCGAGAAGTGTGACAGCTATTGTAGTAATTATGATCATATTTTTTCAAATAAATTTGGCATAATTCAAAACAAGGTTTGATTTGCATACTGATTTAAAAAAATATATTAATTAGGTAAATATACTACACTTATTGTAGGTACTCATTCATTTTCGAGATTTATTTTATTTTTATGTTACATGGAATACAAACAGCTTTTAAAAATTAGGGAGTAATAGAGTGAATGTAATTAATGCTTAATAATTAAATACCAAATTAAATGAAAGAATTTAAATCGCCTTGAAAATGTACAAAACAGCGCAATGACCTCATTAAATTTATCAGTATATCAACATTTATATTAATAGGTAATTTTTTTTTTAATATTCTTTGTACCGAAAAATAACGAAATATTACTCGCTATGTGTACAGCCACCACTCACCCCGACTGTACCTGAGCGAATTCATCACACAAAGGTCACGTGATCAATTCTCCATTTTTATGATGTCAGCGAAAACAAAAGTGAGTCACATCTATTTATACATTGATTTTCGATCGCGATTGTACAAGGATGTTGAAGAGGCGTCATTTTTCCATAGAAAATTATTATCAGTAGCTCTACCATGAGTTTTTACAATCTATACTCGCTAGCGTCTGTAGTTAAAAAAATGTATGAAGAATGTACAGCGCCTCTAGCGGATAGCTGGGTACTACAGTTCTTAATACTAATATTTACGTAACTACTGTAGTAAAGTCAGGCGATTTTACTGTGACAACTCATTGTAGAGGCACTGAACATCATCATCATTAAACTATATCAGTCCACTGCTGGACGTAGGTTTTTTTAAGTACAGACGCTAGCGAGTATAGTAGGTATAGTAATAACTCATGGTAGAGCTACAGAGATGTGAAACATCGTCTAGTAGTAAGAGAGTTTATAATAACTTTATAATAAGTTGTTTGATGTGCGTGACTCGAGTGGAAAACGCTTTGTTACGCGTTATTATTATATTATTGTACCTTTTTAGTACCTTGCATGATTCGATAACGTGCTCAATACATTTTAATATTTAGAGTTCCGTAACAAAGCAAAAAACGGACTACTATAAATATAATGTAATTAGTCTATAACTGACGACTTTATGTATAAAATTTAGAATTTTAAAAATGGTTCTTCTTGGTAATTTTTCGCATTATTAATGCCGTAAAGAACGTTAATTTTGATAAGTAAAATACATTTAAAAAATATTTTTAAGGACCTAAACTTAAATAACAAAACATTTATTTTAATTAATTACATACATAAACACAATATAGGTACAGCAGTAGTATTTTATTTACGACTAGCTGACCCGTGCCCACTTCTTTGGGCCTAATTCGACCGTTATTTCTCCGATTCACTTTGCAAAACGGACTACCACGTAAAAGCCTTTTTATTTTTCGGTTTTTTATATAGCCTATGACACTCAGCAATAATGTGGCTTTCTATTGGTGAAAGAATTTTTAAAATCGGTTCAGTAGATCCCGAGATTACCCCTTACAATTTAACAAATATACAAACACACAAACTTTACTTCTTTATAATATTATATATATATATATATAATATATATAAGTATAGATAGGACATGAGAGTAACACGAGACAAAATAAAATAATTAGTAATTACAAGAAATACAGTATCAACTATATTTATTAGATTAAAATTATTTTCATGTTATATGACAAAATTCAAATGAAATGCTATTTTTTAATCAGTTCAGATGTTTTCTTTTATGATGCAATTTTTAAGCCAACTTTTTCAGTTCTATTAGACGGAACACTTAATATTCAAATGAATCTTCAAACTTGGCCAATTTATTTATATCTACTTTTCCATGGTTCATGACTGGTAACTTTAATTTAACGTCGTTTTGTCCGTTATTTGTAAATAACTTGTCAAAATCTCAAAAGGTTGTAACGAGAGTTACACTACGCGTGATAAAGTTTCACATCGCATTATACGCCATGTAATTGTAAAATTTGAAGATATTTAATAAATAGGTACAAAGTAACAAAATAAATGTTAAAAAGAGCATTTAATAAATTAAGAAATAAATAAAAAAATCGGTAGCTAAGCTATCCAAGCTCAAATAATCTAAAATAAAGATTATAACAATATTAAAATGCTGTTGTGTATGACAAATCTATTACTTACTTCCATCAATATTATTTACTTTGCAACATATTTTCAAGAGCCTAAACCCTATTCGAAGACAAACGCTAACACCACAACGTTCACTAATATTTCTAACTAAATCTTTTCATTTAAAGTTTTTAGTATGATATGTATACCTATAATGAAAAGCAAACACATTTTTTTAAAATATGAACTATGAATTAAGCTGAAAGGTAATTAACTTAATGGCTTTTCCACTTAACATCAGGGGAGCCGACGTTAAGTGGAAATCACTGTCTTTAACAACAACGGATATTTTTTTCGTTTTTTTGCTAATGAAATAACGAAATGCATGATTTTTACACAGTTTTCTTTCTCCGAATAAGCTAACATTAAACAAATAGTGTCATATAACATTTAAAGTACCATAGATATTCTGCGTTCAAAGGTAACCATAAACAATTGAATAAAATAAAATGCCGTTAGTGATGGGCCGAGTAACATCACTAGTTCATACCAGAACAGCTAGATCACTTTCAATAAGTGACCCAAACTTATACAAAAAAAGATTGAAGGCAGAAACGTTACTCGATGATAATAGGAATAGATAAAACTAAATAAATGTTTATTATGACATAATTATCACTAAGTTACATTAAAAAATGCAAACTAGATAAATAATCTTATGCAAAAATAAATTAAACTCATGTTGGTAATAAATCCTTCGACAACCACTCTTAACCAATTATATTTTAATTGTTATTTATTTAAAAAAATAATATTAAAAAATTACAGACTCAAGGATACATAAATCATAAAATCGGGTTACGTTCGTGCATAAATAGGATGATTAAATAAATTGATGATAACGACGATGCATAACTAAAATAACACAGCTGTTTAAACGTAGACTGTGTCACCAGCAAAGATTATTAAACAAATATAGTTTCGTGCACAATGAATTGATTACGCACGCGGTTTGTTCAGCTCTCGACGCGTCCATCTGCCCGATTGTGATGCTAATAAGTGAAATTTACGATGGACAATCGATTTGAGTTGGATTGGATTTCGATGGTGGTTACTGTCATATACAGCTTGGTTGTTAGAATAGGTAGTCAAGATTTGAAATATGTGTAAGTGGGGCTATTACGCAAATTTATGACCTTTGACCTCGAATAAAAAACAACGCACAAGCGGGATCGACGGGGACTTTTGACATATCATTTGTAATGACGTATTCAAGACCTGCACAAAAATCCAGCTTGTTGGGAATTAATGCAAACTGGAGTCATAATTTTAGTCTATTTTGACTGGACTATATCGCGATTCTACTCTGGGCCAATGTGACTGTGGGGCCCCCATACAATCTATGTTCCATGCTCGTTTGCCCCTTGTGCCATAATACCTGCACAAGGGATGACCTCATCAATAGTACAGACAAGGGGATAAATGTGGCAAAGTTCTACATGAAATGCGTTTAAATTTTTTTTAGTGTTTATGACACGAAGAAGAAGAAGAAGACTTGACTAAAGTCTTAATTGGCGCATTCAAAAACTTTTTAAAAAGAAAAGTACTTACCGTTTTATTATTTTATTGAAGTTTTATCTGTTAATTATATTCAGAATTCTTGGTTATGTAATGTAAAATGTTTTAAATGTGCTCCAAAAAAAACACTTACCCTATAAATATTACTCTACTAATTTTCTTAGATACGGTATCTAAAATGAATTAAATTAGACAAATCACAGGAAAATCTGCACTAGAATTTATTCAAAACACAAAAACTTAATGCATATTTTCGACACCAAACTAATGGCAATCAATAAATAGATATGTCTTAAACTGTATGCTAATTACGTAGTTCTCAATAATATAGTTCCCACAAGCTATTCTGCAGTTGTAGTGACGTGGGCGCTCTAGGTCCAAGGTCGTAATATAGTACCGCTACCTCTGAATACCTCAACTCCTAGGTAATATCACGAGCAGAACGCTATTCAAAACATTGGTTTCAGTTTGGAGGGTAGTCAGGGGGTATATTTAGAGGTACAAATAATTGAAATAATAACTAAGGCTTTTGAACCACGAATAGGTACTACGAAACGATGGTTTTTTTTATTGGATTGAATTGGTTGGATTTTTTTTTACAAAAACTTTGTTCTTTTGTAGATTTTTAGGACCTTTTAACGTTACTTCTAGATATAGGCCAAGAATAAAATTGAATAAAATTTCCAAAATATAGTTTTTCAAATTAAGTTTGTCCACAATCTCACAAAATCTAAATAATCCTGGACAATCTACACAACATCATCTAGCTCCTAGCTGTTAAGTGATTATTTAGTAGATTGTATATTTTTATGTTAATCTAATTCTCATAGTTCAAGCTTCGCTAAGTTCGGAACTAGATGGCGTTGAATAAAATGTTTATGTATTTAATACATAATATGTGTTTGGCTGTATTCTTCAAGAACAAAAATTAAGAATGCGTTTTGAACACAAGTTCCAACAAGTCTGGAATTCGCCAAGTAGGTGCCAAGTGATCGGTAATTTCACTTAGGTCATTTGTAACTTTCTTTAAGTATGCTTTAAGTATACCTTAGACATGCTATTTCAATTCTGTAAAGCTCTAGGAATATTAATTTTAAAGTATTTTGAATGCTTCTGTGTTTACACCATGTATTGAAATAAGTAAATTTTATTAGTTCGTTCTTCGCAAGTAAAATGCATCGATAGATTTGATTAAAATATTATTTTTTTAATAAATATCATATACCTAATTAAATAAATAGTAATAAAAAAAACTCGCTCTACCTAGATCGCTGACAATGAGACCCCGCTGTATTCAGATCAAAAAACAGTTACCTATTTAAGAATATTACGACTTTCATGGCACCATTTTTCCGTAAGTATAGTAAAATGTAGGCCTGTAAAAGCCCTTTTAACCGTACTATGTGGCCACTCTGAGAGTTTTACTCAATACCCAAATTGCCCATTTTCTTTTGCTAAACAAAATATAGACGGTCTATCTTATAAAAAGCTAACGCAGACTTGATGTCTTGATTACCATACGTAATATTGACACAATGACAACTTTTTTTTTTTATAAGATAGGGGGTTTGTATATAGTGAAAATTAAAACAGAGTTAACCGACAAACAGACGTACCTAATAAGGTACTATTCAAAGCAGTCCGGACATTGAAATTCAAGTAAAACGTTAGGTTAGGACGTTAAGCAGTTATGAGCTTTGCGAGTTTCAAGTTCTGACTCTTGTTTTATGTGACGTTGCTTATAACACACGACACGATATTTCTTCTTTTTGTATATGGCTTTGGCCCGTGAATATACTGCCAGTGTCAAGTCTTTATTTGACATACATTTCAAGTCAGCCAATCGTCAAGGCTGTAATATTAAAAAAAAATTGTTACGTCTTTACGAGAAATCCAATTATTTGACGTCATATCAGAAATAATATAAATTATGTAAAGTTCGATTTACATTGGTTCAGCAAATGCTCATCAAACTCTTGTAGTGTAAACAGATGTGGAGAATTCTTCTATTAATATTTTTGTGTACGCCAAAAACTGTCTTTCGTACACTAAAAGATCGAGATAGAATGCTTTTGTTCTAGCTCAATGTCCCTTTGGATTAAACGAAACTTTAGACGCATCTTCTAGTAATTAAAAAAAACCAAGATATTTTAAATCGTGAAGTGTAAAGACCCCTCACATTACAGCCAGTCCACATAATAGGTTGGAATATAAAACAGACGGGAACGTACCGCCGGCTAGAGTGATACAAACTGCACTTTACTGACCCAACTAGTCGTAACATGTTCTAATACTATGTTTAACTCTGCTGTTATGAGTTGGTGGTTAAGGCTTCATATACACGAGGACACCCTCCGGTGAGATGGAGCGACGATCTGCGGAGTGTAGCTGGCAAACACTGGATGAGAAGAGCCGAAGACCGGGCTCAGTGGTGCGTCTTGGGAGAGACCTACGTCCAGCAGTGGACTGATATAGGTTGATGATGATACACGAGGCATGATGTCGGCAGACGCAACTGCACCCGTTGACGACAGCCGTTGACGCCGACGCGTTGGCAGCAACCGTCGACGCATCGGTGGCAATCGTCGACGCGTCGAAGTCAGCCGTTAACATGTCAATATTGAAACAATATAAAAAGCGGATGCGTCACGTTACAAACAAAAACAACTGCAAAGCGTTTCTATAGGTCACCGTCGACGGGTTGACGGCTGTCGTCGACGGACGCAGTTACGTCTGCACTTGACATCATGCTGCTCGTGTATATGAAGCCTATTCTTCAATTGGACAAGCAAAAATATGTCCAATAAATTACATTGTCAATCTGGTGAAAGTTTTGTAGTAGTAGATCCGATCTTGACAAAGAACTATTACAACCGTACCTGATCTCTATTACTCCCACCAATAAGTGATACTTATATTTATTTTTCTCATTTAAATGGAAATGGGAGCCAGTGTGAACAGGCAAATTAAATAAAAATGAAATTGAAAGATGGCGCTATGTGTAGTTTAATTACATTTTATTAAATGACATTAAATAGTCATAATAATTAATTCATAATTCAGTAAAATCACGCGGATCATTTAGAATCATCTCATAATACTAGTTGATCCTAGGTGCCAGTTCCACGTGACTAGACCTTAGAAGAACAAGTAACTTACGACCTAGTATATACTTGTATGTTTGAGACCAAAAAAATCAAAAGAATCAAACCTAAAAATATTTTATCTATCAAAGAATTACAATTAACTGCTGAAGTTCCAGTGTGATGTGGAAATACTAACTAGGCAGAATCTAAGATCTTTGTATATTCTAACCCTGAAAACGTTAGGCCAACGACCTCAGACATATAATCTGGTCACCACACTAAGTAATGTTTCAGGAAGCCAGTGGAATGTAACAGGCACTTGCTAGAGGTACAAGTTACCACTAAACAGGTGAGTACCTAAGTCATTCTGTAATTGCTTTCCTGAATTCATAATAGTATTTACGATTACTAAGGTCGCTATCACAGCTCGGTTAAGGAGGGGTCTCGAGGTTAGCGACACTCGTAAAAACAATAGTTGTACAATTTTAATTTTAAAGCGGCGTATAAATAATGGTTTAAATAATGTTACTTTTTAAAAGAAAATTCTGGAGACATTAAAAGTTATTTATTTCTTAAACGAAACAAAATTATGTCACATTTTTTTAAATTTTACATTAAATTAAAAAAGTAATACTTACGTGACAAATAAACAAAAACTTTTTATTTATTTTCCCAAATCTAAGGGTATTTTTTCTACGCGACGCGACAAATAATGAACAAAATCTTGTTTTTTTTACGAAATACTAAGAGTATCTCTAACTTCCAATCGCGACAGAAAGTCGATAGTACAGAAACGGTACCTTAACCCTGCATCAATGTACATTGGGTACAATAACAAGTTTGGTCCATAAATCGCGAGGTTGGGGTCACAAGGTACAATTAATAAATTAAGCGGTACGTTAACAGTAGAATATTCATAGCGTATAATGTATGATGTATGTATATGGACGGTGTATAATGTATGTATGGTGTATAATGTATGTATGATGTATGTAGCGCATCCGTACTCGAGCTACAATGAGGCTAGTGGCTGAGGTAATAGGATGGTTGTGATAAATATTATTTAACATATTTTTTTGTTTAAAAGCAGTAAAAAAAAGTCTATGATACGTATAGTCCAGTCAAAATAGACATTCCAGTTTGCATTAATTCCCAACAAGCTGGATTTTTGTACAGGCCTTGAATACGTCATTACAAATGATATGTCAAAAGTCCCCATCGATCCCGCTTGTGCGTTGTTTTTTATTCGAGGTCAAAGATCATAAATTTGCATTTTTTGCGTATATCTCTGAAACAACGAAAGCTATTGAAAAGTGGTTCAGGCAAAGTTTGTACATCGTAAAATTGTCTACAAAAATACCTCAACACTTTTCTTCTAAAAAACATCGCTTTCGAGATATAGTGACTTTAGACCGCAGGAAAATCGACGAAGATGCTGCGTTTTTTTAATTTGAGCCGTTTTATCTGCTTTATTGCCACAGAACAAACAGTATTTCTTGAAATTTACTGAAAGGGGTGATGGGTTCGATGGGTTAGTCCTCCTCCGAGGTAATGAATCGTCTTTTTATTTCAAGAAATACTGTTCGTTCTATGGCAATGAAGGAGATAAAACGGCTGAAATGAAAAAACTCAGCATTTTAGTAGATTTTCCTGCGGTCTTAAAACACTATATCTCAAAAGCGATGCTTTGTAGAAGAAAAGTGTTGATATATTTTTGTAGACAATTTTACGATCTACAAACTTTGCCTGAACCATTTTTCGATAGCTCTCGTTGTTTCAGAGATATACGTGAAAAACGCAAATACCCAGATTAAAGTCATAAATTTGCGTTTAAAAGTCATAAACAAGAACTATCTAAAAATGATTCAGGCAAAGTTTGTAGATCGTAAAATTGTCTACAAAAATATATCAACACTTTTCTTCTACAAAGCATCGCTTTCGAGATATAGTGACTTTAGACCGCAGGAAAATCATCGAAAATGCTGTGTTTTTTTCATTTCAGCCGTTTTATCTGCTTCATTGCCATACAACGAACAGTATTTCTTGAAATAAAAAGACGATTCATTACCTCGGAGGAGGACTAACCCATCGAACCCATCACCCCTTTCAGTAAATTTCAGGAAATACTGTTTGTTCTGTGGCAGTAAAGCAGATAAAACGGCTGAAATGAAAAAAACGCAGCATCTTCGACGATGTTCCTGCGGTCTAAAGTCACTATATCTCGAAAGCGATGCTTTTTAGAAAAAAAGTGTTCAGGTATTTTTGTAGACAATTTTACGATGTACAAACTTTGCCTGAACCACTTTTCAATAGCTTTCGTTGTTTCAGAGATATACGCAAAAAATGCAAATTTATGACATTTGACCTCGAATAAAAAACAACGCACAAGCGGGATCGATGGGGACTTTTGACATATCATTTGTAATGACGTATTCAAGGCCTGCACAAAAATCCAGCTTGTTGGGAATTAATGCAAACTGAAGTCATAATTTTAGTCTATTTTGACTGGACTAGTAAGGATATATACATAATTATACCCTATATTTTACTCTAAAGCTGTCATCTATAATTATTATTATATATTTTTTAATTATCTACAATGAAATTCTATTATTTTGTTTTAGTTTAAGACAATTGAAAACCACTATTAGAACCACTGCTTCGTATGCTGAGTGGTGACTTTTTTGACTTAACAAAGAGATTTATATAAACTTAATATAATCCTTTAATACTCAGTAAAAATATATCTCTCTAATGGTAGAAGAATTTTTTACATCTGTGCAGTAGTTTTTGAATTAAATCGCGCCAAATTTGTGATTTGTGTAATGAAAGTATAACCTGACATCAAAACGACTTTTATAGTCACATGACATTGACGTTTAATTTTGGATTTCTAATGCTGGGGCCACATTAGCGGGCTACGGCGAATATTCGTGTTAACGCGATGTATGTGGCCGGGTACATCGTGTCATCGCGTAGTATTTAGACAAGAACATCGCCTACACCCGAACACGATGTTTTTGTCGCGCCAACACGATACGAATATTCGCCCGCTAATGTAGCCGAAACATAATAGAAAGTGACGTAGAGTCTAAATGATCCTTGTGATTTTATTGTATATGTATATTATAGTTTTTTTAAATTTTGAGATGTATGAGATATATTTTATTTTACTTTACATGGACTACAAAGAGCTTTTAAAAATTAGGGAGTAATAGAATGAATGTAGCACAAATAAGCCTTATTTAGTATTCACTTATATCTGCAGTCTTGTCGATGTGCGCGCATCCTTAGTGTCTATGGTAGACTAGCCCAGCGGCGCTGACCGCTCATCTGCATTGTCTAGTATTGTCTACGATGCTTATTGTCTATGGTCGACTGGAGCAGAATCCAAAGAATGTGCATTGTTGGAGATATTGATGGCTGAAGGTGAAGGTTCTTAGGTTTCCGTGATAGCCTCTTGATAACTTATTTTGTTGGTCAGAAATACACATTTATCGTTACGTGCTGGTTTAATAAGTTATGTTATTTATACACGTATAGATTAGATCTTTTGTCGTAAAATGTATGTATACTGTGTAGCTTAAAATCTATTGGTTATTTTTTATATTACTTATTTTTTAGTGTTCATAAATGTTGTGAATAAATAAAGGTAAAAAAGTTTCTTTAAAATTAAGGGAATAATTTCGCATTTGATTATAATAAGTATGTATGAAAAATAATTTAAGTAATTTAGTAACACAATACTTCATACAAATTATAACAATTATGATAAAAACATAAATGCATGATGCATATTTTATTTTCTCTGAGCATTTTGTAGTTGACATCAGTTTTGACATATTTATTAAGAACCTATAGAAAAACAGAAGTTTGACATGAAGTGGACAGCAAACGGTGGTTTCATTCTACACAGAACTGTTAATTTATTTGTATCAAAAGCATCAATTCTCCTTTTAGAGTCTCCCTCCATTGCCGGTCATTTTTGAACACTCAGATCTCCGCCTTTTTGTTAAAATATTAGTAAACTTAAATCCCCGTAAACTCCGACATTGGCAAAATCGTGGCAACCCTAGCCTGCGAAAAGCCACTAAGAAAAGAAGAAGAAGAAGAATCAATTCTCTAATAAAATCTATCAAATATACATTTACATTGAAAATATTTGTTTCATACACGAATCATTTGTTATCATGGGAAAACCGATAAAAAATGAATGGATTTTGCAAAAGATGATAACGTGTGTGAGATTAAAAGTTGACGACTGATAAGAGATAGCTAACGTAGCTTTAACTTAAGTTATGATTTCTTTTAATATGTGTTCTTTCGTTGACTGTCCTGTTATTTAAATAATAGAAATAATAAATTTTTCAAAATGGTATATGAGAATCACCGTCAGAACAGTCACAAAGCATACAGACTTTTGAACCGTTTGATCGTGTTTATTGTTAGAATTCCGGTGTAACACGCGGGACACATTCCAATCGGCTTTCTATGATAACACGAGCCCACGCGTCTACTCACCGAATTTATTACGAACATTCATCTATGAAACTTAGATATGGCATTTCATAAAATAAATGTCCTCTAGTCCTAAACTATTGAACTAATAAAATAAATGTAGGTTAAATCTAAGCTATTGACCTCTGGAATCAATTTAGACGTAAAATGGATGACTGAAACAATACTCTAATAATAATCAATCTACATATCAAACGGTATAGATTTAGCAACATTCTATTTTGTAATACTATAAACGAGCACTAATTAATAACATTAGTTATACGACAGTATGAGAAGAATGTTTGAATAATAGTAAAAAAACATAAGAACATGACCTGTCTCATCGTAGAACTACAAGAAGTGGAGGAAGTAGGCCTTGAAAGAAAAGAACAAAAAAGAAAGAAAAAAAAAACATTTAGGTATTTGTAATTTAAAAACGCTCAGAAACTATAAGATATACACAAAGCTATACCATACGATAAAACAAACAAAAATATAAGTATACAAACAAAAAAAATAAAAGAAAAATTGAATGAAATGTGTACTTTCTGTACCGGGACCTTGCAGTGGGAGAAAACTGCCTAAATATTAATAAAAAATAATATCCATATCTTTAATGATTCATGTACCGTTAATCCAAGGAATATTGACGGACCAAATTTGTTTGCGTATCGCACACTCGTGATTTGAGGGCACTCGACCGAATCTCCTCAGCTCGTTTCCGAAAATCGTCTCAAGGTACTTGTATGGATGGCGTTATTTGTGTTTTAGAGTACCACGTCTTTAGAAAACGGTATCCGTTATAGAACGATGGCAGTTTTTGTGCTTGCTATAAGCTTGCTATAGCTAAAAGTTGGTTTTTTTATCATTAACTGATGTAAAGAGCATATTTTTAGATCTTGATGGTGATAGATATAAAGAGATAAGATAAATTACTTCCACATTTATATTAGCAGACAGACAGTTACTTGGTAACAGATTTGCCAAAATTTTATGAACATCTAATTTTTAAAATAGTGCACCAAAATCTTTTATACAGTTAATATTTGTCAAGATTTAATTTAATTAAATTATTAACAATTAAGCCATTTTATGGTATGCTTTGACATAGGTATTTAAACAAAACACTGTCTTTAAAAAAAATCTAAGTTTTCCAAATCTGATCTTATCCCACCGTTATTAATTATCTACAGTCTATCTTGTAAAAATTTAGCGCAGACTTGAAGTATTGATTACCATACGTAATGATGACATAAAGTCAACGCTACTTTTTTATAAGATAGGGAATACTAACTGTATTATATTAAAATATGATGATAGCGGTAACCAAACGGCATCAACTTTTTAACAAAATCTAGTTTTAATGCCGATTTTGGAACTATTTGCGTTTGGTAGTAACGGATTAGGTAAGTTCTTTGTTTTATTAACGTAAAGACTAGTGAGAAAGTAAAAGTAATTTTGAAAATTCTCTTCTGGGGTCAAATAAGTTCATGTGAACGATTAATAGTTTCTTTTTTTACTATCTTAATTTGGTTTTAAAATATTAACAATGCAATCCCGACATTATTTATTTATATTATATTATTTATATTATACAAATAGAAGTTCTGTAGGTATATAATTTCAATAATTATCTCCGTTATTGCATACACCTCTGATCCTCTATATCTAGTCCTCTCCATCCAAAGGTTGCCTGGAAGAGATCGCTAAATAATAATAAGGCCGCCCATTTTACATTTCTTATATGTTTCTTTATGTGTTATCTTTTTTGGTGATATTTCTCATGTACCTACAATAAAATGTTTTTCATTAATTCACTCATTCTGTGAAAATAGCTGAATTTGCAATAATTTTATGTTACTCTTAAACTTAAGTCACCGTAAAAAAACAATTACGGACTAAGATTAGATTAGTAATTTGAACTTTACTTAAATAAATTTTAAGAATACATACGTAAGTTATCGCACCATTTCAATCAACAATAATGTATTATAAGCCACGAATTTACTATTTATTCTTATAATAATAGTAAATTAATATTTTATAGCCATTTAGATTCATATCTGGATCACGCAAGACAATGGTGTCTAAAATCTAATAACTAGATCAAATCTTAACCCAAATTGAAAGTTAGCGTTTTTTATAAATGTGTTTTATGATCGTCTAAATAGTGATGCAACAATCAGTTAGCTCACCTAATGTTAAGTAGTAACATTTGACTATAATACTTCCAATAAGGATTTGCGCAGTAAGGAATTACGTAGATATTTCGTCAAAGAAATAAAAAAAAACAAAAATAGTTTACTTATTAAAATCACAAGGATTATTCAGAATCGTCTTATATATAGGTATACCACGTGATTCTAGGTGCCATCCGTCGTATTTATAAAAACAATAGCGAGATAGTTCGCATAGTGCTTTGTTTAGTTTTAGACAAGAGTGTGATGTGTGAAATGTCCGTGATATGTATTTACCTACAGTTATATCTGTCATCCGGCTCGAAGGACCAAATGTCCTGAGTGATATTTTAAGCTAGTTTAAATGAAATTTCGTTGAATATATTTCTTTAATATGAGTTCTAATCGCAAAAGTGTAGAAAATTCTAATCTACTTTAATATAACAAATTCATAAAAATTCTCACAGTGGTAATCAAACCTACTTACATAATCTTCATATCAATATCATATCTTAAAGCTAGAATTAAGTAAATGAGTACTTAATTAAGTTTGTAAGGTTATAAATAAATAAATGAATAATATTGTTAAATAAGATGATTTCATTATTTTAGTTGCAAACAGGAATCGGTGATGTTAACAGTAAGGTATGTCTGAGTGATTAATATAGAATCGTGCGCACAGGCTTCACTTGGCCCGTTTCTCACACTTCCTTTTGTATCGACCATAGAGTTACAAATATTTAGAAATGTATATGTGTATTCTATCAGCAATCTAGATTCCAAAGTACACGCTTTGCTAAATTGTAACTTAAACTAACTTATTGTAATTGCCAGCGCGGCAATGCAGCCAGTACCTATCTTGGGCACGCTTCCGATTGGTACTGATTTGGATCAGTTGAACTATCTATAGATCGTTTGCAACGGTCTGTAGATAGCTCAACTGTTTCTTATGTATTTTATATGACAATGTACATTTTGTAAATATTAAATTATATTGTAACTAGATCATGATGTATGTAATGTCCGTGAATAATTATTTATTGGTTAAAAAGTTCATAAAACAAGTTCATTTTAATAGCTTAAATTAAAAGCAAAGGTTTTAACTAGTTTAATATGAATGTTATTCTAGTAAATTCAAATTAATTGGAATATTTAAATATATTGTAATGTAGGTATACTTTTACATAAATTTTACAATTTATCAGCCGTGTCTAGATCTTCTTAGCTCTACCAGATTTATAATGGCACAAAACAAATGGTCATGTATATTAAATTAGATCATCGTTACTCGAATTAAGCACGATGTTGACGTCATCACCTTATCATCATCATCATCAATGTAATACATGGTAATAAAATATCAAGACTATGTTATATCATGTTTTACTTATACTTAACACCTTGATATTTTAAGATCCCAAATTATTATTTAATGTAACATAATTACGTTTTTACAGACAATTCTACGACAAGCGTCAATAGTAGTAATCAAAACTTTAATAACTTTATCAGCGATAAGTTTCGACAAGTGACAAGTAATTAAAAAAATAGTAATTATAAAGCTTTTTAGAATTATAATAGGCACAAACTAAACTTTGTAATAATTTTATTATTATTCATATTATTTAAAAATATTATAAAGGTCTGCAGTCAATGTTAATTTTGAAGCATCCAAATATTACTTTACAAGATTGTAGTTTCCCAAAAGCTTGTCGTTGACTTGTCGCAACTTAAGTAATCTTACGTCATACTTTTAATGCAATTACTAGTAAAACTATAAATCATCCACTCTTTACAAAAACAGAGAAAAACAAGAGAAGAAAAAGTTTTATCGCACCGTAATCGCTATCACTACACGGTAATTATGTCACAACACTAGTTAGATTACGATCGATACAAATGCGCGGCACGTCACTACGGCGCCCACGCCTCTACAGATGATCCATTAAACAATTATTGAGACAGAGTGTACAGGTGTTTTGTTGCCTACAGTGAGTCAGCCTCTGTGAAGTCGCCCAAAATAAAGTACCAGTAAAAAAGACAGTTAGTAAAAAAACATAATTAATTCGTATCCAGATAGTTTTTGAATTTTATAAGAGAGAGCAGTCATAGGTGTTTTTAATTATTTTCGCATATTTTTTTCCAAGTCTTTGCTTTAATCATAATCTTAATTAGGTACCATTCTTATACTGGAGACATCGACAGATACAAGTAAGCTTTATAAAATTACGATAGTCTTAGCGTCACTGTTTCTCTGTATTAGCAATCAGTGCATTTTGTTACTCTGCTTTCATAATGCTGAGTAGAATATGTGTGGAACATAAAAATAAAAATAGTCGAAGACTGTGCTATCTACACGACGCAATCGCCTACTTACTCTTTGCCTCATTGTTGAAACTATGACTCGATGACACGTTTCCCAGAATAGAACGCGCGATCCAAATCAAATGCGCAGGAACCAAACTATACTTGGAGATCGACCACGTAGGGTTGCCAATTTATGTAAAAAATTAGGATACTTATTAAAAAAAGTTTAAAGAAACAGCAGCGGTGGCTGATTTTTTTTAAAGTTTTTTAGGTAGTAGAGTATTATATAAGTAGTCAGTAGTAGATATAAGTTTTAACTGATGATGACATTGACGTTCTGAAATGGAAAATCACCAGCTACTATGTATATTTACAACAGATTAATCATATAAAACTAATTAATAAGATATTTAAAATTGCTTTTCGTGATAGAACATAAATAGTTTTACTTAACTCAGCTCAGCAATGAAATTAATTCGGTAAGAAGTTACGGCTGATAAATAACTGTGATATAAATATTGAAACAAATATGTTTTAAAAATAAATATTAGTTTATCGTTATTTTACGAGGGCTTATTTTATTTTATAAATATTTAAAATAATTTTACGAAAAATGGCGGAACTGTGTTGTTTTAAGCAAAATCTCCAATAAGTTTTAAAATCATGGTCACCACAAGACGCGCGAACTGTAATACTAATCAGTCGATGTAGATCACAGAGTTCATTTAATATGTAAATGAGCTGTCTGCTGTCTAATGAGCTGAGCTGAGCTGCTAACATGCACTTTCTTGTGACGACGCCACTTGCATTATATTTACTTACATTTGTCTTGAGCTGAAAACAAGTGGCTGGGTTTTAATGATGTGGAGAAATTTTGTATTTTTGTTTATTGTTTTAGTTTTTTTAATGCTTTGACTACGTTGAGATAGTAGTGGCTAAGCACTAAATTAAAATAAGGTACCTGATAATTACCTGTGTAATTTTAGCTTATCTTATTTCACTAAACTCATAAAAAAAGCTTTTTTTAATACTAGTTGGTATTTTCATGAAGTAGTAATTTTTGTAAGCTAATAATTAGTCGAAGGCAAATTCTGACAGCATTTTTTTGTGAAAGAATTTGCCTTTTAAGTAGTACCACTGTATCTTAAACATATCTACTACTACCGTACTCTTGTCAAAAAAGAAACCATCTTAACATTTGCTAATCACAAAAACCACAGATACATACTGGCATATACTAGATACCAATAAAAAATAAAATGATTCTTATTTCTTACATCCCGCGTATGTGAATCAGAGTTCCGTAGAAATTAGCGATAGGACAATAAAGCAGACGCCGGAAATCCCGTACATAAAGATCCCATCTTTTACTGTGATTCTACATTTAAATAAGTTTTAGATTTTTATTTGCCAAAGAGTAAATAGCAGATGAGACACAGCGTCTTATATCGTATGAATTTATAAAAATCCATTGAAAAGACATAAACGCGTTCCAAACGGATATATTAATCTCATTTATTCTGCATATTTTACAGCTCTCCTTCCTTAAATAATTTTCTGATTAACGAAATAGCTTTCAGAGTAATTATATTAATTAGAATAATAGTGATGGCTAAAAGAAAAAAAAAAACGCATTTATACAGTGAGAAATATTATTTTATTTATTGCAATTACCCCAACTGTTTATAGTTCATAGTACATAATATGTTAAACATAGAAAAAAGAGACATGGATTTTGTGTTTTTTTCTATTTTACGTTGTAGACAAACTAATGTACAACCTCATGTCCCTTCTCTAAACTTTATGATCCTTAATCTATGTTCCCTAATTATAATTCAATAACCGTGCCACCGCTCGTGTACGGCTCGTATATAGATCATCGTATTGTTCTGTATTTAACGTACCTGTATCGTCGACGAGGCTGGCGCTGCATCGCAACTACCTCGTTTCAGCATCGCTCGTGAATTAGAATAAGGCTGTAATTGTCTTTTGGTAACTTTTTTCAAGTTTAAATAAATTTAAGTTTACGTCGTGAATGTTTTATGAATTTCATTGAAGTTTTTAAATGAAAAATCTTAGAATAATTTCTGAGTAAGTACCTTTTTTTGGTTGGATTTAAAGCTCAATAGTGGAACAAATGGCCCACCTGATGTCAACAAATATTTACTGTTCATATCGATGCATTGTCACACTTAACTCGTCCACTGAAGACGTGCTCAGTACATATTTTCTCTAAGGATATAGATTTCTATAATTAAAATTATGTCTTTTATAATTACTTTTATGTTTTATGGTCTTACTTAATAAAATGTATCTGATAATTATTTTTATGTAAGAAGTAGTGAAATAATTCTTGGAGATTTTTTTTTATAGTTGTGGCAACACTGACAACGGTCGGCACGTTCCAAGCGATGAAGTCATCTGTCAACGGCCAATCACGCACGTGATCTATATCCACAAGTAGCTTGTAAATCAATCAGTGTGCCCACTTACAATATGCATGTGTCTTTATATCTGTAAATTATTTATATTTTGTTAAATCATAATGTAAAGAAATAATATAATTTTGATTTGGTACCGGCTTAGATAAAATTAGTAGTTGGGTTTAAAGTTTATAATATTTCAATGTTATCTATTTGGTTATCGAAGTTTCAAATAGCAGAAAGAAAGGTTAGCATCCCTTAATCACCTATGATGGTCGTAAGTTCGAATCCAGTCAAAATTATAACGTTTGGATTTGGTCTTAAAAGTTACTATTAGGATTTGCTCCTTTACATTGTCCAAAATATAGTTTTTCGGGAAAAATTAGAATAAAACACCCAATAACATTTTACCCGTTACAAAAACAGAATCAAAAATAAATACGTCTGTGTCAAAAAACCGATTGCGAACATCACAAAACAGAAATGGCCGCGGCGCGTTCGGAATACAAGTAACCCATTTATCAGCCGTGCCCTATGAGGTGCGACTGCATAATGGTTCCGTCGTCGGGCTATCTCTCCACCATCAATCAAAACACAGGATACATATACTTTTAGAAAAAAAAGTAAAAAAAAACGAATGTAAAAGCGCGCGATTACTGATTCGTTGTACGCATGCGCCGGGCGGAAACGGCACGTAACGGAAACGTCAGGACGCGATACGATTTCGAATTTCAAATTTGGAATGGGATTCGAGGGATGGCACTCTGGTTTTTTATTGCTCTTTGGTGGTAATAGATACGTATTTGATATTTAAATTTAGTAAATAGCTTCATCCTTTAAGTAATATCTTGGATAATAAACAGCTATAGGATATTCAAATTAGTTTTTTTTTTAAAGTAAGGTAATATCTTCGCATTATTTAAGACATATTTGGATTTGTTTTAATTATCAAAACCAAGTACTTAAGTACTTACTTAGATATTAAGTTAAGTTATTATAATGGGTATATTACGAAGATAACAAAAATTTAATTAATTTAAAAAATTAAATAAATTAAGACATACTTACCACAACTTTCAACAAAATAACATTAACATTTGATCTAGATTATCCAATTCATGAAACATAAAAATATGATAATACCCAAGATAGAGTGCAACAGAGTGCATGACAAATAATGTTGCCACATTATTACTGGCACGGCGCTGCAGGAGGAAGCGAGAAGGCGTGCGAACTGGCAACACCATCAATACTGCTCAAGCACTCAATAACCTGTGTAAATAGACTCGCTGACTCATTTACAAAGATTTCTCATTGCACATAAACTTACTAATATTTTAAACGCGAAAGTTTGTATGATTGTATGGATGTACGTTACTCTTTCACGCAAAAACGACTGAATCGATTTTAATGAATCTCTAGAATAATGTAGTTTAAATAACACGGCAAAGCCAAAAGTTACAATAAACTAGGACTAGGTTTTTTAGGTGCTCAAATAGATTTTTTTATTAATTGAATTGAATTACTGTTGTAAAAATCGTGGGTATGACAAAATCACCAATAATAAGATTTTTTTTAATTAACCTTTATTGTCCCACTGCTGGGACATTTATTTGTTAGTTTAGATATACCTAAGTGTAAAATCCTCTTCATCAAATCTTCTTCTATGATAAATGGTGCAAGGTCTGACTAGCAGCAGAATTTGTTTTTTCCCTTACAAATTGTGCTCCAAGTTCGTGTTTTTGATGAATTGATGCAAAGTTGATGTTTTGACTAAGGAGAGTAATATTTTTTTATCTAAATAAAATGTTATTCATGCACGGTCTTTATTAAAATTACTAAACTAGCAAGAAAAATGAAAAAAATGTAGACCGAACTATAGAATTATTATTGAACAGAAGTTCTAATTTTAAATCAAAAATGGAACACACGTACCTCAGCTCAAACAAATAGAAAAAAAATCTACTGTTTCCGTGTTTTATTTTACGAAAAAAATATTCATTCGTTGATAAAATATTAAGCAAGTACTTACTTATATTGATAAAATGAAAAAACAATTATTTCTTAAAAAACCATTTACAAAAACCAAGGAAGAGCTAATTATTACATAAAAAGTATCTCACATGACTTTGATTTAACAAAAACAACGCACGGTAGCAATAATAATCATACAAATTATAAACAACTTTTAGCTCTGACGAATCCGTAGTTAGTTGATCGAGTTTTTTTTCGGGCAAACGGTAATTTTCCTTCGCTCCCGTAATTTAGTTGAACCTAACATTAAGAATGAACCATTTTTAGGGTTACGCGGTTGTTTTGTAAAATCCTTTAGTACGGTACCTACTAATTTATAAAATCTTTTTTTGTATCTTTCTTTAATGTATTTTTTACCAGTTATGATTAAATAAAAGGCAATTATATAAACATGATTTAGTAAACAATTTAATTATATTCTGCACTTACTGTAATATAAATAAGTACTTTTTTGTAGGACTTAATTGACTTTTGATTTTATTTGGTAACGTCTGTATAAAACGATGCATTGCACACTGAATAAAATATGATTTATAATACTTATTTATAAAAAAATCTAATAAGATACTTATACTTATTTAGATTTTATGTTTAACAATAAAACCCTACTTCATCCCGTCAAATGAAGTTTTTGTATGCAATTCTTAACATAATAATTCCAGTCCTCATTTTTCAAAATTGACCCAAAAAACTGCAACCTTTTCGATTTGGCACGAGTCCGTTCAAATTGATTTTTTCGCTCAATCCGTCTGCACCCGACAAAAAACTAATTGCAATACATTTTTGTATTTATTTCTTGTTTTTGTAATAAGACCTAAATGTTTGGGATGTCATGGTTTCGGACGGTTTCTTAGTAATTTTGAGTCCCCTGATTCGAATACGTGCGATTAGGCTAACAGGTTTGTTTTATCACGTGCATTGCAATAGTGATTCTTCTTGATTCTAATGAATCAACCAAAAATTAGAAGCATCTTAAAACGCTCTAAACACCAAATCACTCTATTCTTCTTATTTTTCATCTGACCACCAAAACTATCGTTATTATATTGTCGATAGACAATGTTAACAATAACGGGAGTTTTTTTTAATTATTTTGTCTAATCAGTTGATCGTCATGTTGTCTGTCATTTGTTTTTCATAAGGATATTTATTTTTCGTAGTACCTACATTTGCCCAGCAGTGGGACGAGATAGGTTAGAGAAAAAAGTACCTACCTATAACCAAACGGTCCATTATCGGTAGATGATGTCAGGGGCAATCAAAATAGGTCAAATCGACCTTTAATTTGGCTAAGTGCGTGGGTTTGAAGAACCTACATAATAAACGGAAGTTGATTAGATTAACCTTATTTGGGTTTTTATAATAACCTAGGCGATGCGTCATACATCAAAATATAACTTGACATATGTCAAACTTATACTTAACAACCATCAAAGTCAAAGCCATCATGTATTCTGTATTATGTTAAATCACAAGGATCATTTAGAATAGTCTTATATACTAGGTTGATTCTAACTTAAGTGTCAGTTCCCCAGTGAGACAGCACCAATGTATGTATGTATGTATATATATATATAATTGTAATCGTTACGTGTTAAAGATACACTGCGCGCTATCGCTGCAACGGTCGACAGTAAAAGCTGATGTCTTCGCGCAGTGTATCTCAAATTTATTACTGTTTTGATACGCTTCGATTGTCATATTTATTCGTGCTCACATTCCATAGTCTAGAAAAACGGGCAAAAAACTTACAACGATTAGTTAAGGTCGGTTAATAAAATCAAATCACTTGTTACAAATAGTTTAAAGTTTTTTTCATAACCAGGAGCCTACTTGACGACTTACTGACTTGAATGAAAAATATACAATTTACGCTAACAGAATTGCTTCTTGTATTACGGCTAGGAGAAGTCAACAACGGACTCAAAATGCCTTGAAACATTTTGGAATAATATTAGAGACAATATGAGCTAACATTTTTGAGACAGCATATAGATTTTTTTTATAATACTGGACAATCCACACAACATCATCTAGCCCCAAGCTAAGCAGAGCTTGTGTTATGGGTATTAAAAGACTGACATAATTAATACAATACATTACATAGATAGATATTTTTATTATATGTACATATAAAATACCCAGAACACCCGGAATAAATATTTGCAGATTATACAAACATTTATCCCAAAGCGGGAATCGAACCCGCAACCTTCCGTGTCTCAGGCGGACCTTCGCCCACCGCGCCACATCGGTCGTATTTATGTCTGTGAAGGAAATGTTCAATGAACTAATAACTCTGTAACACCGCATTCTCTCATGCAATAGTTTTTACTGCTTCCTCAGAACTCTACCATTATAGTTGGAGCTCTACTCTTCGACTCATCTCAATTCAATGACATCTTAAGAGATAGGTACGAAACGTTTGTAGTAGTAAAGATTATTACCTGGAAAACTGAAAAGATATCAGTTTACTGTAGCAGAGTAAATAAATAGTGCAAAAAATTATCAACTTCAAAAACATTACAACTTTAAATTTTAATTTTAAATATTAAATGACAGGAGAGGGATTGGTGGAGTATCGCCAAAGACCGGTATAGATGGAAGGGTTTGGGGGAGACCTTTGCCCAGCAGTGGGACAGTATAGGTTAATTAATAAAAAATATATATTAAATGACAATCGCTGCACTATAAGCGAACTCTTCTGTGATCTCTAGAGAAATGTTTATTGAATTGGATCTACGTTATTCCACGTGAAGTGTTGCTCAAAGTTTTGAAATAAAGTCACAACCTACACAAATTAATTTATATGTTTATTTTAATATTTAGTTTCTTTTTAATAATCAATTTTGTTCCTTTGGGTTTTTTCAGCTTAAGTATATATATTTTTTTAAGTATAATGTATGCAGCCAGTGTTATCATCTAGCTTAACCTCTAAATGGGTCTTAGAATGTTGGTTATAAAGTCCCAGCGCTAACAAATGTATCGCTCTGTCCGCCATTAATGTGGTTAGCACCTGTGATTCCCGTGTGAGCGTTGTCAACGGAGGTTTATCGCTTCTTTGAGAATTCGGCTGCATTAAGAACACTTAGCTTACAAAAGTTTTCTAAATAGCTTTAAATTTCATAGCGTTTATTTTCATAGCGTTTTCATAGCGCCTCAAAACAGCTGAGTATTTATAAGAAAAATACGGGATATTTTTAGTCGTCTTGACTTCTTCTTATAACGCGGTCACCTCTCGTCAGTTTTTGTTACGTTGTGTTGTATGAAAATACAAGTCCTTCATATTTCTCTTTCAGTTAAACTTAAAAACATATTTACTTGTTTTACACCCTGTATTATACAGAGTATAGGAAACATTTACTAATAGAATTACAATATGTACAATGTACATATCTTTTTTCCTTTTGGTAAAACAGTCCTTTAAATTATAATATCAATTTATTACAGATGGATTTTAAAAGCCTTAGGGTTTTGACATTAAAAATCAACTCGTAAACAATAAATTTTCATTAAAAAATCAATTCATCTACAAAAGCAGCAAGTGAAAAGCGATAACGATCTTCGTCCCACGATCTTTGGCGCTGCTAATTGCACGCGCATGCGCGGTGGCAATCACGCCACCTGACCCCGGGAACTACGGCTACCGTACCTACAGCACAGCTCTAAACACCACCAACATTCTAGCGAGTCCGTAATGCTAAAGTCAAAGTCAATCAATTAATCTTTACTCTGTAAAATAACAAATACCATTTAAATATGCTAAATCTAAAGTCAAAGTCAGTTCAAAGTCAAAGACAAAGTCAATTAATCTTTATTCTGTAAAATAAAAAATATCATTTAAATACATAGTCATAAATACTGTGGCTCTACTATGAGTTTTTACTATACTCGCTAGCGTCTGTAGTTAAAAAAAATGTATGAAGATTTGGACAGCGCCTCTAGCGGATAGTTGGGTACTAAAATTCGTAATACTAATATTATTGACGTAACTACTGTAGTAAAGTCAGCCGATTTTACTGTCACAACTCATGGTAGAGGTACTGGTGCCAGATCCACGCAACCACATTCTAGAAGAACGGGCAAGAATCTACGGCTTAGTTCCTAAAAATTAAATATTAAAGTTCCAGTGCAGTGTTCAATTTAACTTAGCAACAATTAAATGCAACTAAATATATAAAAATATATATACATACATATAATACATAGTTACACCCACACACAGAACAAACATTTATGTTCATCACACAAACATTTGCTTTGGGTGGGAATCGAGCCCACGACCCACAGCATGGAAGGCAGAGCTACAACCACCTAAGCTGTGACGCCTGTCAAAAGCTACACAATAGCACAGTGTATTTACTAGACAAACCGCGAAACCGCAGCATCTAGTTCTGTGTCATTACGCTAGAGGGGGTAGGCAGAGAAACACGAGAAATGTTTAAAATAGATTATATTTTTACACTTCCGCGGTGGCAGGCTAATGTCGCCGCAATGAGATTAGTTTTACACGAGATCTCATCATCTTGATACTTAAGGCTTTAGGGTATATAAAGGTAAGTAAGTACAAAAAAGATCTAAATGAAAAAAAGATAAAAATATACATATAAAGATATAGAGAGTATTGACGACCGATGTGGCGCGGTGGGCGATGGTCCGCCTGCGACGCGGAAGGTTGCGGGTTCGATTCCCGCCTCGGGATAAATGTTTGTATGTTCTGCAAATATTTATCCCGGGTGTTCTGGGTATTATATGTATAATAAAAAATATCTATCTATTTATTATATTGTAGTAAGTATGTCAGTCTTCTAGTACCCATAACACAAGCTCTGCTTAGCTTGGGGCTAGATGATGTTGTGTGGATTGTCCAGCATTATTTATTTATTTAATTTTATTTAGAAATATATCATAAAGAGACTTTTTTATTTTCTCTTTCGCGTTTCTGGTTCAGTCTTTCCGAATCAACTATTAAAGATAAAAATTAAAAAAACCCATCAAAGTTTATTTATTCTGTGTTTTTATGAAATTACAGTTGTATGTTATCTGTTCTATATGTGAGTTAATAATTCTTGCTCAATGATTGATTTGTTTAATCTACAATCTACAACTTCAAATTCGATTATAAACATAAACCTAAAAAAACTTCTGCAAAAGTATCAAAACATCGGATTCCTTTCCATTAGTTGAACAGTTTGTTGTCAACTAACCACAGACTAGTTACACAAATACCTCGGTCCGTACCGTTAAAAATAAATTAACTTGTTGGTTTGTATCACTTTGCGTTTGTACAAACAACGAGTAATATCTCACAAAGGAGAATGGGCCGTTTGGAGGTGACCTAGGTATTTCAATTACAATATAACTGTACAAAAAACTTATACAAATTTTGAGGTTGTAGTTGCTTTATTTGCGTAATAATAACTTAAATAAAGTTATATTATATTGTAATCTAATCTAAACAAATGTAATCTAAACGAAAACCATTTATCTAATCTTTAATTAATTTTGCCATAGTTTGTAAGTTCCATTTAAGTATTTATTTTATTTATTTAAGGAAAACCAACAAAAATCCATTCTATTAAATTACACAATTTTCAAATCATAAAATGTAAAATGTTATAGATAAAATCTATCTTATCTCAAAACTAAAAAAATGGCGCCAAAATAAATTGCGTGTTTAACTGTTTATCACCATTTCTTAAATAAAAACTGTATTTTAACCAAAAATCTACTCATTAAAATAGATAATCATAATACGTGTAGACACTAAAAAAATCCTCTGACCCAGAATATAAAAGTGTCAGTCATGTTGTTTTCATAAGATCATGACAGCTAAATACAATTTTTGACAGATTATGGAATATTTATGACTTATTGTGCCGTTTTTGACGTGAGCTAGGAGGCGCGGCAGGAGTTCAATTTTTGAATTGTAAAGTGTCGTTATTAGCTACAGGTTGATTTCTACTTCTTGAATAAATAATTTTCATAAGAATCATAAATAAAACAGTTACGGCCGGTTTCTCGAACGATGATCAACGAAAAAAACAAATAATTACTATGTGTCAAACTCGGATCAATCGTGATTTGGGTATCCAGAAACCGGCCGTTAGGGTCCAGACCTAGTTTCTTGTCTGTTCTTCTAGGCTCCGGTTACGACAGACTGGCACCTAGAATCACATAGTAAATATATAAGACGTTTCAAAATGATCCTTGTGATTTTATAAAGTTTTTCTTGAGTTTGAGTAATGTTGTGAATGTGTCTCAAAAATAGAAGACTAAAGCTGCCAGACTTAACCAATGTTGACGTGACAACGTAATTCGATAGAGCCGGCTGCACGCACGAAAAAACATGACTCATGAGGCGTTCTGAGGCATTCCATGAAGTGACGTTGTCACGTTCAACTATCGTCAGTAAACCGACTTTACAGACAACCATTTTTTTTTTTTTGCGTAAGTATTTATTTTTAATTATTTACTCAACGAAGTTAAACAATCCCATAAAATACCGAAAACCAAATTAAATATAACATCATCCTGTAGATGCGTTCCTAAATTCACTAACTCTCAGAAAACAATGCGATTGGATGTTCTCAGAAGCTCAATGTTGTGACTCTAAGGACTTGTTTTTTTACAAATCCTTAAATCCCGTGTCATGGTGATAATCACTGCAAACAAATGAAACGTGTCCGCGATGTTTTTGGAAATGTTGAATGGGCTTCGGTATGAGTAAGCTGCAGTATTCAAAAAAGCGATCATTCATAAAAATATAAAATTTCAGGATCATTTTTATTTAAGTTTAGGTTATTTTAAGTTAAGTTTTAAGAATTATTACAAAACTGTTCAAACTAATGAGTTTGAACAGTTTTGTAATAATTCTGCATCAATGGATGCAGATGAAAAAGATTGTGTTCTATTTGTAATAGATTTTAGTTATTTTCTTTCATTAACTAAAATCTAATATAACTGTGTTAAAATCTAATGTACTTAGTAGTGTGTGTGTTTTTATAGGTTTAAAAGAATTATGTAATCACTTTTTTGCAAAACACATTTATGTAGATATACTGACGTACATGACGTACAATACTTTGGCTAAAATTTCCAAATTTCACTTTGACTATAAAAAAACAATAGAAAAGATTAAGCAAGCGAAAATTACAAGCAAAATCCTAATCAATAAGCCTCGTTAACCACTGCAACATAATGAAATGATATTATTTCGCAAAGAGCGCACAGATGACCTCTTTTGAGAAAGTTTACCCATTATCATTAAACAGTAATGAGCAAGCATCGATTACAAAAACGCATCAAAGGTCGAGAAGTCAAACGCTTTGGCGGCTTCGATACTGTCAATTAAACGGACATAGATAAGTGCACAGATAAGTCACACAAAGAGTCATTTTAAATGAATGAATGATTGTATAAATGAATGAATGAATACTTTATTGTACACCATGAAAAAAACTTTATACATACTTCAAAACTAAAAAGTATGCGGTAAACAATATGGTACAATGGATGGCCTAATCTGAAAGCGATCTCTTCCAGGCAACTTATGGATGGAGATGGAAAAAAATCTGAATATCCTAAAAGTTCAGAATTTACTAGAGGTTGGTAATCTGGTAAGTAAAGAATTTGTCTAAAACTATTTTGTTATTAAATAAATATGACAGCATGACTTTGTTTCTTAAGACGTGACACATATAGAGAAAAAATATTCTAAGAAAGAAAATGAAAAATATTTTTGGTTGATATTGAGTTATTTTTTTTTTCAGAGTAAAATATAACAAAAGTTAATTTAAGCATGTAAACTTTCGTAAATATCCGTAGTTTTTCTATGATATTTTTAAAGCCTTAACTTTTTATATACCTACGGCCGGTTTTTCGAACGATGATCAACGAAAAAATCAAATAATTACTATATGTGTCAAACTCGGATCAATCGTGATTTGGGTTTCCAGAAACCGGCCGTTAGTGTATCTTATCTGTACGGTCCGTTTACTCTATGGTCATTAATGTCAGTTTTGATACGGTGAAATAGACTCGTTATACGCTACGTCAATCAGACAGACAAACTTGCATTCAATTGGATTAATATACACATTACAAATAGTAATCAAATGTTCTCATGTTACGAACCATTTTTTAAGTTTATGTATTTGACCTTTTGCTGGTAAGAGTTAGATTAAAGGAAAGAGACTTGAGCTTAAGGCTTTTTAACTTTATACACTAAACTAAACAGCTAAAAAATATAGAAAAATAAATTAGTTACGTGAAAAAAAAAATTATCAACTATTTTTTAAACTGTAGTAGTTTAGTCTTGAAAATAATAATAAGTATAAAAAATAGAAGTTGTATAAAAATACTATTTACGTTAGAATTTCCATTATTATGGATCAAGTACTTAAGTGAATTCAAATTATCATAGATGATGTATTTCTATTGCCGCTGTAACACTACTAAAAAACTGCCAAGTACGAGTCAAATCACCACTTACTCATGGTACGGAATCCTATATGCTTGAGTCTGACTCACACTTGGTTATAATTTTGTTACAAGTTAGTTACAATCGTTTCCAAAAAACATACATCCATGTTCACCCATCCACCCGCCTGTCAGTATCCAGTACCGATGATGTATGGAATATTTGGCATTTCCTCACAGATGATCATCCATCATTATTAGATGATGCGCGCGCGCCGATCTGTCGTGGTAATCTTGCTCTATAATAGTGCATTTGATACATGAATCTTATAATAGTCAAAAATGTGAAAGCTTGAATTTTTGAACATATACCTCGTAAATACTGATTCTCCATACCTTACATTCTTCTCCCTCCAATGGTTGTCTGGAAGAAATCGTTCATTTAGCGATAAGACCACCAATTGTACATTTTATTTTATATATTTTTCTATAATCTGTATTTTAATTTAGTCAAACAATATAGAATTTTTCACTCATTCATTCAATCAATCTAGATAGAACTTGAAATATTTATAGTTTAATAACCTGGAGTAACTTTTTATTCTCAGCCTTGATGTTCAGCATGTCCATACCCTTCAAACAAAAACACAGCATTACGTATGATCTGACGACTGGTGAATCTGTCCAAACGTATCAGCATTGCAGCAAAGCAGTGATTTGGATCAGTTAAGCCATCTATTGGTCGTTTGCAACGATCTGCAGACACTGGAACCTTTCTATTTGTATTTTATTTAATGAGTATGTTCTGTTATGTTATAAAAGTTATTTTTTTGATAAAAAATAGGCTAATATATTTAAGTAAGTAATTAACATAAAAAGTAAGCATTGAACTAAGTCCACAGCTCCTCTCAAATACTACTATTGTTAGATAGAGCTATTGTTTATTTAAAAGTAGGATACTATACGTGTGGTTTTCGTGAGAACTGTGCACAATCGAACACAAGGCATAGACCAAGCTACTCATCATCATCATCATCTTTATGTAATAATGTGCCTTAAATCACTCATAACTGAATATTATCACTTTATGCAAAATTATCAATAGTATTTTTAACAATGCGTAGTCTTGTTTGCTTATATTTTTTTATGAAGCTACATAATTAAACAATTCTAAAATTGCACATGCCTCGACCGCTCTTCGCCTCTTTACCGTTACACTCTGCAAAAATGGTTCAGTTCAGTTCATTTATTAGCTAAGATACAATTTAATTGTTTTTGTCAATGGTTGGTCAGTCAGCGTCTTGACATAATATTACCATTAATTAAGAATGGCTAGATCTGTCTAGAGGCAATCTCTTAGCATTAGAAGAGTATCATATTCTACCATTATAATAAAAAAAAATAGAAATTTTAATGCAAGAAAATAATGAGTAGGAATCCTTTTGTATCTTTACACTAACCAAAGTACAGTTAAATAAATATTAGAACAATAATAAAACTATTATTGCAAGTAATGTTGCAGTTTGGCCTTTCCTCTTATTTTTGATTCTATTTGCTACAGGGTGTTTTAAAAAATTAACACTGTATTTTAATTTGTTCAATTTTAATTATAGAAAAATAATCAATTTTTTATTTATTTATTTTCTATTTATAGGCCTTTCTGACTGAGCAAAATGGCTAAAAGACTTGTTTTTCTCTTTCCAATAGGTAACTAGTAGCACCTTTTTCATAACGAAATACATAGGTAGGTAGGGGAGCGAGGGGCTTGTTGTAACAGTTTTCATTAAAACTAATATATCTTGAGATCTAATGATTAAATTTCTACTAAACAAAGATTAATGGATACTGTAACTTTTCCTCTACCAAATCAAGTAAAAATAATACCATAACTATTGGTCATTATTTTACAATCAATTATTTTCTAGAAGAAATGCGGTGTTACAACTTACCTCGTGCTTGGGGTAAGTTGTAACGTCTACCGGGGCAAGTAGTAACGACCAAAAAAAAACAACAATAATAACTCTAATCATTGATTCTTTGTTTATTTTTAACGAAATTGACATCGTTCTAGAGTAAACATTATGTAATTCTTATCAAAAATCAACTCAAATACACTTTAATAGTAATCAACACTTAAAAATTAAGTAATTAACCGTTTTATCTTGTTAAACGCTACATTTAATCATCATGGCACTTTTAAATCACAGTAAGTAATCAAATTATTTGTATGTAAGGTATGCTTCGTAATTATCTCTTCTTAATAGCTATCTAACAAAGTATAATACTTATGTAAGAATCAACATTTGGTGGGTTCCATTATAATTAAATTCAGTCTTCATCTGAGCTACAATTAATACAAATCAAAGTTATAATGTCTCCTGTAGCATCTTACAAATGATAGGTACACTCTATCCCATCTTCTTTCTTTGTATCTGTGTAAGCTTCACCACATACCAGACAATACTACTCTTTTGCTTCAGATTCTGAATCTGGACATAAAATCTTTTTTTTATCTCTGCCAGAGTGGGCATAGCTAAAGGTTTTATTATTTGTTGATTAACCTTGGCTTTTCCCATCCCTTTCCCTTTAATTTTATCCCTCATTCTAAAACAAAAGAAAAAAGTAGGTATCTACATCATAACTTGGGGCATGTTGTAACACGTTACAACTAGCCCCGGAATTTTGTTACAACTAACCCTATGGTATGATTTTTAACATATATCATGATAACTATTTAAACAATTTAGCAATCATAAAAACTGTTACACATTATCAAAGATAGATAAGTTTGAATGGAAATAAGATATAGAAAATTCGAAATTAGTCGATATTAAAAACGCAAACCAAAATTTTACGACAGTACAATTTTATATTACCTGGCAGAAATGAAGCGCGTGCACACTTCCACCTTACTTCACCGGCCTCCGGAACATTGGCTACGGCAACATGATGCGGCTTGGTTTAAAGTATAATGAAAATAAAACACTGTCGTAGATTAATTTGACTTTATTCTTCAACACACGACTTAATGCGACCGAGTGCCACTCAATGCGACTGAATAACGACTGAACAATGACTGAGTCACTCTACTGAACGACTCCTCCTTTTATACTCTCTCTTTATCGCACTCATTAGCCAAATTGGCTACCTCATAATCATAATCACACTATTATAATCCTAATTAACACATCGACTAATTACAAAACGATATCAGCTTGTTAGTCATTTGATAATCCAACCGAGATTGCGGCAAGTTCCGTCACAATTAGTCGACGAGTTAATTGTTTACAAAAATACTTTACTAATTATTAAATACTAATTATCGATTCATTACATTCGGCCATCCGTCATCATGCGATCTCCTGACGCATGTTCAAAATTTTACTGATTCGGCCATACTGACTGATGGTAGCCCTCTACCATATTATTCTTTTACTGCTCCAGAAGATTCCCTTTGACAATACAGTCATGATGGTCATCTGCTACTTCATCGTTGATTTAGGCTCTTCAACTCAAGGGTATTTTAAACAAACTGGGATCTGGAATCAATTGGATGTTCTTCAACTGAAACAGAAAACACACACTTATGACTTCTATATTATCCCAATCAAGATATATGTATAGAGAACCTGCATCTTGAAACAACAGGTACTGAGGCAGCTTGTCTCTCACGAACTATCCGGGACAAGCACCCGTATGTCACAGTCCAGTATCCGCCCTTACAGGCTCGCTTTTATGTACTGACACTAAAAATTGATATCCCCTGCAAACTAGAATTAATATACAAAATTAAAGTAAATGGTTGGATCTAACCTTGTGTAACGCACTCATCACTACTGCGCAGACGAACGAGCTGTATGTCGTCCTCAATTGTTGTCATCGACACCGAACTTCTTGTGCATACACCTTGATGCACCAGAGGATTCCCTTCGTCTTGATTGGTTTCGTGCTACTGAAGGCTCCTCCTCAGGAGTCATCGCACCATCAGAATCCATGGACTCGAAATGAAAGAATAGTAATCGAATTAATAGGTACACGAACATAGTACAACAATAATAAAAATAATGGCACACTTGGCCTTATAGTGGCACACTTGGCCTCATAATAGCACACTTGGCCTTGTAATGGCACACTTGGCCTTGTAATGGCACACTTGGCCTAACATTACCAAGGACTCCGTAACACACCAAGGACTCCGTGACACACCAAGGACTCCGTAGCACACCAAGGACTCCGTAATACACCAAGGGCTCCGTAGCACGCCTTGATTCATCCCACTTCTGAGATATAATGAAAATAAAACACTGTCGTAGATTAATTTGACTTTATTCTTCAACACACGACTTAATGCGACCGAGTGCCACTCAATGCGACTGAATAACGACTGAACAATGACTGAGTCACTCTACTGAACGACTCCTCCTTTTATACTCTCTCTTTATCGCACTCATTAGCCAAATTGGCTACCTCATAATCATAATCACACTATTATAATCCTAATTAACACATCGACTAATTACAAAACGATATCAGCTTGTTAGTCATTTGATAATCCAACCGAGATTGCGGCAAGTTCCGTCACAATTAGTCGACGAGTTAATTGTTTACAAAAATACTTTACTAATTATTAAATACTAATTATCGATTCATTACAAAAGGTTAAATCGAGTCAAAGAAATACGTTAATAGCGTTTAAGATCCTAGTGAAAAGAGCCTGTTACTACTTACCCCTGTTACAACAAGCCCCTCGCTCCCCTACTTATATTATTTGCCAATTAGAAGTCAAGTCTTGCAAATCATGTGAAATTCAAATTATTGACGTCTACACGGTTTTCTATCATTTTCTTGCTTCAACACCATATAATAGATGGTTATGCGTGAACTGACCGTACATACGAGTATGTCGGCAATTTATAATTCATGCTGTAATTTATACGGTATATAATTTTCTCATCCCAAGTAGTAATCAACAAGTGAGGGTCATCAATCAACTCACTGATTCCATTCGACAATCCCACAGCCGATTAACTGCTGACCAATTCGATCAATTTACTCTGGATTAATAATTTAATTATTGTTTTTGGTGATTCATTAAGTCTGTAATTCGTGGTGAGTCTTACCGCGGGAATGAAAAAGCGCTTTTATTTCAACTTAAACAAACATGATCCAAATAAATGGCTTTAATTTTATAAATGATAGGTACACTCTATCCCATCTTCTTTCTTTGTATCTGTGTAAGCTTCACCACATACCAGACAATACTACTCTTTTGCTTCAGATTCTGAATCTGGACATAAAATCTTTTTTTTATCTCTGCCAGAGTGGGCATAGCTAAAGGTTTTATTATTTGTTGATTAACCTTGGCTTTTCCCATCCCTTTCCCTTTAATTTTATCCCTCATTCTAAAACAAAAGAAAAAAGTAGGTATCTACATCATAACTTGGGGCATGTTGTAACACGTTACAACTAGCCCCGGAATTTTGTTACAACTAACCCTATGGTATGATTTTTAACATATATCATGATAACTATTTAAACAATTTAGCAATCATAAAAACTGTTACACATTATCAAAGATAGATAAGTTTGAATGGAAATAAGATATAGAAAATTCGAAATTAGTCGATATTAAAAACGCAAACCAAAATTTTACGACAGTACAATTTTATATTACCTGGCAGAAATGAAGCGCGTGCACACTTCCACCTTACTTCACCGGCCTCCGGAACATTGGCTACGGCAACATGATGCGGCTTGGTTTAAAGGTTAAATCGAGTCAAAGAAATACGTTAATAGCGTTTAAGATCCTAGTGAAAAGAGCCTGTTACTACTTACCCCTGTTACAACAAGCCCCTCGCTCCCCTACTTGTGCTGAATTTTTTTCACAAAAACGTTTTTTCAAAGTTCTTATACTTTTACATCTAGTCAAAATATGCACTAAAAACTATCGGCATAAAAAAACTGTTTAATTCTTATATAAAAATATCATTAAAAAAAAAACAATGCAACAGCCTCTAACCAAGCATCATAAAGAAATACATACTTTGACATTTCAATTCGTCGCACTTTTAGCGTTTGACTTAATTTGGTCGCATTATCAGTACATCAAAGGCGCCGAAAGCGGCCGACATCAAACGCGGCCATCTTGATTTTTTATCACCTTTAATGTGGCAATGATTTTATTGATTTTGTATTATCAATGTATAGATTGGATTGTTTCGATTTCTGCTCTCAGTAACGCTCATTCGAATAATTAGTTTAGTTTTTGTGTTGGATTTGTCTCGCTTTTTTGAGAATGATTCTTTGAATAGATTCAAAGGTCATTGGGATTTTACAATCGTTGAGGTGACCTGAGGAAGATTTTATTTTTATGATCCAATTTATAAATTGTAAATGCTGGTTGTGTTATTAATCTTTTGAATTTTGAAGTTTAAAAGATATTGATTTATTATGGTCTAAGAGTTTTATTTTTATTGATATATTATTACTAATTATATTGAACGTTGTATATCCAATTCAACGGGTTGCAACATTCGAGTTTTTGCCAATGAACGATGTGATTTTTGTAATCAATTAAAAATATAAAACTATACATTTAAACTATGCATTTTTGGTACAAAAGTTCTATTTACTACCTAGCAAAGCCACCTTGAACCAAATATCATAAGCATGAATTGTTTTTATAGACCAAGAAGATTTCACTAATGCAAAATAAAGTTAGGAAGTCCGTCGTCGCGGGCTTTTTCTCTAAATGTCGCTGCAGTTCGTTCAAAAACGTGGAATATTTTACAGTAAGTATTCTAAAGTAATTCTTTCGCATTGGGAGCAATAAGTCTCTTCGTGGCTTTAGAATCTAAAATCACGATTAAGCAGCGCGACGACGGCGCTAGAGTCGCGTGAATGCCTCTGACTGGGGTCACCATTGTTTCAATATTTAAAGGATAATTTATAAATTGTATACTATTATTTTTAGACATCTAAATTTAGGGTTCTTTCGATCTTTTCTATTCGAAGTCTGAACATCTCCTGGCAGGCAAAATGATCGGCTACTGTTTTCAACGATTAACTATTTTTGTACATATTGTTATAAATTCTTACCGCCTTGTCCCAATTTTACACCAATTTTATAAGTATGTTGTACAAAATATTACTTTTGATTGATGCATTCTGTAATTATTTTTACTTAGTTATACGAGACTTATATTACTAATAAGTATAAAAATTGTCATACCCTAAATTATATCGCAATTTCGAAAACGTTAGTTTAACTCTTACAGCACATGCATGATATTCTTAGCGATAATTAGTCTAATCTAGATTATAGTGATTAAACATAACAAAAAAAAAGATGTGTGTGTGGACTGCCGCGGTAAAGCTATTGCATAGCATTTTTTGCTGAATTACGCATGCGCAGTGTTAAATTAGTATTTTCGTTACGGAATTTCTGGGTTCGGTCTCCACGCTCAAGGCCCGCGAAAGAAGCTATGCAATAGCTAACAAATATTAAAATCAGTCCATCCACGCGTAGATAGAAAAGATAGAGAGAAGATATAGGGATTTATATTTATTATTTATATAAAAGATAGACGACTCATGGTCGCCCTAGCACAGAAAGCTCGTGCGCAGATCGCGCTAGATAGCGGCTATCAGATGCGATGGCGAGAGATACCGCACGCGTTCCCACGGCGCGGCGCGAGCCGGCGCAAACTGGACCAGTGTTGCACTATAATTACTTGAACTTACAACCCTGAGACCTGCGTCTAGCAGTCCCAGGTTATAGGTTGATGACAACCCTTTGATTAAAATTCAAATTGAGACTCTGACCACATACATTGTTGGGTGATTTAATAAGCACAACCCTTGGATTAAAACAGGAATAATTATCCTGACCACATGTTACATAGTTAAGCGATTTACAAAATAAATATGTAGGTATTCAATCAGTAATCTAGTAAAAGCTTTGCTTAGTTAACACGACGCGCGATGTGGTAAAAAAATTACCTATTAAGTATTCTGACAGCAATGTAGTCCTAAATAGGCTTTATTTACTTAGTTCGCTAGAACGTTATGTGCAAAATATCCGTAAATATTTAATCTATATATAATAATAATAATAAAAATTTAATCAGAAGGCGGAAGACGACGGCCGGGTCGACCAAAGAGCTGATGGCGGGACGACCTAGATACTTTTGAAAAGGATTGGTGGTCAAAAGCGGAAAACAGGGATGAGGGGAACGACTTGGGGGAAACCTTTGCCCAGCAGTGGGACGAGATAGGTCAGTAAAACAATTTTTGTTGATATTTAGTGTGTGGAGTAATGTTTATAATGGTTTTATTTAAATGAAGATAATTATGCAACAAAACTTATACAGTAGGTTGCGAGTATGCTTTCCGCATTATTTTATTATAATTCAAGGTGTATCGTGGTAAATATTGTTATTCGGGTACGGATGTGTTATTGATATTGGAAGCCTTATACTTACGTAAAATTGTGTAAGGAAATAAAAACGCTTGAAACTCTGTTTACACTTAAAAAAATGCACACTAATTCAAAGTGTTCATATTATACCTCTTGCTATACTTACATAAGTATATATTAAAATGTATGATATACAAAGTTTCTAATTGTTCATAAATATTAATTTTATCAAAAAACTTATAAAGGTGCTTTAGCCTGCAAAGTTAATTTTAAGTAAACAAGTAGATATACTTACTAAACCGTGTTTAGATTTAAGTATTCATTGTATTATAAGTATGATTAATAAAGACCTTTTTAAAACAAAAACAAACAAACTATACAGTAGGTAACTCAATACTACAAAAAGTGAATATACTGTAAGGCTTTGAAACAGAAAGTATTTATCCATTTGTAGAAAATGTTATTAACAGTTAAACATAACCCATAAAATAAGTATCAACAATAATTTTCTTCAACCTACACCAAGAACTGCTTTCCAAAAAGTATCTATTTGTTTTATTATTAAAACACACCCTCAGTAACACGACATACTTCACGTGTAAGACATCTGTAGGTTTCTATTGAAAACATTTATTTATTTAAGAGTTCAATCACTATAAAAGATACAAGTTTACAAGTACTGCTTTCTATGAACTTGGCGAAACGGAAAAAAGGTGTGACTACCGTTAGTAAATACTGTAATTCTTGTTATTTAGACATACTAGCCCAATTTGAATCATCTCATTTCATATTATTCTCTGTTTCTCATGTATTTGTACCATTTGTACCACATTATTTTGTAAATACTGTTACTGTTAATAAATAATATACTTAATAAAGATTTAATATAAAAAAATGTCCATCCAAAGGTTATCTGAAAGAGATCGTTTTCAGCGATAAGGCATTAAAATAACCGCCCATTGTACATTTTAATAGATATTATATTTATCTTTTTTTGCAGTTTTACCTTTCATTCACTTCAATTTAATTTATTATATTTAAACGTTTTTGCAATGCTCTTAGACTTGCTACACATTTATTTATTACAGAGTTATTATCAAAAACCATAGTAATTATTAATTTATGAACTAGCTCAAACGGTCTCAACCTTGAGGTAGTAAGAAAACTAAATTAGTAGGTTTACTCACGACATTTAGCTAATAGAATGCGTACATTGATTGATTTGTTTGTATTAGTAAGTGATCCGTAGAAGAAAACGGGTAATGTCACATAAACATTTCAGGCACTGGGACATTTCCAATACGCTGTCTTAAGTAACGTACATTAATACTAAATCGTAGCTGAAGCATTGAAAATGTGTTTTTATGGTCCAATACGCAAATCGAATCACACACATTATACTAAGTTAAAGAATCTTTTGTTATTATGTCTGACACAAAATTCAATTTTATTTATATTGTTTTAACGAATTTTCTCAAAAAAATAAAAATAGATTGCTCATACCTACAAAAATTATCTCAAAACAACTTCTTTGGTATATAATGTGTACAATAGAATCTTTTATAGGTTTATACGAATCTTTTATAGGTGTAAAGTATTGTGTCGTAAATAAAATGAAATAAAATTATAAATGTGCCATGTGATTAGCCGTTATGTAGTATCGGCTGTCGATCGACATTCCGAATGCGCGTGCGCAATTGATTTGTCGTCCGCCTGTCTGCGTGGTTTTACCCATCACGCGGCACAAGCTATGAATACTGGTCAAAGTGAGATAGAACTTAGAATACCTACTAGAATACTTAGAATATTTGTAAAATTGCACATTTTGTTTGTTTACATTTTTGATTATCAATCCTGTCCTAAATTAATTACTTTTTTTAAATTAAAATATTATTATAATAATAAGGCATTTGATCAACATCGACAAGCGGTTATGCTATTAAAGATTGAAATATTTTTAGCACTGTTGATGTGATTTTAACATTTTTACAAAAAAAATATTATATGTTTGTAAAGACTTGTCCTTTATTACATTTTTCACCTAAGCAAAAATGTGTCATCTTTACTGTCAGTATAACAGAACAAAATTCTTATTCGATTTCTTATTCGATTTATTTCTATCTATCTATCTAAAGCTTAAAATGTCATGAAATATAAAAAAAATACTTACCTAAAAATACCTAAAACATGTGGGCCGTGACGATATTACAAAGTGATACAATTCCAAACGCTTATGAATTAGGCCCGTGCAGTTTGTACCACAACTCGTACTAGACAGCATTAGAATATTAAGTGTATCGGTGACATCATTTTAACGATTTAGTACTAAAATATATAAAATAGGAGATTTTATATGAGAGAATTTACATAATTTTTGTCTAGACTAACGTTACACACTACTTCCGTTCGCAGTTTCGTTCGCGTTACGTTCATTTGCTGTTTATTATTAAGAGGTATAGTATTAGTTTATATCAATTTTAATAAGGTCTATTATTATTATAATTAGGATTTAACCTAATTAATGGCATAGCACCAACAGCGCTTTTAGTGTTGAAGGTGACCTTGGGCGGACAAAAATACAAATTATGGCACATTGACATAAGTACCTACGTCATATTTCAGTGGGTAGTAGATCTCCTTTCCATACTGTGGGACGTGGGTTCGATTCCTACTAAAAATATTGTGTGATTTTTTGTTGTCCTAGGCTGAATCGTCCCACAGCTGGACAAAGGCTCCCAAACTCTAATTTAATTTATTTTTTGTTTCGAGTTGGTTTAAAACAGCAGAGCAAGGTCTAATGTTATTGTACTAAGTTTTAATGTTTCCTAACACCACCTTATTTAATTTTAATTGTTACCACTAAAAGTGGGAAGAAATACTTGAAGACACAGAAACAGTTTTATTATCTTACAACTATCTTTACAAGAGTAATAATTTAATCGTCAATTATCAAATATTAAAAATATATATAAATCTATATAATTAAATTAAATAACATGTTTGAATAGCAGTAAGTAATAAGTACATAACATATTTAAGCTCAGTTTTTACCAATCAGTTCCAAAATTCATTGAGAAAAGTAACTTAACTTTTTTTAATTCAAATAATTTTCAAAATATAACTGAGAAAAATTAATTTTGTTTAAAGTTATTTTGTCCTGCAGTGTAAACCCACGCTTAATTAGTACGTTGGTGTAGTTATTACTAAACCAAATTATCCGTAACACAAACTCTTCCCACATCGCTTCTTTTAATTGTCTTCGTGTTTGTTCAGATTATGTTTATAAATAAGTTTCACAATTCTTAAAATATACATGTAAATAACTACACCTTTTTTTTTACAGTTGTAGGAAAATAAATGTTTGGAAATTATTTTGTTTCACGATAACTTGCAACTAATTTGTAAAAAATAAAATATAGTGTTTCTTTTATAAATTATTGATATATCACATAGTATAGAGGCTATAAGGAACAAGATTCAAAATATTCTACTTGACCTGACTTCTACTGAACAAGCGTGCAAATTGCCCTGTTTTGTTCACCCTGTATAAAGCGTGCTCCACGGACACCATGAGCTTTTAATAATAGAAACTAGATTCAAAATATTCTACTTATAACAAAGCGTTTTGTTCAGTGAGTGTCACTCAGCAATGGTGTCCGTGGAGCTTTATACAGGCCGTTTTGAATAACGTGTATATACAGAATATACACGTTATTCAAAACGGCCTGTATAAAGCTCCACGGACACCATTGCTGAGTGACACTGAACTTGTGCCAAAGTTAACGCCGGCCAAATAATAAAATATACCCATATTATTCGAATAACAACATCTCTACTAATACATGCTCGCCAGCGTACTGTATTTAAATGTAACGAAAACGGAATAACAATGTATATTATGACTTTAGACGAGCAACTTTTGTTGCCAAATCTAGAATTTAGTGTCCACGCAACGCCATCTAGTCCGGAACTAAGCACAACTTGTATTATGGGACCTGAACTGTTGACAGAATAAAATCACCAAGTCATTTTTTTAACGAAAACTTATGTCTACATTTTTAGAGTAAGGCTACTTTAAAGCATAACCTAGCGATCTTTTCTCTGGAACATATACAAAATACCAATGTAAGTACCTAATGTAATAAGTCAGAAAAGAAACAATTTTGTTATTCATTAAAAAATAAATCCGTTCTTGGCCACGTTAAAGACAGCAGGCCACTACCACCACCACTTAACACTACACCACTATCACTTAACATCAGGGGTCTTTCAACCTAATTAATTATTTATTGTATTCATAATGTTGCCATAAATTGCCCGTATACAAACAACAAGACTGCTATACTACATACAACCGACAGAGTCGAACGGACGAGCGTCGCAGGCGCACTACGTGATCCCGAATAAAGTAAGGCTGCCATTTGGAATGTGCTGTAATGTTATAGAGGCACCATGATTCTGACAGGTGTCACAGCTCGGGCACTGACGCTTGACTTGACAGAGAATCATATTAATACATTTGACATTGACAGAATTTTCCTGTCGTATTAACGGGCATAAGCCACAAAAAAAAGATCACATTTATAATCGAAAACGTTTCGAAACGATGGATGAGTATTGAGTGTTGAACGTCTTCCTTGCAAACAAATAAATGTTCCAAATGACGTTTTGGTATAAATGAAAAAAAATGAAAAATTGAAATTTTTATTGGTGAACTGAACGTTTGTTACAATATTTTTTATCGAACACTGGAAACTGCTGTAGTATAAACTGTGTTGCAGTTTCCAGTACCCAACCTTTGACAAAGAGGAGACAGGCGTTCACTACGTGTTTAGTGCGTGTGGGGTACCAAACTTACAAAACTAACAAAAATAAACTTAGACTTAAAAAATATAAAAAATCAAGTATTTGTCATCTAATCCCCAAACCATTGTCACCGCTCTGTGCGACGCATGCGCAGACTGTCAAGCCGCAGCTACCTACCGCGCACGCGCCGCTACCGATATGAATTTAAATCGGATTAGCTCTGCGCTACATTTTATAGCTTTATAGCTTGTGGTCAAAGTGGTTACTTAGTTTACTATGAATTTAGACGTAGTTTACAGCGATCAATAGTACTTACCTATAGTATTTCATATTGTTAATTTTGTTTGGCCATTTACACATTTTCAGAGTAATGAGGTAGATTAAATGAAACATAATGGTATGTTTATGATTATAATTATATTATGTCCAACGTATCTAATTACACCATATTTTCACTATATTGGCAAAAAAGATACTGTAAAGAAAATTGCTGTGTTTCGACTTGAAATGTAGGTTTAAATTTGTATTTATAGGCCTTTTATTTAATACAGCACCATGGGTCACTTTTTAACCATATTTTAAATTTTTAAATTTGGATTTTTACTTGAGACTAACAAAATAAATATTTATTTTAAAATTATAGGCAAAGTATATTTTATAATCTTAATATTATCGTAGAATTCTTGCTGGTAAAGCCTTAGACTTCCAAATACAATTTCGCAATAACTAGCCTACGTATGACATAAACTCAAAGTAATCAATATTAACGTTTATTTGTACTAAAATACATGTAAAATAACAAACATACAATCAATGAATCATCGTTTGGAGCTTTTCTTGTTAACGGCGACCGTCATTTAATCATATATTAATTAGCTTTATTCACAAACTTACGACATTATTTACAAAATGTACATAGGAAATAGTACAAATTCCTCTAGATACATAGTCCTCTACATCCAAAGGTTACCTGGAAGATATCGCTTTTGAGCGATAAGGCCGCCCATTGTGCATTTATGTTCAAACTATTGTTCTTCTTTTATGTATTTTTAGTGTAGGTACAATAAAGCGTTTTTTTATTCATTCATTCATAAAAATATGTAAATACGTAAGAAATAGTTGAACTATTTACAGACTGTTGCAAACGATCTATAGATAAAAGATCCATAGATCTATAGATTAATTTATACATGTATCGTTCATTAAGAAAATTGTAGCGGGACCGTTTTTCAAAAAACAGTATAACCTTTATAAACAAAAGCGCACAGCACGTTCACTAATCCATCACGCAGCCTTGAACCGGAGACAATGCATCCTCCTCCGGAATCGAACCCACACCTAGGCCTACTTTCGATTTCACACGGTGCACTTGATTTGGTAGTAGATTGATGGTTATTTTAGACCTTGCTTATTGATGTTTGTGTTTTGAAAGCTGCCAAGAATGTTACTTTAAAGTTTTGACTAAGATTTCAGGTTTAGAATAAAAAATTATGCGTCAACTTTTTGGGTGGACATTTAATAACTATGGGACATTTTGTCACAATATTCACAATAAATATACTGTATCAAAATGAAATCTTAAACAAAAATATCCTACTAACATATTTTACATCTATAAAACTAAAAAAAACCTGGTTTTGGTTTTTATAGATGTACTGTTTTTTAGATATACGTGCACATTCGATTAACGACAAACTGGCATCGGAGTTTTTTATATGAACCATATATTATTACAGTAGTTTATTAAAGAAGTTGAAGTCTAGGAGTGATTAAGAAATAACATGTGCGTATCTTCTTCACTCACTCTTAGATATCAGTGTATCGTATCTTGTTCGCAAGAGATATTTAGTAAGTGCCTTGTGTTTTAAGAACTCATGCACCCTCCATAGTTTATCGACCTTCTTTTGTCTGCCCTTCCTCACACGCAAAAAAGAAATTAGGTTTCTGTAAACAGCGAAACTCATCATTTTATTGGCTCCAAGCACACAAGACGAAGAGCTCCGATGATTCTCGAATATCGTATTTGCACTCGTTCCGTTGAACTCAGGACGATTCGCTCCATTCACAACGCAAACACTGGCTGCTGTGATACGCGGAGGGAATGATCTTGATACTTTACTATATAGATATCATCATCATCAGTGTCTGCTTTATAAAGGAGAATGGGCAAAATCAATGGAGCGTGGGCGACAACTAAAAAGTTTCATCCCTCAGGGTTGCCACACGTACGTTTTCAAAAGTGCTTATATATCAATAAAAATAAAAAATAAAATTTGTAATGATTTTTACCTGAATTGTGATCGTCTCGGAGTAATAGAAGACCCCTCACTTATTTGACCAAAATGCGCCTGTTGTCCATTCAACTGTTGATTTTAAAGAAAAAAAATAGTCTACCTTTCACTATTTTTTTTTTCGTAAGCCTGTACCGTAAGTAATATTAATTTTGAAAAAATAAATTTTATATTTAGTAAAGTATGAAGATGAGCTAGTGGCAGTACATAAGTAATGTAAGACGTTGATGTACCGCGAGTAAGTGCAGGAGCGGGCCGCGCCGCCACTCCGCCACGCATGCCGCTCCGCTATCAGATATGCATGTTTATAATACTTTATCTACGGATTGATGCCACCTACTACGCACAAAGTGACTTTCTGGTCTCAAAGTGAAAGTTCGCTATCCGGCTCGAAGGACCAATCTCAAAGTGAAAGTTTGCTATCCGGCTCGAAGGACCAAATTGTTGTTACATGATTGTAATTAGATCTTGAGGAGTGATAAGAACATATTAAATACTAACTGACCCGTACCCACTTCGTTGGGCATAATTCGTCCGTTTTTTCTCCGATTCACTTTGTACGGACTGCCACGTATAAGCCTTTTCATTTTTCGGTTTTTTGTATGTGGTATACTTACATAATAATGTGGCTTTCTATTGGTGAAATAATTTTTAAAATCGGTTCTGTAGATCCCGAGATTCCCCTTACAATGTAACAAATATACAAACATAAACTTTACTTCTTTATAATATTAGTATAGATGTAAGTAATATAATATACTTACATTCAATCAACATCAACAATTGTCGAAAAAAGATAAATTGAGTGTTGCTTTCTACTATTACTCAATATTTTATAATATTTCAGAACATCTGTATCTTTAGGGTGATTCCGCAATCATAGTGTATCTGAGTCACCTCATAGTTTCATAGGCTCGCCCACACGCTTGTCAAACCTCGGAGTGTAGACTAATCATAATCAGCTGTGATTCATGCGAGGATTAGCCCTTATGTAGAGTAAGGTTATGGCTTTATTTATATTTATTGGTAAATTAATGACGGGATTATAGACTTAGTAGAGTAAGTCTGTTTTATTGTAACATAATAGTATATATAGTAAATAGCATAATAGTATGTAACATAATATCTTTAGTATATGGAAAGTATTATCAAGTTCATTATTTTTTTGTCAGTTTTAATAAGTTTTATATTAATTATACATAAAACAGGTATAAAAAGTTTCACAACGTTTTTTTTAGCTATAACAATAATTTTTTACCTTATTTTTTATAACAAACATATTTTTTCGCACAATCATCACCAATAAAAACCACTCAAACCACAATCGCGCCCCCTATCGCATTACCATATGACACATTGTGTTGTCAATCACATGCGCACGCGCAGCTATAACAGCTGATCTGCATAATACAGGGTGTAAAAGGAGCGTGTAGTAGCTTAACTGTGCATTATGAACTCAAAGGTACCATGTTAATAGATATTTATATTTACTATCTGTCATCTTGACATTGAAAACTCTTAACTGTAACTCTACCATGAGTTTTTACAATTTATACTTGCTAGCGTCTGTAGTTAAAAAAATGTATGAAGATTTGTACAGCGCCTCTAGCGGATAGTTGGGTACTAAAATTCGTAATACTAATATTTACGTAACTACTGTAGTAAAGTCAAGCGATTTTACTGTGACAACTCTTGGTAGAGGTACTGATAGAGACTTTGACAGTAGGTACTACTTAGTTCGAGTTCAAGAAATAATTTGGTTCAGATATTTTTAGTTTTGTTGGATTTATAGTCAAAAAGGAACAGAGTTTTATAGAATAGAAATAGGATATAAAAACTTTATTGGCATAGATGAAAATATATGATCAAAATAATGTGAAAAATCCTTAAATTAATTGCATATTACTTAATTATTAATAACATACTATAATCACAACTAATATTTTCTCAATTTAGTAGTTTTTAAAAATAAGCACATCCTGTAATAACAAAATGCGTTTATAAGCACCCTGTATACTAAAACTGAACACGGGAAATCCCTAATGTGCTGGCAGACGTCTCAGTGCAATATTTTATAGAAAATCGAGCTTTTTTATAGTTATACCTTTTTTTATTGATGTCGCGACCATTTTCTTTTGTAAAGTGCATTGTTCTTCGTTATCGGGTTGTATATCTGCAATCTGATGGCGAATTGTATTATTGAGATAATACTTTAAATGTAAAGTTTGTGTGAATATCAAAATAATGTCGTATGTTCATAAAAATACACTGATACACTATTAATAGTTGAGTTGAGCTATGGAAACGATTATGAAACGAAAAAAATATAGATTTTTGTTAACGTGTTTAATTCTAATTTTCCGTAACGTGAATTGCGATATGATAATGAAAGTTTTATTGAATTTACCTTTAATCTTGTTTTGTTTCTCATTTTGTTACTCTATTTAAAAACTAAAAACATTAACAACCATTATTAAAATTAAAATATCAGATACCATACTTAAAGCTTACCTAATTAAAAAAATATATAAATAAATACAACGTAAACAAAGCCATAGACGGATGTTAACGTAATAATGTTGAAGTCAGTTTATTGGTTGTGGTCACAGAGTTACTAGAATTTATATTTTGTTGTTGCATCAAGTTTATAGGAATGTTTTCATTGAACAATGCTACGTGGAGCTTTGATATGGTATAATATTATCGTCTATCTACCTAGTTAAGTAATTATAAGTGTGTTTTGTCTGCCATGACCACAGAAAAGAGGGGACTCTTCTAACACAGGTTGAAAAACTTAAAAGAAGAGTTCCCAACCCAATTTATGTACACCACTTGTTTATAATAAAGACCATTTTTTTATTTTTTTTTTATTTGATATCGGGCAAGTAACTCAAGAACGTCTCAGGAGAGACTTACGTCCAACAGTGCACCAGTAGGTTAATGATGATGAAGATACTGTACCTCTACCATGAGTTGTCACAGTAAAATCGCCTGACTTTAACTACAGTTGTTACGTAAATATTAGTATTACGAATTTTAGTACCCAACTACCCGCTAGAGGCGTTGTACAAATCTTGATACATTTTTTTAACTACAGACGTTAGCGAGTATAGTATATAATATGTATAGTATAGTAAAAACTCATGGTACTACCGAAATCAATATTCGTAGCAGATGTCGAGAGAATCGGTGATTTCGGTGACCACCACCATCCATCCTCGTCACCTTCCTGGCCACCATCCAAGTCTGGCTCGTGCCGCCTGGAAACCAAACACAAAGGTTTTTATTGTAATAATTTTATAAACTTTTTATTTATTTATATTATCTCTGATCAAAGAGAGCTAGGACGCCCTCTGGCGAGATGGAGCGACGATCTGCGTAGTGTAGCTGGCAAACACTGGATGAGAAGAGCCGAAGACCGGGCTCAGTGGCGCGTCTTGGGAGAGACCTACGTCCAGCAGTGGACTGATATAGGTTGATGATGATGATGATGAAAGAGAGCTAACCAAGTTGATACTATAGTTTTGATAAAAAGTGACTTATAGCAAAATTTTGCGCGAACATTAGATGAAGGGTACCGAAGATGAGGCTCAATGACGCATCTTAGAAGATAGTTATTTCAGCTGTGGGTTGCTAAATAAATAAATAATTGCGATTCCGATTGGTACTGATATGGACCAGTTGAGCTATCTATAGATCGTTTGCAACGGTTTGTAGATAACGCACCTGTTTCTTATCTATTTTATATGCCTATGTGTGAATAAAATTAGTTTGTTACAATAAATAAATATTCACGGACAATTCACACTCTCTAGTACTCAATTAAGCATAGCTTGTACTATTACAACTAGATTGCTGATAGAATAGATACTTGTGCTAACATTCATATGTTAAGATTTTAAAGTGGAGCTACATATAAAACACACATCAGCTTAATCCTTCCACTGTCACTGTCATTGTCACAATCTTTTAACCTTCTTACGGCCGGGGTCTGGAAACCCAAATCACGATTGATCCGAGTTTGACACATAGTAATTATTTGATTTTTTCGTTGATCATCGTTCGAGGCCGATTACCGGCCGTTAATCAGTACAAAAGTAGGCGTCGCTCCCGTAGCTAATCAAAATGACTAATTATTCAGTAATATCACTCCGTGTAGGTTTGACTGAAGAGCAAATGAATTGTATTGTGAAACGTTTTGATCTGAGATAGCCTGCGATGTGCGATCGTATCGCAGCGTAGGCTTCTATGATTGATTCTACGAATTTGCTGAAAATTACTAATGTTTATTTATACAATTTGGTAACCTAGGATAACCTAATCCAAGTTGCTACGACAAGGTGATTCAATGCAGTCAAACAACAAACTGACAGAGTGGTGACAGATGCTGTCATTTCTCAAATCAAGTCAAATTTATTGTTCCATGAAAAACATTACATAAATAGATCTAATCTACAAGTAGCTAATACACCTAAGATATTAATTATGTAATGGCATAACATTAGTTTTGGTTTAAGGCAGAATCTAGGTACACTAAGCCAAAATAGTCTTGTCGCTTATACCGTTTTTAAACTTAAAGTAGTTTTCCAACTTTTCTGGGCACGATTGAAGGTTTTTTCTGAGCTTCATATACTTGTTTGCTTCGTGCTGGGTGTTTATTTAGCAATCTAATTCATTCATTGCAAGTTTTGGTTAGTTTGGCCATAAATAACCTAAAATATTGCATCAAAATCATCCAGAAATTTATAATAAAGTATTTATCTTATTTCGATTCAAGAATATATTTTTCTACAAATGCGTTAAGAAATGTTTTCACCCATGATATCTCGTATAGTTCTCATAAAGTATTCTTGCGGTAGGTCAGAGGTCGCTGGTATAAAAATGATCATTCGATAGTGTGTGACACCTGCGCGGGCGCACATCGGTCAGTGCTATGTGTGCGGCCGTGGATGGTGTTATGCAAAGGTATGGTAGTATTCAGCAGTTTCTTCCAAATGCTAACGGTCTATCATAAAAAAAGTTAGCTTGAAGTATTGATACGTAATGATGACATAAAGTGAACGCTTACTTTTTATAAGATGGAGGGTAAATATTTTGCTGGTGTTTTATTGTACGTTAGTTATCTATAAATCTCTTTTTGAATAGATACTATTAAAATCTAAAAAATAACGTATTATTTCATTGCTGCACTCGCCCATCTCGGAGACATTAGTGACAAAAAAAAGACGTGTGGCACTCAGGGACTGCCACGGTAAAGCTATTGTATAGCATTTTTTGCTGGATTACGCATGCGCAGTGTTAGATTATTTCGTTACGGAATTTCTGGATTCGGTCTCCACGCTCAAGGCCCGCGATAGAAGCTATGCAATAGCTTAAAAAAGTCAAGACAAATGTGTTATGATCTGTATAAACTTGATATAGAGAAGTGAAAAGAAAACCATCATTAAGGTTCGCCATCGACGGATATATACACGGAATAAATAAATAAAAATATGTATATATGCACGGAACCTGATGGTTGAACCGTCCAGCACACACAATATCAACTTGTCGGGCGACTAATATTCGCAGTGTTATAGCGACTATACATCACGGTAACTAATACTTGCGAGTACATGGTTCGCATTGCTCTTACTGCGAGTGATGACATACTGTGACTTTATATTTTTATTGCATTTTTTTGTACTGAGATAGTTTTAAATATTACTTTAAATCTATTAAATCATACTGAATACGTCTGATGACAATCATAGCCATAAAAAAACTGTTATAAGTACGTGTTTTTTTTATAGTAGTATTATATAGTATTTTTTTCTGTTTCCATTTTTTTTTTACAGCAGAAAGTGATGATGCTAGCTGCCGATTAAAAAGATGTAATAGATATCTATTACATCTTTTTCTATCGTCATAATTAAGCATTACTGCATCCGTATTATCCTGTACTATATTTTTGTATTTTTAAATTAAAAATACCCTGTTATGAAAATATTTTGTGCAAACTTTCCTTCAGTTCTTATCATCTGAAACTCTTCAATATTCTCCATCGGTTTGCTGCTAGACGAAGGTCTTAATTTGAGCTGATGAGCGGTTGAGCTGATGAGCTAATGAGCTGTTGAGCTGCAATTGTTACAAAACCCATTTGGCACATGCCCAATGCATTGAAATCAATACGGACCCAGTGAACCTTGACTCATTTACGTTTTTCCGAACTCTCGTAAGACAAAGCTCGGTATTAACCGCAAAAAATCGTATTGTCATAGGTTACAATAATGACTAATGGGTACAGTCAACATCAAAAATGGTGCTTCAAGTGTGTGTTGGTATAAAAATATAATTCAAAGAGACTATCAGTTTAATTGATACGTTAATCGTTATGAAAAGTCAACTTTAAAGTTCTATGACTTTCGACAAAAAATTACTTAAAACTAACATCAGTTTAGAAGTTTATCTTGACAAAAATTGGAATTGAAGCCTCCTTTTTTCATTTGTTTCAATAAATAAATGTAAATACATATATGTAGTAGATATTCAATATAATTAGTGATTCTGTAGGTACCCAAAAATTATATGAAAATAAAATAGAGTCACGCTTTGGTTAGTTTGGGTCTATATGGCGTTGTGCTAAGTTTTTAAATAAGTTATTAAATTACCTTTGGAAATTCAAAGTCATCAACAGTTTTTAGAAAAATCACAAAGATCATGTAGGATTTTTGATGCTGACTGTACCTAACCGGGTGAAGGTCCACATTGTCTGCGGGATTGTATGTGTATTGTTGTATGACTCATTGTCAGAGTATAGTATAATTTGGCTTAATTATTACAAGTTCTTACGAGTTTAAGTGACCATGATACGCTATAGCGCCTATGGGAGTTTGTTGACCTTTATCTGGAAGACGAAGCGTTAATTGAATATTAAGTTTAATTAATTGAAATTTAATTAAATTAAAGCAAAATGTAATTTGTATAACTTGACTGTAAATAACACATTTAGATCACATTAACGAACTTTAGATCGAGCTCCATGTCCGTAAGTGCACATAAGCATTAACTTCACATAATGCAATAATATCTTACTCGCAGCAATATTCCTGAAACACCATATGATACCGTCTATAAAATCACTGAGAAGTTATTTCGATACCTAGCTATTAATGACACAGGCTATTTGAAATAGCTACATCACTAAAATATACAAATAAACTTTACATTTTTAAACTCAACAAACAAGACTAAACTTTCAAAAGTTTTTATCTCGCCAAAGTAAAACGTTACATTTAATGAAACCACGTGCTACGTTACAATTTAGCACGATCGGGGCCCGTGCTTTAGCACGTACACTTTATTACGTTACAATTTATTGTAACGTAAACGGTTCGTCTAAGCAGTTAAGTTTCACCACCGTAATATGTACGTAGCGTTTGCAACTTCGTATCGCTGTAAACGTCTAGCCGATCATCTTTTTTCCGTTCGTGTGACAGTGGTTATGACAAAATCTTCGGCTCACCAACGTTCGAATGTTGAACGTGTTTGGCTACACGCTTACCGCGATCCTAAAATGTCTATTATGTACGTGGAGCAGCTTCGTGTGTCGTAACTGGAACTTCAGTAGGTACTTAATTTAGTTTAATAGTAATTCTTTGTAAGAAAGATCATATAAAAAAACGGTAGGAACCAGGACGTAAGTTTCTTGTCCGTTCTTCTAGGCTCTGGTCGCGTGGAACTGGCACCTAGAATCACCTAGTATATAAGACGATTCTAAATGATCCTTGTTATTTTACTGAATAAAGTAGTTTTGACTTTGACTTTGACTTTAAAAAAATCATGGCAATCATAGCCCAGATGTTTTCAGAGGACTGTGCTAATAGTTTTAACACTCTCGCCAATATAATTGTTTTCCTGTATTATGTTCAAACTATCGTCTTTCCGGGTGGGCAGGTGCTAAAGTCTGCGATCGTAAAGTAGATTTTGTTAAGGTTATCATGAGCTTATCCTGCTTTCCACTCTCAGTGGTGTAGTGGTAGGGATACTGCATATGGACCTTGGGTAGTGAGTTTTATTAAATTGCGAAAATAATAAATTCAACGTATTTTTGTACTTTTATATGATGGTAACCTCTACCTACAACGATGACTTGCATACATTTAATACATATTTTAATATTTCATATTTTTAAAAGTGTAAGTTTTATGGAAGTGTAATTGAGCCTAACTTAGATATAACTTAGATAAATAAAAATATTCACAGACATCTCACACTCCACGCTCTAGTCCCAAACCAAGCAACATACAATGCAACACACATAACATTTTTACTATGGGAACTAAATTGGTGACAAAATACTTTTCTTGTAAATACATACATAAATAAATAAATAATGCAGGACAATCCACACAACATCATCTAGCCCCAAGCTAAGCAGAGCTTGTGTTATGGGTACTAGAAGACTGACATACTTAATATAATACATTACATAGATAGATATTTTTTATTATACATATAATACCCAGAACACCCGGAATAAATATTTGCAGAACATACAAACATTTATCCCGAGGCGGGAATCGAACCCGCAACCTTCCGCGTCGCAGGCGGACCATCGCCCACCGCGCCACATCGGTCGTCAAATGCATGGTAACAATACATAAAATACATATAGATTTGCTAAACATAAGCATATTGACGTTCATTTATTTAAATATACTTAGCCTAGGTGTACGTTTAGTTTTGTCTGTGTATATAATTCTTAGTTCCTTCTATCAACTGTAGTATTTTCAAAAAAAATTGCGGTCACCCATCGAAACGGTAATCCCGGATGATTTCAGAGCGTGTCCATGAAGCTCGAAGATTATTGCAGATTATAACATTCATATTTTATGTTACGACCCATGTAATGTTATACAAGTAATAATTATTAAAAAATATGTATTAAGTCGAGCAGGTAAAAACTTAAAGGTGACTTTACAACGGGACATTCAAATTAAAAATCACTTTTCTCAATATATAAATAAATTATTAATCAAATATTTAGGTAATGAAGGGCAAAGGCGAATTTACATTGGCTGCCTAATTAGGTTACAAAAACAAATTGGGATATCACCAGTTTTATTTAGGACTTATTTCTTGTGAGATGTAAAATTCTTCTTCACCGTTTTTTTTAGAAAAATTATGAAAAATAAATAAAAAACCTAATAAAAGTATTAAGACACTAATCCGCCTCTAGCGATTACAATAATTTAAGCATACGGGTCAACTAGCTATTTTCATAACTTTACTTATATCATACTGCAACTGATTAATTGGGTATAAATTTAGTTTTTTAATATAGTATATAGACGAACGGCAAAACGAAAAGTGAAAGAAGTAATTATTCTAAGCAGCGCATTAGCATAATTTTATGTTATTATTTTAAAGCTTTATAAAAAATTTAACATTTAAAAATACTTCTAGTGTGCTAGTGTCTTAATGTACAGGTAGAGACAGCCTACGGCCTATAAATTAGCGTATTTAATTATTAATTTCTTTGAGTGCGATCCGAGATATATTCAGACCGAGTCCGGCTCGTGTGTAGCTATGTAAGTAACGATTTTATTTGTTCCGTGGCGAGTAGAGCAATGGAGAAACAGAGATAACACGGCAAAAGTTATAAATACTTCTAAGTTATAAATAGTTTGGGTGTTACTGTCTGAAGTTATAAATAGTTAATAGATATCAGGGTTACACGTCAATACTAATTTAAACTTAGAAGTTATAAATAGTATTAAGATATCAGACGCTGTAGTTCAGTTGGCTCTGTCTTCCAAGCCGAGGATCGTGAGTTCGATCCCCACCAATACCGAACATTTTGTGTGATGTTGTTCCTATAAGTATTTAAAGTGTGTGTTTACGTTTTACAAAATGTATTTATGTGAGTAAAAAAAATTTTTTGGCAACTAAATCGTGTATCTGTCACTTAATTTGCGACATCTTCAGTTTATTTAGTAAATCAATTTTTGAAGTCTTTTCATAACTCATACGATGAAATACTTATATATAAATTTCTCTAAAAGGTCAGTACTCTAGTCGAGGGTCGTCCCTCTATAGCCGAACGCAGGCGTCTCGATCTCAAATCGAGATAACTATCGAATAAACACAATAAATTATATTTATTACATTAAATTCGGAGCTGGGTATTTGTTTAATACTATCGAAATTGGACAAGTGGAAACGCCCATTGAATCGATATTTCTTGCTGGTTTTTTTAAAGTGAATATACTTACCTAATATGTATTTCGATTTATATTTTACTATATTTTGTTAAGTGGAGTAATATTATTCTGAAATACAAGAAATCAATAAGAAGCGTTAGTCAAGAAAGATTTTAAGGCTCAAACCAACTACAATAAGCAGAACACCGAGCAGTAAAACATAATAAATATTTTATTTCGCGATAATTATTTATATCATAAACCTATTGAACCAAATAAAAAATATATTTTATCTACAAATGGGCATCACAGCAGCGTTGGTCGCGACGACCTGGCGCCTAGAATCATCTAGTTACTAGATGATTCAGGTCGTCGCTTATTTCTACTATTATTTTAATAGAATACTTGAGATTTTATTGAAGAAATTTTGACTTTGACTCTGTTGGTTTTCTGGTACACATTAATAAAATACAGAAGAAGTAGTATAAAACTCATTCATCGTGTTAAATTCTTAAATTAATGTCAAGTTCTAAAAACTCACAAAGTTTTCATTCAACATCCAGCGGTAGAACACGGACCCCACTACTCCCGATACGATTCACCGACCTATTACCGCTCAACAGTGGGTGCAAACAAGCGTGTGTGCCGTCGTAAGTACGGTGGCTGTTGACACACAGCAGACTTGATGGAGTATGACCGAACCATGTGCCTTTAGCACTAGTCTTAAATAGTTTTTTTTTTTACTAGTTAGTAGGCAAGCGTTTGACCGCGATCTCACCTGATGTTAAGTGACGATGCGGTCTACGAACTTTTAGAACTCGTCTATATATTAAAACACAGCGCAGTTTAATCTTTAGTAGCTTTTTCAGCATTAAAAACTATTTAGACGCTACGTGAATCCAAATTAAACCAAAGCGTTTTAATCTAAGGTTTTTTGAAGCGTCAACAACCATGTAGACGCTATAAGTGATTCGAAACTAATAAAGAAGTTAAATTAATAGTAAAACTAGAAACAGAAAAACAAAATAGTAAAACCTATTTACAGTTTTTCAATCCCTCCACTATTTTTTTTTAAATTCAGCATCAACAACTTAAAAAAATACTAACCTATTTAATGATAGGAGTGAATGGAAGTAGAATGTTGAGCCGACTCCACCTACAGCGGCATAAGGGCAGGGAGATGATGATGATGATTAAATATAAGTACATCGCAAAATACCCCAAACTTCATATTGACCCAAGTCCGTTCCCACAAACAGTCGAAGAGAGAGCAGCGGTGTTATAAAGAGCGATATAACATAGAATTTGTCAGCGCTATACTAATATTAGAACGACATGTATACGAGTGTTTGGTGGCGGTAAAAGCCGTGACGATACGCTACACGCTCCGCTTATGCATGTGCAATAAGGCTGGCTTAAGGGGAGTCTTCAAGTAAGCACAAGACTTGGAGGAACTTCTAAGCTCAAAAAAATAAGGGTATTCTTTTTTAAGCCTCTGTTTCCAAACCAAATGGTAACCAAAAAATGGTTGTCTGTAAAGTCGGTTTACTGACGATAGTTGAACGTGACAACGTCACTTCATGGAACGCCTCAGAACACCTCATGAGTCATGTTTTTTCGTGCGTGCAGCCGGCTCTATCGAATTATAAGACGTTGTCACGTCAAAAAACTAAGCAACTTGGAACAGGATACTAAACTTGCCCCATAGGAACTAAATTACCTACTGATAGATACTTAACAAGGAAACAATACGAATGCAAGTTGCACCTAAATATTTACAATCGCTTAACATATCGTAAACCTGGATAACGGAACAGCTATCAACTAGGCTTTATAGGATCACAATAGGATATGATTCCATTTCGCAGACCGGCGCCTGCGCTTGCGAAAGTAGACTTACTGGACAGACGGGCGATAAAAACGCATAATAAGAAGAAAAAAAAACAAAGAATTATTCGGATCTTTTACTAACGTTATGTAATAAAAATAGTAGCTTTATGGCATAGAAAATAAGTTTATTTTTCATGAATTCAATAGATATCTATCGCAAGTAACTGATCATGTGAATATGCTTAGTATTAGCTCTAAGTACCTACCATTGTTTTTTAACCTAAACCTATTTTGAAAATAAATCATTATTAAGTACCTACTGACTATATGTGCCAATAATATTTTTATCTCAAATTAAATACTATTCGGACTCATATCAAGACAGTTGAAAACTCTTATTAACTGTAAAATTCAAAATTCAGCAGAAGTTTTGTTAAACTACATATATATTTTGTTTTTAAAGACCTACTGAGGTTACACAACTTTTTGATTTGTTTTAAATCCTATTGTAACAGGAACAAGTCTTTACGAAAAGCGGTACTACCGCTAGTCTACAAAACAATACCGGAAACGGATAGCTATTATCGTAAAAGTGTCATCGTAACGTAGGATGACAGTGTCATCATGACACAACTATAAACTGACGGATTGTGGGCGTTTATTGGCGAACAGTGATTTTTCCTTAAAACTTTCAAATTGACCTGCCATGCTGTCATGTAAAATAAATAAACTTTGACTTTGATGACAGCTCATATCGTTTGTAAGGTATGGACGTCATACCTATTTGGGATAATAGATTGTTATATAAAACATTTTTTTAACATTACAAATCTAAGGTTATTGAATTTTTAAATTTGTTTAAAACAACTTTACTGAGGACGTGCTCAAAAGTAAATAAACCTTGCATCCATCATTTTTAATTTTGTGTTGATTTGAAAAATATTTCTGACATATTTTCTAATTCATTATTACTTGTATAATACAGCAAATTCATAAATCTAGTTAGTTATTGTTTACTATATTTTATTAACTGTATTGCCTTTTGAGAATCAATTATTTTTCTTTTTCTACATTGAGTAAATAATAAGTACAAACAAACCAAAATAATGCCGAAAATTAAAATTACATATTATTAATTTTTATGTGATAATTTCACCAAATCATTCTTTAGGCTATATTATTAGATAAACCATCAAGTCCTACGGTTTCTTCAACGCCATATTAAGTCTACCTCAGCTCACTTCACAGCTAATGCCCCATGTCTAGAATTCCGCAAGAATTTATTTACTCAATATCCCAGTGTCTCGGAACCCTCAGAAAAGCCCTCGGTATTAGCAAAGCATATTGCACCCGACTGCATTGTATGCAAATTCTGCGTACGTGTTCATTTCGACCAAAATAAATAAAAACACCGAATCGCTGGCGTTTTGTTTTATATTATCAGAAAAACATAACACGAGCTGAGGAGGATCGTATGGGTGCCAAAGTCACGCTTAACGTGTCCTGCTTTTTATCAAATTGTATTATTTTTCTGTTATTTTGAAAAGGGTCATATGAAACGCTAGGCTGGGGGCTGGGAGATTCTTGAAACTTTGATATCATTTTTATATAGCAGTAGGTATATAATCCAGAATGCTGCAACAAGTTCTTAGTGTACTAAAGTAAATACTTATTTAAGTAGGGATGTAGATTAGTGTCTGTTCAGCGGTATTAGAATATTTGAAGTATTATTTTGAATAAATATTTCATACGTTATAAAAGTTCAATTTTCAATACTCAAAACGTTGTTGAAGTCATAAAATAAATTTTGCCTATCTAATGACATTTCAAAAATGTCATAACTTATACTAGGTTTTATAATTCACTGTGTGACTTTCATATTCCAACAAATTCAAATCAGACATTCAAAGCTCACTCCATTCAGTTTCAAAATAACCCATAAGTTACACCATTTATTAGTCACTAAAAACACATAATAAAAAACATTAATCTCAATCAATTCTCATAAAACTTCAAGATTACTACTACTACAACCAATAATCTTTGTTCATTTACATATTTTAAAGGTAATATCTCTTGAATACACAATACTACAAAAAAGGTCACACATCTCTTAGATTTTTCTGCGTTTCCCATCAAACAACCGACTTAACCCGCCAAGTCCGCCAACTGCAGTTCAAATATAGCTCTTATTTCATTTAGTAGAAAGGTGAGATTTGTATAGCAATGTTGAACCAAGAAAAGTCATCTAAAACCGTTGACCTATGACACGGAACGGTTCGCTACACAAATATGTTAACAAAAGTTTCTCAATGTGACAGCAAGATGGGTATAAACCGACTTAAATACTGTTTGCATGTTAAAATAGTTTGAAAGTCAAAGATCGGGTGATATTTTGAAATGTATGAGTGAAGGTATTGTCATACATTACTGGGTAAGCGAGCTTAGCTTTAGTTTCTATCAAAACAGCAGTATTAAATAAAAAATTGCTTTTATATTATTTTTAGCGAAGCGTAGGTGACTAGGGTAGTAGCGAATAGACTTAAAAGACGTGTTGTCTTTTAGGACTACAAATCAAAGCACTGATATTTTATAATTAAGATAAAATAAAATTATCATAAAGAATTTTGTTTATAAATTATTACAGATTAGATTGAATTAGGTACCTATATTTTTAGTGCCATTAGGTACCTACACAAAATTCAAAAAACAAAAAAAAATATTTTTCGACATAAAACCTGACATAGTAATGTTGACTGTGTCACATATTTGACAGCCCTTTTAAACTGTCGCCGCCGAAAATATAGATTTTAAATAATTATAATATACCATCAATCATATCGACTGCAAATCTTTGTAAAGGTTCATGTCAACATTACTATGTTAAGATAGATCGATTTTATTGTTACAATTTAGCCGATTTTGTAATTGTCGCGCCGTTATAAAAGCTTTGCAATTTGTCAGATGTTAAAAAAATGTGATAGTTTTGATCGATAGGCGGATCTCGATTAAATTATATAAGGTCATAGGTACAAAAAATGGTTAAATGGTTACATCCACTATCAAAATCTTAATTATTGTTGTAAAGTACCTATGTAGTAGGTAAATATCTGTAACTCAATTCACATTGTGGAACTTGTCCATTGCTCGCTATGATTTCATGTTAAGGCCCAAGCGCTCAGTCAGGACGGTAGCCCAACAACAAAAGATGTCGCTAGTTTAAAAAACTGCGGTTTTTCTTCTGATTTGTTAATGGTTTTTTGCGTTTAGTTATCAAAATTCACCTTTGCGAAAATTTATTAATAGATACCAATTAATCAATACAAAATACTATAATTTTAGTAGGAAAAACGTGCAGAGGCTGGCGAGGAATTTCAAGCTTGCTATCTACTTTGACACGCAAAAATGTTTCCGATATTTGAAACGCGCTAGCGTTTCATAATTTCGACGTCAGGTAATAAGAACGAATAGCGCAGTTCAAGGTACCGTGGACTGATAATCAGAGTATTCGAGTTCAAATCTCGGCCAGAATTGTAACTTTTTGTTGCTTCCTTTTTTTGATATTTATCTGTGTCTTTCTGCAGAGCAGAGGTTCTGCAGAATTTTTACAGACTACTATAAAACCTACTTTATTGGAATTTTTTTTGAACTTAAATGCAATAAAATGCAGTAGATACCTATTACATAGGTTACCTTCTAATAAAACTGCTAATATCTTCAGGAATATGTTTATATGTATTTAATATTTCAATAGTAAGACTCTCTACAGCTCTATAAATTAAACAAATAAAACACATGAATATGTTTTGCCCAAAAACGGGCTACGGGCTATTTATGTCGTTTTCTGTGGCGTCGCTAAGATTCTTCAATTGCAGTTGTTGGTGCATTGTCTTGCCTGCGTACAAAGGATATAGATTGTTTGTAGGGCAGTTACATCATAATGCTTGATCGGAGTGATCGCAAAGCGTGAATGTTTCTTCGGATCCTTTCTGTTACCACAATGAGTTTCTAATTGGCACAATTGATTACTATACTTACAAGATAAAATTTCATCAAAAACAACTATGTACGACTAAATTGACAGACAGCTAGCAATGACGATTATGTCAGCGAGGTTGCCTTACTACGGTTTTATTTACTTTGACAACAAAAAAAAAGGTTTTATTTACCTATATTTCAATGCATTATTTGGAAGTTTGTAATTTTTCTTACAAATAAACGTTTTTTTTAAATGAAATAATTTTTCTTTATATTTATAATTACAGAACATTAAAAAACGAACAGTTTGATAATAATGTTTGCAAGGAAATACATTTATGGCCACACTTTTATAACCAAACTTTATGAACAGTGACATTTATCAGTTATTTATTATTAGCAGTAGTGAGACTGACTACTAGTGACCCGTGACACGGCACGCGTTGTATATTTCGGCTCGGCAACGTTTTTGGCGTTCACTTTATTTTACATTGAAACGTTTTTTTCATATTGCAATTTGTACATAAAATAGTCTATGTTACTCGGTAAAGATATTACATCCTTATGTAGAAATAGTTTTAAAATAGGACGTGTACTTTTGAATTAAATAGTGACCAACAAACAGACAAATCTTATCTTTTCTAGAATTTTAGTTTAGATAATAGATTGGCAACGTAGCATTTTCAAGAAGAAAAGGGATAGATTTAGTTTTGTTGTCTTGTTTCTTTTCCTACGACTGGAGAGCTGACAACAAACCTTAGAATTTTGTATTTGATAGATAATTGTAAGTATTCGAGCGAATGACGTAGTCGTATACTTACTAGATACCTAAACATTGACGACCGATGTGGCGCGGTGGCATTGACGACGTGGAGGTTGCCGGTTCGATTCCCGCCTTGGGATAAATGTTTGTACTATCTGCAAATATTTATTCCGGGTGTTCTGGGTGTTTATATATATAATAAAAAATATCTATCTATGTAATGTATTGTCGAGAAATTACAACACAGGTGGTTCATATATTACGTGTACAGTACATATTTAATTACCGCTAGTTTTGTTTCATACTAAGTACATACACTTTTTGATTTTATTATGGTGTAGAATTATGCGAACTTTATTTTCATACTATACAGTTAATAATGCTACAATATCCAGCTACAATAGCCGCTGTTCCGAACAGGGTAAAAGAGGTTTATTATACAGGGTGTAACAGAAGGGGTGGACCAAAAGCAAAAGGGCGATGGAAGAGCTCAATACCTATCGAAATAACCCCCATGTATGCTCAGCGATATTCAGTCGTTCAAAAGTTACTCGCACTTTTATGTTTTTTTTTTCATTAACATATTTTAGGTTAGATTTCCCAAGTTTTCCCAAACTATCAAGTACGAAAGGTCTACTATGAAGCTACAAGGTGTAAAAAAATACGGTTGTAGCTCTAATAGTTTGGGTATACAAGAGAAATCTAACCTAAAATAAAATTATGAAAAAAAAAACATAAAAAGCGAGTAACTTTTGAACGACTGAATATCGCTGAACATACATGGGGGTAATATCGATAGGCTAAGAGCTCCTGCATCGGCCCTGTTGCTTTTGGTCCACCCCTTCTGTTAGACCCTGTATATATATTTTTTTTAATATTTAATTCTGCACAAAATGATGCAAAAAAACAATGCCGCGTTAGCGCACAGTATATCTCCCATATACGTTACATTTACGATTGAGCTACGAAATATGAGTAGGTAAACAAAACTATACTCATACAATGTGTAGCAAACTTTTTGTTGTTACGTGGTACATTTAACTTTTTTCTTGGTTGTCATGACAACTAGTAGTAAGTAAATAAATATGTCAGTCATAAACACCCAACATTTTGTTGTTAAAAAAATCTCAAATAGTTTGTAATATATCTCAAATAGTGCCTATTTTTAATGCAATGTAAGCTAGAATTCATGGAAGCTGTCTGGGCAGTCTAGCCCAGATCCTGGCATTCAGTTACTCGCAGGCAGAAATCCTTGACGCGAAGAAAGTACTACAAGAACCATAGGCTGAGACCACCGTGACCAACATTCTCTCAAATAGTTTGTAATATATCTCAAATAGTGCCTATTTTTAATGCAATGTAAGCTAGAATTCATGGAAGCTGTCTGGGCAGTCTAGCCCAGATCCTGGCATTCAGTTACTCGCAGGCAGAAATCCTTGACGCGAAGAAAGTACTACAAGAACCATAGGCTGAGACCACCGTGACCAACATTCACCTTGTGATAAGAAAACATCTTTGTGAAGAGACCGTTGCCGTATCATGAAGGATTGAAGTAGGAAGAAGGCGACCAACTTCAAGTCATACATCCTTACCATGGTGACCCAGTACAATGACAGTTCTTGGCTCTAGTATTCTGGACGTCTGGATTAGTCTAGCGGTAAAATAGGGGACCATTGCCGCAGATGAAAGATCAATATGTATTACTTTTGTGTACTAGTGTTATTTTCATTTTATATAAGAAAAGTACACTTTTCTTATATAAAATGAAAATAATATAAAAAATATATTATTTATTTAAATATTATATAAAAAATATAAAAAATATAATAATATAATAGCATACATGCTAGCATCTAAAGTATACTTTACTATTGTTGTAAAGTGTGTTAGTCAGTAAGGTTTATCTATGAGCCGTTTTTAAATAAGTACTTAAATTTTTACAACTATATTATGGTAAAAAATATATTTACTTTTCTTACAATAAATTGATTTTTTTCCACAGCTGTGGAAAAAAATCCAAAGCTATTTTTTTTTGTACGTTATTAATATTATCCACCTATGCTATGTAGAATGCATTAAAATTATAAGAAAGAAACCTGTTTGGTTCAACCAAACTTCTTTGCACGGGAGACGGGTGCAAGATATTACAATCTTTACGCTGACAAGTCCGCTTCGAATGTAAATATGACAAAGTACGATAAATAAAAGAATAACTAAAAGAAAAAGAGAAAAAAGATTTCCTATTTCTTTCTACACAAGTATTTAGTTCAAGTAACTAGATGGCGCTCTAGATACTTTTGCTATAACTTAATACCTAGTGCTTCGCACAGATGGTGCCTTTTTTTCACAGTTATTTCATTTTTGGAACACGCGTCACGAACCACCTTAAATGATCTGTTACTGTCAAGCCAAAAAGTAGGATGCTGTCAAATGTTTTTCGATTTTCAAGGGTATACAATGATTTATTTTGATGATACCAGTTTTGCTCTGCATACGTTGCAATTTTTTTTAACGTCTTTACTTTCAATAATAAGTTATATTTAAATTTGAATGTTAGGTCTATTAGGTGGTTATACCCAATAGTTTGTAACAAAATGGTTACTCTTTTTCAACTTTTTTTCTGTGTGATTTTTGTTACTCACGACGTGACTGTCAATAAAAACGTAATACATTAACCCTAAAACAGGCACAAGCTCAAAAAAACTAAAATAAACATTATTATTCAAATTTAACCAAATACATGCAGGCGGCGCCTGCGCAGCGTTCCAAATGTTTATCTTAGAAATGTCTCGGTGTGTTTGTGTGAAATTTTATGTCAATTTGTCAAATGCCTTTGAATATTCAAATTGGTTTGTTTAGCAACGAGGGACAATGGAGGTGAGAGGTGAAGATACATTTCCTATTTTATGGGACATTTCGAAAAAAACAATGGGTTCACAATTCTTAAATATTATGTGTACATAGATTATGTGTTGTCCTGGTTCCTAGTTAGATTTGGTTATTTTTGCGCAACAGAAATATACGACAAATCTTAGATTTTAGGTTCCAACTAATAGCACAAGGTTGTAAAAAAATATAAGTACCTACCAGTTGTTTCAGCTAGTAGGTAAATCATTGAAATAATAACATTTTCCAAAATGATAAGAATTTGAAAAAAACAATTAAGCTTGATTTCGGATTTAAGTTACACCATAGGCCGCATCATCATTTAACATCAGATGTGATTACGGCCAAGCGTTAGCCTATAATGCATAAAAAAAATGTTTTAAACTACCATCGTATTGTTTTCTTTTAAAAACAGGAATAAGTTTTTTAACTTTTTAATTAAATTATTTTCCAATATATAATATTCATATATCATATATTATATATTATTAATATAATATTCACAGTTATCGGAACTATTTTTACACCTCATATTTGGCTATCGATAACGACGTGTTCCGCTTTTCTAAAACCGAACAAGTTTTGATGGAATAGAAAATAATATTTGTTTTCTCATTTCGTATTACGGTATATAAACGGAAAAGCAGATCGTAAGTGGTTTACACCATTGAAACTTATGTTAATGGGACCACACGCATTTTATAATGCACGTAAAAGTTGGAGATCGAATCAATTCGTTGGGAAACTATGAATTAACGGTGACAATACTGTGACCGTATTTATTGAAGTTATAGTTGTAGGGTAACCACGTTACAACAATTATAGAAGTACGGTTAAAGGAAGATAATGAGCAAAGTTTGTTTTTATTAGGTAGATATGTATTAGGTACATTCCTATAAGAAAATAACAGTAAAATATATTGGTCTAGATTTTTTTAAACACATTCGGTTGGAAATACTATTATCTACAAAAAAACCTATTCAAAACTAAATACGCAGTTATTGTTTTTTTTTATAAATCGACAACACGACTACTTTACTTTTCTCTAACAAACATGGTTTCGGGTTTTGCCATTACCAAGGCGACTATTACCACGCAACCACACAAAAAAATACATAGAAGTTATAAGTACAATGGACAGCTTTATCACTACAAACTATCTCTTCCAACCTTTGGATGTACAGGAATTAAAAAATAGAAAGACGGCAGTGTACATGGCTATGGTACAAACATGGTCACCGTACATTCATCACGTTGTACATTTTTACGGTCCATCCCGAACTCCTAAACTCCACGCGACCGTAATAGTCAAAATGAGTGCGCATTAAATGTGTCCATTTTATTTACGACTGAGAATATGAAGCAAGGTTTACTATCTATACAGTTGCACAGGAGTCCGTCGTCAGTTTTATACGTCATGCCACTGGAGATTTGTTGGTTAATCTACAGAAAAAAGACTATATTGTAAATTTGATTCTGGCGTAGTGTACTTTGTAGGATAGTGGTTAATCAAATCAGAGAGCGTTTACAGCAAAAACGATTTGATATGACTCTAAAACTTAGTCTTAAATTGTAATCACAAAGTCAGTCTAGACTGCAGTAAGTTTGAGTTTGAAATTTTTTATACCAATATGAGTTTTGTAAATGTTATATGAAAGAGTCACTGTTATGCAATTGAATCTAGCAGTTTCATTCGTCATGATTGAACAAAAACATCACTAGCTTCAGGTCTATCATCAAACTTTATCGTCAAACTAAACAGCTATTTAGATCGATTTTGACGAGCGTTTGTAATTTATTGTGACTTTTGATCCTATTTTTTACATAGTTCCCATTTTATTTGTTCGCTCGTAAATGACTGCCACTGTTTTTTTGAACTATGGATTTAATTAGTATTTTATTACCGCTATTTATTCTGAGACTTGTAACTTGATCTTTCACTGTCACTTTAAATACATAAAAAAGGCTTAGACAAAAAAGTTTAATAATTTACCTAGGTTTTTGCAAATTAAAGTCAATCAAGCCGTTAAAAGCCCATTTAAGAGGATACCGTGAGAATCACACCTATTGCTTCTTAAATACAAATAATTTCTACTTAAATACAAATATAGTATTAAAAATAGACAGACAATTTATTATAGTCCTGGCCCCCAATTCTCGGATTGTAGCGATTTTGGCGAGATAGAGATCTTGACGAAGCTTGAATGTCTAGGCAAAATCTCACGAAAATGTCTGACGATTCAAAAAACCGTATTCCCACTAGGATTCGACAAATGGTGGCACGACATTTCTGTAGAGAAACCAATTATACGTTCCGTTTCAGCTATTATTTTAACAAGATCTTGTTAAATCTGAATCTATATACATTTGTGGCCTCAAGTATTCACACAACATAGATTATGAAATGATTATATTATGGAATATCAAATTATAGTAAATAATAACAGAAAAACATAGTTTTTGAACCAAAAATTATCATATCCAGTGTCTGACTACCTTTACATGTTTTACTTGCGTAGTACGAAACTTTGTGGTAGGTAAGTAAACTCTATACTGTCAGTTCAGTCATAAGGTTGGTTTATACAGGGTCAGTAGACAAGTCAGTCGCAGCGCCAATGTCGGCGCCGCGACTGACTTTAACTGTTTACCTGAAGTAAGTAGTAGTGGTGCGTTTCTCAAGGTGAGCACACATGTGAAGTCAGTGGGAAAAATGAATTCGCGAAAACAACTGAAACGACGATTTAATTATTTGTTGAAAATATTATCAATTTTGCTGTTGAATGAGTTAATAGAAATGGTAGTAAATGAGATAACTAAAAATAAACGACATTTGTTGAGCCATATTTTGCAACGCCGTTGACCGCATTTCTTTATTGCGGTAATTTAGGGGTTTATTATCCCAAAGGCACTAGTTTTCGCAATATAATTGCACCAATTTTAAGGTTTCGTCTTCGCTAAGCTTACGCGTCATTTTTATCGCCAGGGAAAAAAACGTGGTCACTCTACAACGCAGCGGCAGTGACTAACCACGCACTGACTTGTTTGTTTACACAGAGTTTATTTGGCTGGCGCGGGGGTGCGCGGGTGGCGGGGTGCTTCAACTGACTTTCAAATATTCGTGTCCGATTCGATTCCGATTATTCAAGTCAGCGCTGACTTCAACCCACTGTACTGGACTTCAAATCAGTTTGCACAGGGTTTTTTTCGGGTCAGCACTGACTTGCCTCGAATTTGTAGTCAGTTACTGACCCTGTCTAAACCAGCCTTTACATGCTATCAAACGTCAAGTCAAATAACGTCATGTTTTTAACTTTTTACATCATCATATTAATAAAAATATTTATAACAAATATACATTTAGGGAAGATCAATGGCTGCTCTTATTTGGTCTGTCCATTTCATGGGTGATCTACCGCGCGCTTTTTTGCCTTCGAACTTGCCCTGCACCACCAAGCGTTCAATGGAAATTCCTCCACGACGAGACAAATGCCCAAAGAAAGTGAGGATACGCGACTGCACAACGGACGATAGACGTTGCTTGATGCCAAGTTCTTGGAGTATGGATTGATTTGTGTGAAACTCTGTCCACAATCCTCCTAGCATTCTTCTCCAGCACCACATCGCAAGAGCATCTACCTTTTTCTCACTTTCCCTAAGAGTGCACGTCTCTGCAGCGTATAGGAATATGGGAAACACAAGCGTTCTGACGAGCCGGATTTTAGTGGCTTTAGTTATATTACGATTTCTCCATATTTTATCTCCATTCTACGGTTTATGAAACTAAAGCCACAAAAGCCAAAAAGAAGAAGTGAAGTGAACTTTTTACTGACTCGATGTTACATATTTTTCTGGAAATAATTTTTTTTTAATCTATAAGTATATTATTTAGTTAATTCAGTTAAGTATATTATTGATATCAACTTGATATTGGCGAAAATTGTTTGAGATGGAAAGCGTTAAAAACTCAACGATAAATTCATCAACCATCGTAAAATATACCCACCACAATAGGAAACCAACAGAAACTGAATCACACACAGAGTGAGAGTAGATACCAACCCACTATTCTTGTCAAAACAGGCAGAGTTGTCTTTAGAAAATGGCTGCTATCCTTCGACATTCGATCTCTAACGCTCGGGACCACTCGTTGCTTGTCTAAAGATTTCTTACGACATAAGTCTGTTAGCGACATCACGAGAATAGCTTATTTAGCATTTTTTCGACATCCGCCATCTTTTATCGACCTACGTCGATTTCGTCGAATCTCTAAAGCGCGAGAATTGGTACCCTGTCTTTAACCTGTAACATGATAAGGCAGTAAACTTGATATAAAAATACACAAAATAATCTCTAACGTTCTGACTTTCAAAGGAAAAACAACGCAAATTCATCAAGTTATAAATGTTGACATCACTATATTATACTATAGTTATACTAATATTTCATATACATTTGAATAAATCTATTATGTATTTAATTTTAGTGACTTGTAATGTTTTATGTTACTAAACAACACTTACGCATTCTAGTTATATTATATTATATATACATTTGAATAATACATATGTATTTAATTTTAGTGACTTGTAACTTGGTGTGAGATCAGTTTAACCCGCGTCCGCTCAGTCACCATAGACATAGTGTGACGGTGCTCGCTCCGCTCGCGCTCCGCCGCGGGCGACGCACTCGTAAACTCGCGGGCGCGTGTCGCGACGCGGGTGGGCCGCTCCGCTCTCCTTTTATTCAGCGGGCCGGTGTTCTGCAAAGATGAGACAAGAATTTTTAAACATTAATAGATCACTAGTTTAAAAAATAAGCAAAATACGTACTATTTTTTTTAATTAATGCAAGACAATAAAGGTAAAGTCAATAAAGTAAATTTATTGTTTAACTGTTGTACATATAAGATCTTGATTGTAAAGTAGTACAAGTTTATACAGTTGCCCAGTCCGGACGTACAATAAGAGGTACAATAAATTTTTATCAATATTATGTAAATTGTAAAATTTTAATCATGTTACCATCAAAAGTAATCAATCTACTTATGAAATTAAGGATACAATAAAATTATTTATCATTCATTTTAATCAGTACCTGCTTTAACTTAATTTAAAGTAGGTACCTACATATTAAATTACAGAAAATGATTTTTAGTAACTCGTCTTAAAAGAGCTTTATAAACGCCTATTCGCACCGGTGTTGCTCATTTCAAATGAATATTAATTTATACAAATAACTGGGGTAACAATTAAAAATATAGATAAATAAAACTTATTGCACAACAGCATCCAATCAGCGTGTCATCGCGGGTTCTCGCGGCGCTGTAACTCTCAGTATTGCATTGTTTAGTGGCGCGATGCTCTATAAGACGACAGGACAGGTGCTTAAATAACCTCTTGTTGCACTAATTCAACTATTTTCACATTGCAAACTTATATGTACATAGTTACTAATAGTAAATACCTGTAATATTAACTAATAAATGCTTATTACTTAAAATAGTATATAATATATAAAATAGAATAGTAAATAGTAGTTACCTTTATTCAATTTGAGGTGCGCTGCAATGTATAGTGAACAAGCTCTAAGTAATAGAAAACTACTTTGGGCACGTATGCCCGAGATACTAGTTTTTAAGAATAGTACAAGACTTGCTTAGCTTGGGACTAGAGCGTGATGTGTGAAATATTCATTTAAATATTTGTTTGCAAACTATTTTTTTTATTCAATATTGAATATTTATATTGCAGAACAATTTAGCTTCTCCTACTACTGCAATCTCACCATTAAGGTAAAATATATTTAAAGAAATGGTAACAAAATAGCTCTGGTTAATTATACAGTAAAATAAAAGATTAATGTAGATTTTTTTTTCAAACATGTTATTAACTAAACACGTTATTGATGCAAGATGAAACTTACAATATTAAACTTCTGAAACTTATATTTAAAAGTTGAATAAAAGACATATGTACCAAATATGGACCGATGATATCGGAGTCTGTCTACCGGGTAAGTAAAAAGTCTGTTAATTACTATAACCTTTAATTAAAGGCCCATAAAGTTCAACACCACAAACAAACATATTGTACAAAATATTGGCTCCGATTTTATCGATTTCTCAAAAAGGTATGAAAAATTATCAAAGCTTAATAAATAAAGATCAAAACAGTAACTAAATCCATAGAAAACAAAACGCAATCGATTCAGAAGTCAATAATATCGGATAACATAAAAAAGCACCCGCAATAGTGCAGGGACATCTCGAATATCGATTAATATCGATACATACCAGGAAATAAATAACGAAAGATCGAGATTCGAAAATATCCGGAGTTACGAGGCGGGTGTATCTGCGCCTGCGCATCGGTCGCCATATCGCACGCCGAATGCCGAGACCTATCGTAAATCTTCGACATTTTTGTGCTAAGAATGTATGGGTTAGTATAAAAATAAAATGGTATTTGTCTGGTATTAAATTCTTCAAAATTCACACATAATAAAACAAAAATGTCTAATAAATTAAGCGAAAATACTAAAACTTCATTAGATTTTTTTACAATTATTAGTAGGTACATTTAGTATATAGTAGGTAACACTTTTAGATTTTTTGACGCTGGTGAAAATTGAAGATACATTTTTTTGCTACGCATGCAAAGTCGCGCTACCAAACCAGTTAACAATACTTTAACTCGACCATAAAAGTATCGAAAGAATTCGGGATCTAACTCAAGATAAATGGGTCATTCTGCGTATTTCGTAATAAATATCATTTGACAGAACGCTCGCGGATTTTAAATTTAGAACGCTGTCAGTTTGACGTTTTGTTTGTTGTTCCTTTAAAAAGATCTTGTTTAGTTCAATAGGTGTTCAAAAGTGTCTAAATGCTCGTAAATCTATTAAATAATAGTTTTGGAAGATAATTTGAATGATCTTTGAAAATAATGTTTGTTTTTATGAAATAAGAAATCTCCTTATAAGGATGGCTTTGTCGCAATAAGTACTAAAATTTAAGTAACGTCAAATTCAATACAAAACATCAAACTCAGAAATAAAAAAATTTTTCTTCCATATCTGGAAGTAAGAGGTCTTTTTTATCTTTAAAATAAAACTATTTTAGCTTCAAATAGAAAAGTGTAGTGTTTTTTTTTAATTATCTACCTAATAGGACCTTATTTGGAGGATATCATTTTACAATTAATTATTGAGTACAGTAAAAATAAAACATAAATTAGTTAGCAATCTGCAAGATTTAACTAGAAGCTCTGCCACTGTCTTTTAAAGTTTACAACAAAATAAACTCTATTGCTTTGATATTAAGTTTTAAATACGAATGATGACTTTCATATTAAAATAATCAAAGAACAGAATGTAACTTAATCAAATGTCAAAATGTAATCTTTCATTTTGAATGTTTTTATATTTTTTTGAATAAAATGACATTTAATATGTTAAACTATTGAATTAAACTAAACTATTTGGGTTTTTTTTATTGAGACGTCTTTTTTGATTGAACAAAATAATATTTTTATTACTTAAATTTTAAAATAGTGTGGGGACATCAACAAAATAATAGTGTAGTAAAGTTAGAGTGAAACTGCAAAGAGCACTACTACAGTTTGTTATGCGATACTGCTATCGCGGGATCTCGGAGCCCGGTAGCGGGATAATGTATCGACTACATGACATCACTAAAATAAATTTAGTGCTGCGCTCGACCCCGGGTTAACAACGTGTACAGCACTATTTCTCGCCGATCTGATGCGATACTGTTTATATAGTGCATTGTCCTGGTCGAGTTTTTGATAGTTATTTCATTGTAATGATTTTTGAAAAGAATTAAATGGAACTTATCAAATAGAATTTGATTAAATCTCAAATATTCTTTATTCCGTAAAATCACAAGGATCATTTAGAATCGTCTATCATCATTAAGTACTAGGTGATTTTGTTGCCGATCGCACGCTAAGCAATCTAAGAGAGAGCGCACACCGACATCAAAACTTTATTTACAAGTAAAGTCACGTAACTTGAAGTTTAACTATGGGTAGAGTGAGGTAAATTAACTGTCCTACTGCAGTCTTGTTGTCCGTGTGCGTACACCTTTAAATTAGGATCTAGTCTGATAGACGTCACAGCTCTCCTTTATACTCATTAAGAAAAATAATTTTGTTACGACAAATATTGATGTTTGTACTGTATTCAGATTACTATGTATTTAACTGACTTCATATATAGGGTGTAAGTATAATAACCGTTTTTATGTATCAGACCAGAACATTATAATATGAAATTTAGTATAATTGTTATCTGTATCTATTTTGAAACATGTTTTATTATTGAAGATTTAATTTTCACTTTCTATAATTTATATAGTGTCCATTATAAAATATGCAGCTTCTAATAAGTCTCTTTCAAAGCACAGCTAAAGCCACACTCATTATTAGCTTATTTTCTTGGGCAGTACATTCGAATAGATAAAATCAATTAGTCGAATGCGATCCGCTGATCGCGACACGTCCCGCGCCGTGTCCCGTTATCGCGGGATCGCGGGATCGCATGCGAAGCGCATCACTAGTTTATACGAGCCCTTATTCGAAAACTATCGTGAGATATGGCTAGCAGGATTTTGCTGTGAACTAGGGTGTATTTTTATTTTAGGTATTTTCAACGTAGGTGTAGGTAGTATGAAAAACATAATTATTATCTATTCTAATTCATAATAATATAGGTAGGTATATCTATTATCACAAATAAGTAAATAATCAGTTTTTTGTAAGTATATCTTCGAAATATAAGCCAGGAGTATACAAAAATAGGAATATTAATCATTTCACAAATCTAGCTTTCAAGATTTATTTATTTGTGAACAGAACTTACATACTTAGGTAATGTTAACGAACACTGAAAACTGCTATAGTTCAAACTGCATTTTAATGTATCAAAAATAAAATACCTACAAAAATAAAACTATGTTCTAATGACTAACAAACAAACTCACATACAATACTGATAAAGCCATAACTCTTAACTGTAGGTACACCCATTTCTATTCAGCCGAATCGATCTACAATTAACTCAAGTCAATAAAATCAAAAAAACTTCACTAAGAAACCATTATTTCGATTCACTCATTAACCAATCGATTTACTAAATAACTGCATACGCACTATGTCGAAAATACGCATTTTTTTTATTTCTCAATTTTATTACTAGACGATTGACATTATTGGTGCATAGAAGATTTCAACAATACAAATTGATGAAGTCTCTATCAGCTGAAGAGAAATATGAAAAGACGAGCATTTGATACACAAAATGATCTTTATATTACCTACTACCAGGTTTTATTTATTTTATAAATATATTCTCCAATAAACTGTTTGTGTTAAACTCCTGCTAAACTCGTAATTTTGAAGATTATTAACATCTTTGTCGGTAAAGCTTTAACTTAACTTTTTTTAACATAACCGTTTCATTCTAAATATGTATAGTTATGTAAATCTTTTTTTTGGAACGACCCAATTCCAGCAGCTTAAAACAACGCTACGTTTTTAAACCCAGTGCGTACACGGCTTAATTTGTTCCATATACAGTATAAGTAGACCGTGCTGTATCAATAGCTTTACCGAATTCTATGTGGTTTAGATTAATAATAAATAAACGTTTGAGCGCGTTTCTTTGCAATGAGAACTAGGCTGGTCCAATTTTAGATTTGAAACAGCCATTTTTTTAGTATTTATCATAAATTTATTAAAAAACATATCTGCAAAGCTTGTAGACGAGTTTTATTTTTTGGTTTGAGAAAAGAGAAATCAAACAAATCGAAAGTTTAGTTTAGTTTAACAGTTTAAGAATCACCTCTTATTTATTTATTTTTTTTATTTAACCTATACTTTCCCACTGCTGGGCAAAGGTTTCACCTCTACTTTTCCAGTACTTCCGGTCAACCGCCGCCTCCCATCACCTCCTATACACAAACTATATGTAAGAACAATGCAAGAATATATGAAATATAGTGTTTTCCTAGAAAACGGTTTAAAAGTTTAACCGTTTTTATCAAGCTTGGTGAAGGGTCGAGCGACATTTAGAAGCGCACGCGCCACTGATTTGCGAGACTGTGGATATCGCTTGCTATTGTTACAAACCTTTACACATATTTATAAGTAATGGCGGTTGATCCAAAGAAATGGCATTATAGACGAGATATTTGCCAAACGGTGTTTTTTTTTACTATGTATTCTTAGTGTGTATTTACTCAAAGTTATATGTATTCTAGTTTCCCTAGCTTTTTTCTACACGCTTTGCTTAGTTTGAGGCTAAGTGGTGTTGTGTTGTGTTAAATATATTTTATACATACGGTATGTTTCAAGGTTACTCATAGTGATTAGAACAATAAAATCTATTTATAACAGGATACCTAAAAGGCCACTCTAGAACATCCTAGTAACAATTAGACAATGCACAGAAGCGCATTATAGTTTTGGCGATCCTTACAAAAACGCAAAAAACGATATTTATTTCGTTTTAGATACTTAATGCTTCCAGAAAAAACTCTTTTTCTTAGAATTGATTGTGTTAGAAAAGTTTAGTAATGTTTTTGTTGCAAGTACCTCTAATATGTCTTACAAAAAGTCAATATTGTTCGTCCCACATTATCGTTTTACTAATAGGACTAAAACGAAAAAAAAACATATTGGTATGTAAAAGTCTTATAATGATTTTTAAGCTTTTTCTAGAATTTATGACTGTATTTGCACTAAGTTTTAGGAAATATAATTAATTATCACAAAACAAAATGGTACTTTTAATAGAAACATTTAATCTGCGGCTTCAAAGCGTTTCTATCAAAAAATATAAAGGCACTTACAAACGACTATTTCAAATAAGTTCAACGGAACCTCAACTCTTCAACAGCTGATCACCACAACTTGATCGGAAGCACTTAATCGAAGACCAGTCGACCTTCTTCCAAACAAAGATGCATTGTGTCTTCTTGGAACGAATCCAACACTGCTGGCTCCTATACCTCGTGACCTCCAAATCCTTCATTTGAATACCACACACCAAAAAATCCACCAAGGGACTATAAACCTTATATTGATTGACATAAGGTAGAGTTTTATAGTCACGTGATGAGTATGACAATTTTATTAGTATAAATCATTAAAGACCAGAATGGTTGTCCATTGTCAACTGACCTCGGGTCTGAAAGAAAAGTGTGATGACAAACGAAGGTACTGACAGTCAAGGTTACGCTGGACGGATTTGGCGCGGCTGTAGTACCATCTGATAAGCTACATAGACATGTCTATAGTCAAGAATGATTAGTCAAGTTACTCATGAATATTACACACAACTTTATTTTGAAAAAAAATTAATATTATTTAGAATTCTGATAGAATATTTACATAGATATTGTTTTGTAAATTCAAACATAATTTTATGCTGTCACACACAATATTTGATAAAATTAAGAATCGAACCCACGACCCACACCTTCTAAGTTATAGCTAAAACCAACTGACTTGTGTCAATCCATACATCGTTTTCAGTTCCAAAATTATCCATCGTCTAAGTAGACTGCAGTTTATAATCCAAAGAACATAATAAAAAATCAAAAATAGAATTTGATACTCGAACAAACTTTGATCGATTTTGAGCCAAAAACAATAAAAAAAAACAAAAAAAAAACAAAAGAAAAACTTTTCCCTATATCGATTCGAATTCAATTCAACGAAGCATTTTGACGTCTGCTGTTCGATACAAAGATGTCCAACATGACGGCTGAAATGCAGTTTGCAATTTGTACATTGTTTTTATTTAATTTCATTGTCATTGTTTACCATAAAAACCCGTGAATCATAGCGGCACCTGTTGTAATGGCATTCCAATACGGTGGAGGTGTTAAAATTCATCGTGCACTTTCGGTTTTGTCGATAAAGCCTTTTGTTTGAGGTGATTGGCATTTGTCTAATGTGTTATGGGATAAAACATTATCTTAGTAAGTATACTAAGGGCCCCCGCAAACTGCAGACTTTTTATCGGCCGATAGTTTGGTCTTCTTAATTAGTATGAAGATGCGCACATTACAGTGATTCAGTCTTCATATCTACTGATTAAGAAGCCGACCAAACTATCGGCCTATAAAAAGTCTGCAGTCTGCGGGGACTCTAACGATCTCGCAAAACGTTTTTATACATACGAATGATTGTTTTAATCCTTTTGGGGTTAAACAACTCTTGTGACGTCTTAAACGAAAATTGGTTCTATTTGTGTTCAGTTTTGGGTTGAATTGATGAGTTGTGTACTTGTGTAGTGTCGAAGTCCTATTCTAATCGTCGGTGTGACCTGTTGAATGTTGGGACGAAAAGACGATAAAATTGCGGTTATTTAGTCATTAGTAAGTTTGTCATGACTATCGAATGCATTACAAGTGATGGAAATGTTTACAACAGCGCATTTTTTTTTATTTAAAAGTAAAGAGTTAAGTTATTTTATAAAAGTATATAGTTTTGAAACTCCATGTCAAATAATTCAAAAATATATACAGTCAAACCTGGGTAAGTGAGAACTGGATAAGTGAGAAAACTCTATAAGTGAGAGTAATAGCCAGGACCCGTCATTTTAAGCTCCCAAAACCTCTATTAGCGAGAAACAGAAACCTGTGTAAGAGAGAGTCGTTTTTCCCTCATGGACCTCCGTAAGTGAGACTGCTACTTATCTATACCTCTATAAGCGACAGTTGAGCTTTATTTATTTATGTACATATATTATTTAGGAGGAACAATTGATAAAACAAATTACAAATTTAACATCTGCTATTTTATGACTCATTCTTAACTTTCGTGGAACTAAATAACGTTGTAATTTTATCGCATTCTTTTCATATGGACACGTGTGCCTGTGTACCGTCCTGTTTGTCGGACTTACCTACTTAGTTTATTGTTCATCAATTGCGGAGGAAAGTTCTGTTCTGCATCATGTCATAACGGAAAATTAAAATTCTGTCATTAAGTGATACACTTAAAATAGTGAATGCGTTTGAATCCGGAAAATCGCGAATAAAATTTAAAGGGGTTTAATTTACCAGAATCTACCTATTATAAAACCAAAAGACTAAATTCTGAGATAAAAATAGTGTAAAAACCACTTGAAGCTCTTTGGCTTATACTCCATCAAAGTCATATTACCTACTTATTTACTACATTCGTACTTGCTGTGACTTGTTATTGCTGCGAACCTCTATAAGAGAGAAACGCTACCTATGGACCTGCATTAGCGAGAAACTCGGGTTAGTGAGAAACCTCTATAAGCGAGAATAAGATTGTGCTCCCTTGAACTCTCGCTTATCCAGGTTTGACTGTATACTTAATATGAAAAACTTTATTTACAAACAAACTTACGACTATACAGTATTTACAAAATGTACATAGTCATATAAAAGAAACAGTTGAACTATCTACAGACCGTTGCAAACGATCTATAGATAGTTCAACTGATCCAAATCAGTACCGATCGGAAGCGTACCCAAGACACTGGCTGCATTGCCGCGCTAAATAGCAAGTTGGCACGTTCACGCTGGTAAAAGCTCGCCGGATGATGTCGTTGAGGCTAGCATGACGGGATATCCGACCGGCGGCTCTAGTGCACGATAATTCGTGGTGACCAAGCTGTTCGACAGCAGTACCGCACTGGCACAGATGAGGTGCGCAGCACCGCGCGCCCAACCGTAGACTTGCTGCAATACGGAACGTGACAGGATCCATTAGGGTACCAATATGATATGAAGGAAGTGCTTGCAGCCAAAATCCTGACTCCCTTTTAGAGACGGCAAGAAGACGGGCACGATCTGCGGAGCTATAACACGTTTGTAACAGACAGTTCCGTGATAACTCGCACAGAGGCCCGTCCCATTGCCGTTGAGACGAAAGAGAGGTAGGGGGAGCAGAATCAGGGCAAGCACTATGCCAAGCATATGAAAATATATTTTTAAATTATATTTAAAATATATTTTTAAAATTGTATATGGTGTAAAAATTCATAGTTGCATGTCAAACTTATATAAAAAAATACTTAGTCCGTACACTGAAACAGGATGAAACTCGTTAACATTAAAATAGTAAGTATCTACAAAAGAAGCAGGTTTATTATCACCAATAAAATAAACCACAGAGCTTTTATCTAGCGAAAAATAGATCAGCAAACCCCTAAGCTCATTACCGCCGCATCGCATCCGATAAAATCGCAACGCGCAGCGTAAATCACGCGATCGTATCGCGCGCCGTGTCGCACCGTGTAACCTAGGCCTAATTGTGCCTGGATTTATAGATACGGGGGGTTTTAGATTACATTTTCTAGCGTTAATCGTTTTTATGCGGTTTTCCGTTAGTTTTGTAGATATTTTCGGTTAAAAAGTACCTATTGGATTAAATAAATGACATTTCAGTAAATTGCCATGTGGGCTATATGGCTTTAGAGGATTAATTAATCATTGGGCATCTATCTATTGAATACTTACAGCTATTAATTTATTTTAACTAAATTCATTGATTGAAAATTTAATTAATCGATCTATAAAACTAAAAGATTTAAAAAAATATAAAACTTATATTAAGTCAAAAACTAACCACAATTTAATATCCAAAAATATATTTAGATAGCCATCTAAAAACAAATCCAACAAGCCGAAAATAACCCCAATTGGTTCAGATTCAATATTATGTATCTAATTTGTACACCTTCCATACTTCTCGAAAGGCGATTAATCTAGAACGATTTTGGGAATCTTTACTAACATACGTCCTTAGACATCTCGACCTTATTATTAAATCTATAAGGTTCATTTTAATACGCATTGTTGGTAGTATCAATTGGTAAGTTCTGTCATCGAGATATTTTTCAAATGTTTGTAATATTTCTGTTTAAATACTCGGTGTGTTTCAACACCGTCACTAATGGGTATCATCAATTGGTGTTTTCCGTCATGATAAGTTTGGTCATTGTCAGAGCAAAGATAACGAAAACAGACGGTAGGCTGAGATTTTAAATTCCCATGACTTTTTAGTCATTTATTATATAAGCAAACTTTGATGAGTTATAGAATATTTGTGAATAACTAAGTATTTTATTAGCAACCTTTTTTTGAGTAATAAGACATTTGTAAATCATTAATTTATTAAATTTTGAACCTTATTCTCAACTTAATAGAAAAATGATGTGATTTAAATAAATAAATATTTACTAACAATTCACAATTCACACTCTAGTCTCAAACTAAGCAAAGCTAGAACTAGATTTCTGATAGAATACTTACATTTACATTTTCTTTTGTAAATACATACATAAAATACATCGTACCTAACACACATTTTTCAATGAAGTCGATTCTAAAATCTTATTCTTGTTATTTGTCAATCCTCAGATAATTAAGTATTTGGTAGGTTGACATTTTAACTATAGAAATATTATCTTCGATTGACAAATCAAAGCTATACAAAACTAATTTTATTGTTTATCTAACCAAAGATACCATCTTTCACACCCTTATTTGCCATATCGCTTTCTACAACTTTGTGTTTCACAGAAACGGTCATCGTCATATAAACTACGTCTTTTAATTTAATAAAAAAGAATGGTTGTCTGTAAAGTCGGTTTACTGACGATAGTTGAACGTGACAACTTCATGGAACGCCTCAGAACGCCTCATGAGTCATGTTTTGACGTGACAACGTCTTATAATTCGATAGAGCCGGCTGCACGCACGAAAAAACATGACTCATGAAGCGTTCCGGCGTTCCGGCGTTCCGGCGTTCCGGCGTTCCGGCGTTCTGAGGCGTTCCAAGATAAGATAAGATAAGATACGATTGACGTTGTCACGTTCAACTAACGTCAGTAAACCGACTTTACAGACAACCATTTTTTTCGTGCGTGCAGCCGGCTCTATCGAATTATAAGACGTTGTCACGTCAAAAAAGAGGTGTCAAGGGACACTCGGATGGAACGAAGTTCTTATTTTAACAACTGGCTTGCTTTTTATGAGAGAGAAAAGAAAGACAGAGAGGGAGACATAGAAACACGCGCACGCCGCACAGCTTACAACTTTAGCAAAAAGTGTCGGTACCTACTCACGTATTTCATTTATCAATATACGCCTCTTGTTTCTATAATCGTGGGTGTAAATAAAGGTTGTGCATTTACGGATTTTCGTACCGACCAAGAAGACGATGGCTGGACGACCTAGAGACTTTCGTGAAGAATTGGTGAAAAAAGCGGAGAATAGGGATGAGTGGAAGGACTTGGAACCTTTGCCCAGCAGTGGGACGAGATAGGTTTAAGAAAAAAAAATTTAAAGCGGCGTTTTTTTTATAGAGAACTATGATCAATCCATAAAATAGGCATATTTTACTCTAAAAGTCAACTTTAAACCATACTTTCTTATTTCACACCAATATTTTGTTATTATAAAACATCATAATCCTTTTTCCAACTACATAAGGTATACATTTGAACAACTTTGCGCATTATGGAATATGACAAAACTATTATTTATAGATTTGTTAATAAATTTATTAGTTTGTTTCTATGTTTTATTGGTCGGACGAAACCGAAACGTTTTATGAATTATTGTCGATGTGATTAGATAAGTAATGTGTGATTTTGTATGAATGAAATTTATCTTAGAAAGTTGACACTTACGTAGGACATGATAACGGGACCTTATCTGAATCCATATGAAAGATATCTTAAAATTTAAAACATCGATACTTAATAAGAGGACTACGAATAGCTATATTTTATTATATTATTGGGAAAATTATGTGAGACATTAAAATACATCATTGATTGATTAATTAACAATTGCGTTTCAAAAGTTGTTTATTTGATGTGTTTTTCGTATTTTATTTTCTTATACTTAGTTAATCTTAGTTAGTAACAGAGCTCTAACTAAACCAATATCCCTTTAGTTATGCTTGTGTCACCACATCCCTACTACTTTTCGAAAACCTTAAAAAGTGTGTTGATTATAAACAATAAACTTTGACCATTACTTTTTTGAGCAGCTTGATTTTGCAAATGTCTGAATAAAAATAAAGCTGAAAAAGTACCTAGCTTATATACTTTTTTATTCAGGCATGACACACGTTAAATTATGAACAAATGACTAAATACAATATGTTACTTACAAGCAAATGACATCAGGTTATAAACTAAACTATGTTCTTGTTTTATCAAAATCAGTTTACTGGTTACATTTTATTGACAACCAAAAATACACCTTAGCATTAAACGTTTAATATTAAAATCGTACCTACTCTAAAAACAACGTAAACACACTTTACCAACACTGATTTATGTATACATCCATCATAAACGATCATTACATCAAAAATTATCGTCTAACAATACAATAACATCAAAAGTTAGTAACACTAACCGTAAATAATACGAAAACTATCACATTTTGTTAAATAACTTTCGTAGAAACAAAGGATACACAGAACGGGATCGTAGAGGGATAAAAATATAGTGTATTTATTAAATATCATTTATTTGACCGATGTGGTGCAGCGGGCGAAGGTCTGCCTGCGACGCGGAGGGTTCGATGCTCGCGTTGGGATAAATGTTTATACAATCGGCAAATATTTATTCCGGGTGTTCTGGGTATTTAATATGTATAATAAAAAATATCCATCTATGTAATGTATAAAGTGTGTCTGTCTTCTAGTACCCATAGGAGTTGAATGCAGCCACGGGTCGTGCTGTTGAGTTGGCCAAATATCTATGTAAGCATATATAGAAACAGTTGTGGCATCGACACGACAAGAAGAAGAAGTACCCATAACACAAGCTCTGCTTAGGGCTAAATGATGTTGTGTGGATTGTCCAGCATTATTTATTTATTTGTTTTTTTATTTCGCTTCAAACTGTTACCCACAGACTTTGGTACTAAGTGCTAGTATAACCTGTACCCCATAGCTTGGTCCAACTACCCTGCAGAGACCACACAGACAACTGACCGTGTTCATAAACTATTTTTATTATTAAAAGCAACTTATTAGCATACGATAAAATGGTTATCAAATTACAATGAGCATTACATTTGTTTTATGAAATATGGCTCAGCCGACACGAAAGAGGCGTTTTACTGATCTGTGTGCGCGTGATCTTAAGGTAATAAAGCGGGTGATCGTGTTTCTTCATCTTTTTTGAACCCGAAAATCGGTGCAGTGTTTTTTTTTTCTTTTGATATAACGAAGTACTTAGTTGATGTTTTGTTTATGTTGTTTGAAAAGTCTATAAAATTATAGAATTGTTTTAAGAGTTTTTTTGCTTATGGATGTTTTATTCAATAAATATGTCGATGTAATAAAACTAATTATTTATTTTATGGGCTATTAGTAAGACTTTCAAGCTTTGCTTGGTTCGAAATGAGACGGCAACTGCCTGGGTCAAACGTCAGTAAATTAAAACCTCTTTTACAGTAATTACTATAATACATAACACATGCAGATATTTTAAATAAAATCACCTGCTAAACCTACTTACATAATCTCAAAAACCAATTAAAGATGAAACTAATTAGAAAGTTCCTTATACATTCACAAATCGGTCGTCACCAGCAATTTAAAAGTAAATAGTCGAATTAACCCTCAAGCTCGTAAATTTAACCTTTCATGGCGCAAACAAACAATAATTAGTATAAAAAATTGAGCCAGCAGGGGGGCCTATTATGGACACCGATGGTCCAATGGCCGTCGTCGAATGGACCCGATGTTGCACCAAAAGTACTTGTATCGACACCGGAGCTAATTGAACCTCTCAATCGGATACATTTAGCTAAAGGTGATATGCATGCGAGGTTTGTTTCCATTATATTACGATTATTATAACCGTACGATAATGTCGGTTAATTTGTCGTGTTTGCACACTTCTAAGTTTGATTTCAACTTGCTTAATACAACATCGTTATTTTAACAAATCACAGTATCGATTTTTTGTAATATTGTGAATATAGTTGCTAAGTTTTAATTTATTTCAAATAAAACAGTTTATGTATTGAATTAAGAATAGTTCATACATAAAAATAACATTTGTTTATGTTGAAACAAATACACATGACTGAAGGTATTCACTAATAATAAGGCTCAGTTTATTTTATAATAATAAAGGTTTGACTGCCATACAAACTAGTAAACTTATGTGATAGTCAAACTTAAACGAATAGAAGTAACATACGATACGATAGAACCATGGTATCCTTAAGACTAGTTTGTTCACGTAACACAATGGAAACGAACACAAACAATCACGCCCACGTGTTATGCTTTCGTATTAATTTTGTATAATTGTAGTCTCGGTTTTATGTTACAGCATTCATTAATTGTTTGGGAATCAAAAGTGGGATATAATATAAGGTCATGTACATACATGACCTTATAACATCCCACTTTTGAATGTATGTACAAGACAAGTGAACTTTAAACCAGATTTAATCAAAAAATCGATGAGATTACTTTATTGGATCGTAAATAAACTTCTTGAAATTGGGATTTATCAGATAAGGTTAAGTAACATTGATTGTAATGTTTGTTAATCAATTTCTTAGATTATTTTTATGTTATTACGAAAAGCATTGTGGCATACAAGTTTAAAAAAAATATTGTCTCAGTTTTATTTTAGAGTAAATAAAAAAGCACGTATAAGCTATGGAATTAAATCACGAATATGAAACATTTTTTTTAACGCTCGTTCATTTAAATAAATATTTAGTAAAATCATTGTGTACGTCGCCTTATATGAACCCACCTTAAATGATTTATTAATAACGATTTATTTGAATAACTTCTAATTAGATGTTGAATAATATTTGTTTAACATGCATACTGTATCGATTCTTATAATATTGTTATCGTGCATATAAAGTTAATTTATAAGAAATAAAATTAATTTTATTGGGAAAATGTTACCGAATTTTAAATATACCTAGTCAAAAGTTTAGGATCTTTTAGTTATAAGTTTTTTGTAAGTATCACAAATAAATAATTTCTATTCTATTCTATTCTATTCAAAATCTTAATTATTTTTTTAGTTTATTAAAGTTTTTTTTTCATATATGTCTGGTGAAAACTGATATGTATTATTTTTAGTTTTCCATCAGTAATCTAATTTCTATATTACAAGTGTCTATATTTAGGACAATCCGTGAATATGTTTTTAATTATTTTATAACAATATATGTTAATATTTTGAATGGTCTAGTAATTTATGTAATTTTTTATTAGCTTCGGAAAACAATAGACATTGTTATTGATGAACTGGTACTGTCATCACTATCTTTACATCTAACTTAGTAACCTTAGCAACTAAATCCAAAGGCTGTGTCTACCCACTGCCCAAAAACAATGCCCCACGCGTGAGAGTGAATATAATCTAGTTGTCATGCATTTTGGAATTTATCAATATCTGTTCAGCCAGTTATACTACTCCAGTACTCCAAATTTTCCAAATTTACAATGACTTCTTCTTCTTCTTCCGGTGCTTATCCCACTAGGTTAATTACAATTACAATAAATTAATTAAAGTTAATTACAAAGACTCTGGCATAGTAATTGAAATAAATTGTAGTGTCCTATTTATCAAAAATACCATAACATACCAAAATATTGTTAAGCTATTGCATAGCTTGACGCCTTGAGCGTGGAGACCGAATCCAGAAATTCCGTAACGAAATAACCTAACACTACGCGTGCGTAATCCAGCAAAAGCTATGCAGTAGATTTACCGCGGCAGTCCTCGAGTGTCACACGTCTTTTTTTTTATTTGTTAGTTGTGGCTATAGTTTGTGGTCTAGCACTGTTTGTTATTGTGTCTCTGGGTCCCAAAACTCTGACATTCGCACATGACCCGCTTCGGTGACCTTGCACTGAATTATAATATCTAATTATTACCGCCATTATGTCACAACGCTCTTCTCACGATTGTGCATTGTCTGGAGCCTTGGATGTGGGAAGAGCCTTCAATGTTATAAACTAGATGTGGGGACATTGAGCCAAATATAATTGAAAATAATTATATTATTATAAATGAGAGATTTGAGAGAATTTCTGGCTACTGAGTTTAGGGAAGCAGACTTTACCAATATTTTAATGCTGATATTTTTTGTTATAAGTTTGTCAAAAGCAAAAATCCTTCAGATAAATATTAGAATCAAAATCTCCTGTGCATTGTTTTATTTCCTTGTAGTTTTTACTTCTCTTTTTTGAAATTCGTCGCACCTATAATTTCCTAACTATATCCTGTCATACATAGCTCTAATTCATAATAATTAAGACCAAAATTGTTTTAATTATTTATAATTAAAAATCTTTTATTTTAAATTACTCGAGCAGATCGCGTCCCACGAATTGATAAACAAAATGATAATACATTATATGTATTTTTTTAAGGAACTAACACAAGTTTAATGTACTTATTTTAAAATGTTTTTTCGAATTTCTTATTATGTTCTTGCGTATATCTACATAATATCAAATTCAAACAAAAAAAATACCATTATAATTTTGTTAAATTAAAATATAATGTATGCTGTAATTTAGTTTTACGACTAGTTATACACATGTTTTGTTCAAGTCAAATTTTAACTTGAAATATTTTAGTAGTTTAAATTATAAATTTATCTCTGTTTAATTTATTATTATAAATGATGACAAGATGGCTCGTTAGTTGTTAAGCAACAACCTCTGCATATTAAAATCTCTGCGATGATCTGCAGAATGTAGCTGGCAAACACTGGATGAGAGGAGTCGAATACCGGGCTCAGTAGCGCGTCTTAGGAAAGACCTACGTCCAGCAGTAGACTAGGCAGTGAACACGAATAAATGCGACAATCGTAAACGTATCGAAACAGTGACGTATTTAAGATACCTACATTGCGCGTCAATATCAGCTTTACTGTCGAACGCTCCAACGTTAGCGCGCAGTGTATCACGCTTACGATTGTCACATATATTCTCCGCCCAGTAGATTTACCATGAGTTTTTACTATACTATGTATAATAAACTCGCTAGCGTCTGTAGTAAAAAAAATGTATGAAGATTTGTACAGCGCCTCTAGCGGATAGTTGGGTACTAAAATTCGTAATACTAATATTTACGTAACTACTGTAGTAAAGTCAGGCGATTTTACTGTGACAATTCATGGTAGAGGTACTGATATAGGTTGATGACGTAGTGCGTTCGTTATTTGCCTGTCACTGTATCGGGAATCATACTAAACTAAGGTGTAGCTTTGTCTGGTTTGAAATAAAAAAGATCTTTGACAGTTCATTGAACTTTGCTGCGATTAGTGCATACTTAGTAACAAGTTGAACTATATAGGTAAGGAAGTTGTAGTCCGACATTGTGTACAATGGTCATGTCTATGTAGTTTTATAGTTTTTCGCGTAACTGAAAGTATTTTAAACTTTGAACTTCAGCAAACAAAATAAAAGATAATATTCATGGACATTTCACACACTCTAGTCTCAAACTAAGCAAAGCTTGTACTATGAGAACTAGATTACTGATAGAATACTTAAATATTTTTTCGTATATACATCATAAAATACATAGTAACACCCAAACACAGAACAAATTATTTATGTCCATCTCACAAACATTTATGTACTTTGGATGGGAATTGAACTGAGTTACTAATTATAAGAGTTACTACCAACTGAGCTGTGACGCCTGTTCACACACGTAAGACCAGCGTAAGTTTTACAACTTGCATATGCTGAGTCCGCATCAGAGATGGAGCGACGATATCGTGAAGATAGCGGGAAAATTGTGGCCACGAAAAGCAAAAGACAGACAAAAGTGGAAACAAATGGAGGAGGCTTTCACCGCCCTAGGCGGTCCTTACATGGATTAACAACCTGAAATTTAGAAATTATAAATATAGGTTACTAAATTTAAATAGGTATTAACTTTCTTTTTTATTTTTATTTTATATGTTTTTAGTACTTAAGTATGTAAGGAAATAAAAGCTATTTTTATTTTATTTTTATTTTTATATGCTGAGTTGGGGCCATTTTCAAACTCTTTAATATTTAATAAAAAAAATTATTTATTTTATATTCTAAACATGTTGATTTTAAATTTTCCTTTTTTTGTACCTACCTAAGAGTTTTTAATAACTAATTTGAATTGAATTTGATTTCAGTCAAGTTCTGAGTTGCAGTGGTCACTCTCAGTTCACAAAAGTAATAACTTGCGCAGTAAAGGTATTTACTGTCCAAACGTTATGTTTACGTCTGCGCACACGCATGACATGTAACGGGCTGCGCGGAAATCTTACGATATTTGTACAAAAAACATTGTTATAAATGAAATATTTAGACTGAGCTTCAAAAAAAATATTGGCTAATTGGTTTTAATTGGTTTTGTTGTTATCAAATATTAATATGTTAATCATCATCATCATCATCGACCTATGTCAGTCCACTGCTGGACGTAGGTCTCTCCCAAGACGCGTCACTGAGCCCGGTCTTCGGTTCCTCTCATCCAGTGTTTGCCAGCTACACTCCGCAGATCATCGCTCCATCTCGCCGGAGGGCGTCCTACACTACGCTTGCCTAAACGCGGTCTCCATTCCAGTATCCGTTTGCTCCAACGGTTGTCGGTTCTGCGGCAAACATGGCCATATTAATATGTTACCACTTACCATATTAATTACAATAGGCGAAGATTACCACTTAACATCATGTGGGCTTATTTATTACTTAGATAAAAAAAATTAAATACTTAAATAAAAAAATATATACTTTTTTTAACCGAGCTTTTTGCAACTATACCATGCATGTATGCAAGACATACAGAACTAAATTTAATTAGATTTTTTTATTATGATATTTAATTAGAAGATATAAGATTTATCCTACATTCTATGTGTCATCTTTTGACAGTTAAGCAGTCATTGAATGGCTTTAAATGCTCGTAATGTCTAATGCTGGGGCCACACTAGCGGGCTACGGCGAATATTCGTGTTAACGCGATGTATGTGGCCGGGTACATAGTGTCAACGCTTAGTATATCGCCTTTAACCGAACACGATGTTTTTATCGCGCCAATACGATACGAATATTCGCCCGCTAATGTAGCCGAAGCATTACAAAGTGACTTTCTATTCTTTCTTTTATTAGTAAAGTATTTTATGATTTTATTAGATCAATTGTCTTGTGATGGCTCCATCATGTTTTATGAGTTTTCTTGCAAATAAGATTGTAGTATTTATACTTTTATAACCTGCATGACTCGATTGTACAATCGATTGAAAGTAGTTACTATGAAAGGAAACTTTCTACGAAATCGGCATTGAGCACTATATTTTAGTGACTTAAAATAACACAAACTTGTGTTTAAGATCATGAAATTTATCTATTTTTTTTAGGAGGATCTTATAAAAGACGTTTGGAACTAGGACATAACTAATATTAGACTAGATTTAAATTACTATAAACTAGTATTTGGCCCAGCCGCGTATCAGCATTGCTATTCAGCGCGGCAATGCAGCGAGTATCTTGGTTACGCTTCCGATTGGTACTGATTTGGATCAGTTGAACTATCTATAGATCGCTTGCAACGGTCTATAGATAGCTCAACTGTTTCTTATGTATTTTATATGCCAATGTACATTTTGTAAACAAAGAAAAAACTAGTGCTAACCTAACAGCAAAATGCTTGCTGGTTGTAAAAATAAAAGCAAAGTGCGTCAACAATTGGTTATTGTTGACGTATTATTCAAAATTACAAAATACGCGCTAAAACGATGGCAGTCAAATCGAACTGTATTAAAAAAAATCGGTCCTGCGTGCCTCGGCCTGATAAAAAAGAGTTTTTTTTTATTGACTTTAAATTGAGATTGACAACACACATTTATATTATCACCTAAATCGTATTTTAATTTTTGATACAAAATGCTAAGGAAAGGAACGGTATACGGTTGCCTAGAAGAAATCGCTATCAGCAATAAGGTCGCCCTTTGTACTAAATTAAGTTGATTCTAAGATTTTTTTTGTATTTCTCCGTTGTGCAATACAATGTTATCTATCTGCAGTAAAAGCCACCCCTTTCAACCCCAAAACGTCTCAATTAACAGGCTTATTTTTTTTAATTATCACGTCAAAGACACGCCCCGCAATTTCCGTTTAAAATCGTGTTAGCCTCGCTGAAGCTTATTATTCTTAAAACCCGGCGACCGACACAATAGTGACGTAACCGACGACCTTATTATTATTATTTACCAAATGTTATTGAATTAACTGGCACGAATTCTTTTAAATGACACACCTGATTCTAGTCGATTATTTATGATCTTACATAACTTACAGAGTAGGTCCGTTGAGGACGTGTAGGTACTGTGTCCAGCGCCCTCTATCCAGGGTTTCAACGTAGAGATGTAAATTCGCATGTGCTTGTCACTGCCCCGGCACCCATATCCTTCAAACTATTAGACCACAGCATTTATTGCTTGACGATAGAAAGAGGTACGAAAATAATTCAGACGACTAGATCTTTCGCAAAGAACCTTTTATTCACTGGTTTACTGAAAAGGTTACTACACTTTAATCAGTAGAAAAATGAGCATGTAAAAACCTTTAGGTAGATAGTTCATTAGTTTTATTAAATAACTAAGAATAGCAATAACAAACTAGCATCGTCAACTATTTATTTTTATCACTGCTTTTCACTCTCATCTCTCTAAAAGCTGTGAAACGGTCGTCATAAGCCGGTATAACTTTTTAAAAAACTTAAAGCTTAGATCCGATCCATCGATCATCCAACCGATCCAAGTAAACGGATTAAGCGAAATAGAATGTTGATTTAAGAATTGGTTTTAGTATTCATTGCGAATTTAAAATCGATTTATGTGAGAAATTTATATGGGAACCATGATTGGAACCGTGCAAGAGATTTGGGCTGTGAGGAATTATGATTTGACTAGCACAGCCACATGGATTACCTTCATCATCATCATCATCATCATCAACTTATATCAGCCCACTGCTGGACGTAGGTCACTCCCACGCCGCGCCACTGAGCCCGGTCTTCGTCTCTTCTCATGTTGTGTTTGCCAGCTAACAAAAAAGTATCATGAAAATCGTATAAAAAATACAATCGAATTGAGAATATCTTTCATTTTGAATTCGGTTAATTAATATAATGTATTATTTCAGCAATATGGTTTATACATATATGTACAATAAGAAATGTTGCTTAGTTTGGGACTTAATGTGTGTGAAATATCCATTAATAGTTTAAAAACATACAAGTAAAACCACGTGCAAAAGCTTGTATAAATAACTAATCGTTTGTAGTTCAATAATTAGACATATTCTCACATTCGTATCGAATATATTTTCGTTAATATTTGTATTGAATGCCGCTCACCGATCAGCAATGATTGATTCGATCCATTGATTGCATCATTGGCTCATGATCAGTGCAACTTGTAAGGAAAATATGATTTTTGTTGATTTGATTTTTCAAGGGTGAAAACACACGGGAGTATATAGAATTATATTTTACATACTTTGCGTCGTATTTATTTGATTTCAGATTATTAGAAGTTTATGATTATTTATTGATACTTTTCTGGATCACAAAATCACAACAAATATACTTTGTGATAACCTGTGTTTTTACAATAAAATAGATACTTAGTTGCTTTCAGTTAATCTTTGATATTCCTTGCTTTTCAAAATATTGTTTACTTAGTTGCTAATAGTAATAACTATTTTTTTTTTTATTAATAATTTGACTGAAGTGCTTAGAAGTGATTCCTGCACTAAGTTTTCTTTTGTATCTTCTTAATAATTTTGGATTGTTTATTATTAATATTCTACGTGATATGATGTTCCGTATGTTTCCAACCTCTAGTTTAAAAGGTTGAAGTCCAAACCGAAGGCAACTGAGTAAGCATCCCTAATTGGTTCAAATCAAAATCTAATTACAAAATGCACCAGTATACAAAGAGCTCTGCCCGCGTGAAGGTTGTTCACGAAGCAGGGGTCACCGCTAACTGGATTACAGAGTTACAAAGTTTTATTGTAGATGGATTTAAAAAGTACATGAAAGACTGTTGTAGATAAAGGTGTGTATCTAGTTTAATAAAAAATATAATAAAAATAAAGTAAGAACTTATAAGGTTTAAAAAACTTATAGTTTTATTATGTGATAGAAATATTTTGACATTTTAAGAGAGTTGTTTAGAGCTTGCAATCAAAATTAAATCGTGTATTTTCACATTGTGATTATATTCTATTATTTAATATTAAACTGAGTTCCTAAATTCACTATAAGTAAGAAATTTGACAAAAAATTGTTCAACTAATTTGTCAAAATGTTTCAAAAATTTTATTATATGTATAAGTACTAAGAGATGAGTTATATAAAACTGCATTATATACTAGTCAATGTAAATGCAGCTTTACAAACTGACATAGAGTAAAATGATTCAGAAGCTACAATTAGTTTTGGAGATCGTTACACAAATCGTTTTTTAAATCCAATTGTGGAGCGCGGGTTCTGTCAAAATTGAAACGTCACGAAATAACATAAATAAATGGGCGATGAATGGCGGCGCGTTGAAAGCCTCTAATCTTATTCGTTATAGTTCGGTGCGCGTACGCATGTGGCTGATTTTAACTATATTTTTAAGCTATTGCATAGCTTCTATCGCGGGCCTTGAGCGCGGAGACCAAATCCAGAAATTACGTAACGAAATAACCTAACACTGCGTATGCGTAATCCAGAAAAAAAATGCTATGCAATTACTAAATAATATCTATAATCTATTATATGGTAATATAGGTAAAATTCCGAATTTTACCTATACTACCATACTTGCTACTAACAACTGAGCTGTAAGATCAGTTACCAGATCAAAAGGCTACTAACAGCTGAGCTGATCAGTTAATCATAATTAGTAGGTAGCCAGGTGTGAACGTGGTTATGACTCAATTCGGTAGCGCGTAGTAATTTGTACGTGGTCGTGTATCAAAATTAATTAGTACCCTCTCGGCTACTGCAGCTGTATACGCGTTATTATCTGTGGTCGCTGTTATACTCTATGAACGAATGTTTTCATGATTTGTAGACTCTGTTATACTTTGATCATATTTTTGTATTCTCTGTTTTTATATGCTCTACGTAAGGCTCATGATTTGTAGACTTTGTTATACTTACTCAAACCTCAAACTGTAAAACGTCAGAGGCACTAACTGACCAACGTCAATCAAACGTTAATGTAGACAAATAATGAAATGTTCTGGGGCCCAATCGCCCTAAATTGTAACGTAAACGGTTCGTATCAGTAGCAGTTTCGGTTCACTAACGTAACGTATACGTAGTATAACGTAGCGTGTGCAAATTCGTATCGCTGTAAACGTCTAACCTCTCATCTTTTTTCCCTTCGTGTGACAGCGGTTATGGCACCAACTTCGGTTCAATAACGTTTCGGTTTCGGCTAGACGCTTATCGCGATGCCAAAATACGTACGTTATTGAACCGTAACTGCTACTGAAACGAACCGTTGACGTTACAAAATACGGCGATTGGGCCCCTGGACAATGACTTATTTTTTGTAATCTTATTCCACTAAGTCAAACATATTTTTTTTGCGTTATGCCTATTCCAAATACTGTATAGATGTTGTTGTTTCAAATTACATTATATTTTTTATTAAAGATGTTTCACAACGGTCCCTATCATCCGATCTCTAAACAATGCCCAAACCGTTAAATTTCATCCCCGTAGCATCCCCAAACGGAATCAAACCCGCATCTGATCGCTATCAAACGTTTAGCTCGTGTTGACGCATAAATATCGAAAATCATAAAAACTCATGTCATACGACTTGAGAGAAATAGAACCCAATTCTGGAGTCATTCGATATATTTTCGCATACGAAAATCTCACTAAATCTCACTCTTCATTTATTAGCTTGAAAAAAATAACTATTATTTCATGTTATTCAAATATATACTTTTAAGACAATATTTCATTTAGTTACCAACTGATAGAGGCTTTTTTATTTTTCTTGTTTTATCCTCGTGTTGTTTTTAATTATAAGTTAGCACCACAAAATAAACATTAGGTCAGGTACTTACCCGATCACCGATCGTAATTACAAGAAGCAAAACAGCAATAAAATCACACATCACGTTTAGATTATTTTTTTCAAAATTCTGTGACCGTCTTTTAGCGGGACTGTCCTAGTCTCTATTTCGCCATAATAATGTGATGAGCACCTTAGGTTAGGTTAGGTTATGTTTTTCCTGTGATAAAGCTTAATAGACTAATTAATGATGGAACAGCACATTGAGGTTCGCTGTGAAAATTATGATTTGATTAATTTCCAGATATAATTTGGAACAAAGAAACCATTTTCTGCGACTTTGTGATACTTATTTTCTGGCCGTGAACTGAGAAATAGCTTGTATAAAGTTGGTAATTATGTCATTTGTGTATGTGTCATCAACTTTGCCTTTGGAAGCCGCCTCTGTAGATTCCTCTCAAAGTTGCTATACATCAAGTTTAGACCACTTCTACGAGGAAGTTTATTTTCAGTGCAAGAAGTTTTTACTACAGTAACTTAACTTAACGTTGGCAACTTTTAAGAAAACTTAGGTTTGCTTCGAATTAGTATGTTCGTGTACTGGAACAAATATCCGTAATAATGTCAGTTTCGACCTAACAAATTACTTAGTTGCTGGTCAGGACTCCACAAAAAGGTATATTTATAAAAACACGTATAAATTGGTAAAAAAACTGCATACAAAAAGCTAAGGTCAAACGATAAAAATGGATACAAAATTATAAGCATTGAAATGCAATTCAAATATTGAAATATTCAATGCCATTGTGTTCTAGGTACTCTATTTAATGAGTTACTAACTAAAAAAAACTCTTGACTTTTGACATCGTCTTAATCTACAATCTAGGTATACTTAGGTACAATATATTATGCTTCAATCCTTGTGGTTTGATTGAACAAATCGTTTTTTGAGCTACATTTTTTTATTGCAATTATTAAAATATTAATGGACATTTCACACATCTCACTCTAATTCCAAACTAAGCAAAGCTTGTACTATGAGAACTAGATTGCTGGTAGAATATTTATATACATTTTTTTGTAAATTCATACATATACCCAGACACAGAACAAATATTAATGTTCATCACACAAACATTTGCTCTGGGTGGGAATCTAACCCACGACCCACAGCACGGAAGGCAGAGCTACCAACTGAGCTGTGACGCCTGTCATCATAAGTTAAAGCTACTTTCATTTTAGATGTAAGCAAGAACATACTTTTGTTTCTTTCAAATAATATAATATCCCAGGACATTTGAAACGTAATAAAAACTTCAGAATAGGACCTCCAAGGTGTGACTCGGCCCTCAGACAAACGGTGACAAACGGACAGTTACAGATTAGAGATTACCCCTTTTATTATAAACGTATTAGATATGATCTGTGTCACAAAAAGTTATCTTTTCATTGCATTTAATCCTTTTATTCATTCTTTGAGAATTGGCACCCGTGCATCCAAATAAAGACATCAAAAATGCTCAAGCAAAAATGGTTCTTATTCTCACGGCTATAGAGTTGAGATTATGTTGATAGATTGTGATAAGGATTAAAAAGTCACTGACAATTTAAGTCATATAAAAAGTATAATTTATTCGCGTTAAGAACAATAAAGTACTCGGTATAGTAAGGGAAGTTTCTTGTTCTGGAACACTGATGTATGTTATCATGACTCTGAACTTGGAAATATCCTTCATACCAAGACAAGCGTGTCAGACGATAGGAGATACAGCATTTTAATCTTTATTGTCAAGGATATAAAGCACTGTATCGCTTGACGTCTTTGATTATGTAGACTACTCGCAGCTACGTCAATTTTAGTCATTTTATTGATGAAAATCAAATTGAAATTCTTATAAAACTGTTGCTACGATTAGTGATTTTATTAAAAAAATATAAAATAGTTTTTTTTATACCACAGCAACACAATAAAATAACAATTGCTGTACAAAATAATGAATGTCTTAAGTTCCCGTACTTTGTTGTACAATAAATATTAATTAATCCAGCTTGATAATTGTTCTCATAATAATTATAGTGAACAAAGGACTACTGATCCTATCTCGCCCACAGAAGATCGTACGTTACCTACTAGGGTTACCCGAGTGCAAAAAATGTGTATGCGAGAAGAGAACAAACAAATAAATATTCATCATCATTTCAGCCCGTTGGCACCCACTGCTGATAAAGTAGATAAATATTATTTTTATAAAATGTTTTAAACGTAGGTATTCCTCTTAAAAAAACTGGTAAAAAACTACGTTATGAAAAATATTGATATCATAACATCAACATTGGTAAATATTTACATAATCAAAAATTAAAATGGCATCACAGGAGATATTAAAAACACAGGCTTATTTTACTTTAATGTAATAATTTAAGTAGTGGTCGAGGACAGGCAAATATAAGTATTGTCAGCATCGTCGTGGGCCGTAGATGGATGAGAGTAGTTCAAGATGGTTGAAATGAAAAAAAAGCAGAAAAAGCCTTTTTTTTAACCTGAGGAAAGCCTACTGCTTGTTAGAATATATTGTCACTTAAACTGACTAAAACTCAACTTGCTTAGTCTGGGACTAGAGTATGATGTATCCACAAATAAAAACAAACACAAAAAACCTCCTAGGCATTTCTGCCAGGGGACGCGAGTGTGCCTTAGCATTCTACGCAGCAAATGCTATACTCAGGTTTAAATCAGGCTGTAGATGATGATATATAAATAAACCAAGAAATAAAGTAGCTGAACCCTGAACCCAGCAAAAAATACATTGTTGTAGTATTGTAGGTGCTAATATCAGAGCGCAGTGGTGCATATTACACATTATCTACTGCAATGTGCTGCTACTTAAAGATATTTTTAAACATACTGAGTCACTTTATAAATGGAAATACATTTTAACTGGTAATTAACTATAAAGTTTGAAAAGTTGTGCAGTTTTAATGGGACTGAGCCTCTTTAGCAATAAGGAATAGATGCAACATACCAACAGATATGTAAAGAAAAAAAATTAGGTACATTTTTGGACAAAAAAAAGTAGAAGGAAGAGAAAATAAAAGTAGATTTTTACAAATTTAATGTCGACAGATTTCTACAAGTGTTAAAATAAAATATAATGCCACTTAATACAACCGAATTGTTTTTTGAAACAAAATAATTTTCTTATTTTATCTCGATTAAGCGCAAAATATGCACGTTAGTAACATTAGGTCTTTCGTCACAAAATAACCCGAGTTCATTTTGTAACCTTTAAATCTTCATCAAAACAGAATCCATTAATCTATTTTGTTTATTATTTTATGATGCTTTTTGCTCTTAATACAAAGAGCATTTTTTGACGCAAAAAATAATAATTCAAACGCAGCATGAAGTCTTATTCAATTATTTTTGGGTTGCAAAAAATGTTTGACCTTATATTGAGCGTCTTGGTAATGATCAATTTGAAATACCTACAAAAATACGATTGGATGTGCACACTGACTACCTCTATAAGGTAATTTCCGAATGTGCTAAATATTGGTGTAAGTATATGATGACGCAAAAAAGAAAGGATTTAGGTACACGAATTATGTCCGAACAGAAAATGTACAAAGTCAAAAATACAAAGGTTATAGAGTAAAAAGAAATACAGTATAGATCCCGTGACAAGACTGCAGTAAGACAGTTTCTTTTACGTCAAAACGTCAAGTCACGTGCTTGTTAGTCGTGGGATCGATTTCCACCCAGAGTAAATTTTTGTGTGATGAACATACATTTGTTCTGTGTCTGAGTGTAACTATGTATTCTATGAATGTATACTTACATATCGTCGTAATCGTAGATCAAGGACGGATGTGCAAAACTGCACGTTTACATTTTACCTATGTCATACTTTAAAATAGTTACGCCTATCAACGTGATTTTTTTTTAAAAGTTGCTAATATGTGAATAGGCCTTTACAATTTATTACAAATTTAAGTTGCATACAAATAAATTGCCTGTTTGCTCCAACAGCACAAAGTCTACAAGAAATGCTCCAACAACTGAGCACGGCAAGTCTTGAGGTTGGACTTCAAATGAACAGATCCAAGACGCAGATAATGTCAAACAGCACGAAACGTAGGGTCGAGGTAGATGGGCAGATATTACACTATGTCAATGAGTACACCTACTTGGGCCAGATAGCAAGCTTCGAAAACAGGCAAGACAGAGAAATCGATCGACGTATCGAAAACGCCTGGAAGAGCTACTGGTCCTTGAAGGAATACATGAAAGGTGAACTTCCTCTTACTCTAAAACGCCAACTCATAGACATGTGTATTCTGCCCGTCCTAACCTACGGTGCACAGACATGGTCATTGACCGAACTGCAGAAGTCCACTTACTCCTGACTGCGGCTGCTCCACTACTGGAAAATCTTCCTGGAGAGCCGCGGAGTGAAGCTGCCTTCATACAAGGACACAGAAGAACGTTGCCTAAGCCTGGAGCCTGGATCTAACCCGGAATACTCAGGCCAGTGACAGTGCTATCATAAACTCAGTGACTAGATAATCCATGTGCGGCTGTGTAGGTTTAAAGGACAGTAAAGGTGTGGTAAATCTAACTATCCTATTTTATTTCCACCCTGAGCAGGACCCTACACCTACCTATCTGCGGGCGAAAACCCTAACGCCGCAAGCTCAAGATATGCCAAAGGGCAATGGAGCGCAGCGTTTTGGGCTACAAGAGAACCGATCGGATCCCAAACACGACGTTGCGCTCTTTGACCGGTATTGCTGATGTTGGAGTCCAAACCGCAAAGCTCAAGCGGGGGTGGACAGGACACATTAGTCGAATGCCCCAAGATAGATGGACTACCATAACTACCACCTGGACACCTAAAGGTCAGCGGCGTCGGGGTCGGCCGAGGAAGCGTTGGAGGGATGACCTTGACGTATTTGAATTGGTTTGGTGGGACACTGCCAAGGATAGAGAGAAGTGGAAGTGTTTGGGGGAGGCCTTTGCCCAGCAGTGGGACAATACAGGCTAGAAATTAAAAAAAAAAAAATAACAAATAAATTATAGGTTAATTAATTAAATAAAACAAATGGCCAAAAATCACATCCGTCTTTGTTCTACGATCATGACGATATAAGTATTCTATATGCAGTCTAGTTCCCATAGTATAACTTTGCTTAGTTTAGGACTAGAGTGTGATGTGTTCGTGAATATTTATTTATTCTTAGTTTCAAAGTATTTATAAAATAAAATACAGAACAATCTCCCAGCGTGTAGGAACAAGGAAGCCCATAATTGGTGTTAAGTCAACACGAGCTAAAATCCTGCGTGAATGGAATCTGCAAATCGGAGATGACCGAGGGTTCCGCCGGCGATGCTATCGCTAACACCTAGCGCTTTGACACGTGGAACTTATACTTAGGAGATATGGCAACATTTATTGTCCTTATTCCACGGCAACGATATCGCCATTTGGCGATATCGTTGCCGTACAGGGTGCATGGAAAGAGCCTCCTCGTGGCGCACACCGGTAACAGCTAGGCACGGTAAAGCAGTGTCTAGTCTGGCTAATCTTTCCAACACGATGCTACAACAAAATACAGTTGTAGCATCGACACGTTATAAGAAGAAGAAGGGTAGGACCTGGATGCAAAATGCCCTATTAAGGAAAGAGAGGCGTTTGAGGGAGGAGGCCCAGCAGTGGGCTAGTATGGGCTGCTATATATATATGAGGATTCCACCATGGCAATGAAAAAAATGAAGAAGAGTGAATAATGAATGTTAGTTAATCATAATCTACATATCAGTCCACTGTTGCCACAAACGTTGCTAGGCTCAGGCTGTACTAGTTCTTTAACAGCACAACCCTATTTTACATTATCATCATCATTCACCTGCCTGTGGACTGACATGACTGAACTGTATTAAATACTGACAATAATAACGTTACTGACACATCAGTCTACAAGGCATCCATACCACAGAATACCGAAAAGTTTCTATAGAAACTGAACGTGACTTTTTGAGAGGCTAGGATAGGCCTGCAGTATCTTAGTAGTATTAGTATTATTATAGTTTTTAATCTACTTAACATATATAAGTATCTATATATCTGTCTATCTATCTTAAAATACATTTTGTTCCAGAATGCCTCCTCCAAATAATCACAGTTCATGCGCGTATGAGGAATTTCCCGCCAAATCGCCAGCGCGGGGTGGCGCGTAATTGCAGCTTATCGCACATTGTTCCGCTAAGGAGCACAAGGCTAGCGCGAACGTCCACTCGCCGCGTAATGTACAGTGAACAGGCTTTGGGGACGTGACAGGACAGGACCTGCTTGGATTGACCACTTGACCGTTGGGACTGGACATGGCAACATCAGTATAGGTAGAATTGAAGATTATTTAATGTAAATTTACAGTTACAATACTATAAATGTAAGGAAAGAGTGAATAAGTCTTAAAGTGCCTACTTAAGACCATTATTTATTATTTTATTATTTTGGCAAAATAAATATCTTGTATCTAAAAATACGTGTACGTTTTTTTAATGACAAATACATAATGTGTATTAGTTGTTGATAGGAAAATTGAAAAACGTAATGAAATAGTCACATTGTATGTTTTTTTGATATATTTCAAGTAATTTTGGTAGTTTGCGACATGGTTTACGTTGCGAGCAGAAACTGCCTATGCCCAACTCTGGGCAAAGTCAGGCTGCGGATAAAGATGATTAAAAAAAACATTATTTAAAATATAATGTAGCAAAAACATTGTGCGTGAGACGACATTTACAAATTATCAGTCATTTGCCGTTCTAAACACAATTATTCATTATGTAAGTAATTAAGCACAGCGGCAATAAAATATCAAACAAAAAAGCATCGGTCCTAAAACTCAGCCTTGAGGCACTCCTTTCCCAGCGGAGCCTATCGTCAACAATAATCAATAAACTGCATACGAACGCATGTAATCGATTGTCTTCTCTGAACATTTAGATAATAAAAAATACTAGTGTATAGAACTGAAACTCATTTTATAATAATGTTTTAATGTAGGAAAAAAATTAAACCTTTTATAAGCGCAAAGAAGTGAAACGCACGTATTGCAAGCTTTTCTTAGTTTGAGATTAAAGGGTGATGTTTGAAATGTTCATAAATATAAAAAAATATATATATTATATGGAACGTCTCATTATTCCTTCTTTTATTGCACTTTCTTACAAAAACTTGAGGTGTCAAGGGACGCTATAGCAAAAAGTGTTGTTACAACTTTTGGTCTTAATTTTTTCCGTCTAGCCCCCTTTCGCGCCGCGATAAGAAACTTTGTTCCAAAATATTTAATAACATTATCAGTACTTAGAACACTTAGTTTCAGTTCTACATCATACTGTTATAGTACAGAATACTTGAGGGCCATTCCATTGTGAAGTTTTTTCCACAATTTCCCAGTGAAGGGACGCGGACGGTGTGAACTATGACAACAAGGTCAGAGTTGCGTTCTCCGGTACCATTGTCATGTTATGACAGCTGTTACGATGTTTATTAATATATTTACGGCCGGTTTCTGGAAACCCAAATCACGATTGATCCGAGTTTGACACATAGTATATTATAGTATATTTATATGTATATTAGTATATTATATAGTATATAGTATATTTGATTTTTTCGTTGATCATCGTTCGAGAAACCGGCCGTTAGATAAGTAAATCATTTATTTAAAGAAAACATTTAATTTAAGACATAAAATTGGGTACTTGCACGATTGTTAAGGGAATTAAACAACACAATTTGAAAGAAAAATAAATCATCTGCCGCTAGTTACCTAGTAGGTTTCTAGAATTTAGAAAAAAAATATCTAGGGATTATTTGTTAAAAATCGTCTTTGCAAGGTATTTTTTTATTATTGCACAATGTATCTACTAAAAGCAATATAATAAAATATTAAATTTCTTGACTTAGCTACATTTAGCATTCATTGCATTTCCAAAATTCAAAACTCTATCAAAATCGGTGACGTATAAATCTGAACGGTATTAAATTCTTACTGTCTCTATCGATATATGTTTCGATATATCGGTGACTTTCTAGTGAAGATACTTATTCGATAGTAACTTGATACATCCAGGAAGCAAGTGCATTTAAAAGCTAAGTAGGTATTGAAATCGATACTAATTTAATCGATAGGTTAAATCGATAAACTACAACTTTATTATACTAGAAATGTGACATGATCATCTTCGTCCTGGTTTAAGGGCTAGTTTTTTAAAAAAAAGTATGTATTACAATATCTCTTAAATAATCTTACAGCTGTCAAAAATAAAGTGAATTTTTGACAATTGACGAGCTTAAAACTTATCTAACTTAGTTTAAAGTAAGTGTAGTATACATATAGACAACTCTACTAGGACATTTCAAGACGGGCACGACCTTCAGTCATTACTGAAGGTAACCCATCACGACTTTGAAAAACGTTTTGTCAACAGTATGCGCTCTTACTTAAGTAAACTTTGTCCAGAAATTATGTGAAATTACGTTACATCTGTGTTATATTAATATGACAGTTAAGCATCGCATACTCCACAGTTACATATAAAAGTAAAATAAGAAAAAATCTAGTAAGTCGTTTCAAAGTTAGTAAATCATAAATAATCATAATCATGATCATATGATTATGAAAGTTAGTAAAGTCAAATATAAAATATAGCTGGAAATAAACAACGGCAACCGTTTTTTAAGAATTTTTTTGTTGCTATTGCAGGATTCTAACATCAAATAAAATATTGATATAAATGACAACGATTATTATTAGTTTTCATAGAAAACATCACCGTCATATAACGTGATACTTTGTGTGATGTGCAGAGATGTTAGTTCTGTCTGGGTGTTACTATGTATTCTATGTATACACATATTTACAAAAAATATGAACTAAAGTATTTAAGTAATCTATTAGCAATCTAGTTCCTATAGTAGGTACAAGCTTTGCTTAGCTCTGGACTAGTGTGTGATGTGTGAATTGTCCGGGAATGTTTATAATAAGTATAATCATATCATAAATCGTCAATTCATATTTTCACAAAAATCATGATGGTAGGCAGTCTCCGACTAGATGAGGTGACGATCTGCCAAACGTATCTGATAAATACTGACCCGAAGACCGGGTCAGTGGCGCGTCTTAGGAGAGACCCATAGGTCTCGCCACTGACCACTAAGTCCATTGCTGGACGTAATATAGGAGTAATGGACTGATATAAGCTGGTGATGATGATGATGATGGTAGTGACAGGACGTCCAATAATTGTTAGCAAACCAGGACTAAAGTGTAACCCGACGCGAGGTCAAAATGTTGACCGGACCCGTTGGCATTATGAACACACGCAAAAACGATGAGCTGGTACTGGTGATGACAAAACCTTATTGTAAAATTCATATTAATATATTTCGTATAGACAATTTGAAGACATTTTTTTGACGTGACAACGTCTTATAATTCGATAGAGCCGGCTGCACGCACGAAAAAACATGACTCATGAAGCGTTCCGGCGTTCCAATTATCTTTTCTTCAAGATAAGAAAAGATAAGAAAAGATAACACAACAATCGCGTTCGTTGACGTTGTCACGTTCAACTATCGTCAGTAAACCGACTTTACAGACAACCATTTTTTTTGGACAACTGAAAACCTAGTGCCCTCAATATTCACACTTTACACTACATAATATAGGCCCTAATTAAGCAAAAAAAGTATATCATTAGTTAAACTATATTTACCTAAACATAAAAAAAAGTGACACTAAACTACAAATATCTACTATTTTTATTATTATAATTTATTTATTTATTATAAGTTTATTTAGTATAATTTATTTTGCATCTTCTCGTCTCTCGTATAAGTTTGATGTTCTGAGAATTGTACAATGCATTCTATTTCCAATTTCATTTTCAAATTCCGTATTATGGTAGGTATCCAATTTCAAAAATTCGCTAACACTTTTTGGCTCGACAGTACCAGTAGACGTTTATTACAAAGTACAGTCAAGGAAACGAGTGCCTAGACGATAATTATCGGCCGGCGGAGGCACAGACCTCGCCTGACTCCATATTGCTCTATTAATAATTAGACTAGAGATGAGCCGATGTAAACTAACTTCTTCTTCTTATCGTGTCGATGCTACAACTGTATTTTGTTGTAGCATCGTGCTGGAAATATTAGCCAGACTAGACACTGCTTTACCGTGCCTAGCTGTTACCGGTGTGCGCCACGAGGAGGCTCTTTCCAAGCACACAAAAACTAACTTCAAACCTTAAATTTAATTCTTGAATATCTTGACGACCGATGTGGCGCGGCGGGCGAAGGTCTGTCCCCAACGCGGAAGGTTGCAGGTTCGATTCCCGCCTTGGGTTAAATGTTTGTACGATCTGCAAATATTTATTCCGGGTGTTCTGGGTATTTTAAAATGTATACTTAATAAAAGATATCTATCTATGCAATGTATTTTATGAAGTAGGTATGTCAGTCTTCTAGTACCCATAAAACAAGCTCTACTTAGCTTGGGGCTAAATGATGTTGTGTGGATTGTCCAGCATTATTTATTTATTTAGCAAAGCTTGTATATATTAATACAAGCTTTGCTTAGTTTGGGGTAAGAGCGTGATGTGTAAAATGACAAAAATCCCCATTATAATTTTGAGACTTTCTATAAAAAAATCCATAATTTCAAACCTAAGGATTTTATAGGAATCTTTCCTAGATCATCTCTATTCGCATAAAACCGGAGCTTATGTGATGCGCGCGCATCTCATATAAATAACGCACAAATTGGTTTGTTTGCTGAGAACTACGAACTTACTCCGGTTTGCAATCGGACATTTGAAACTACCACAACAGAAATCATTTGATTCGTGTTTATGGAAATAAGGGCTGGTATGCAATATTCTATTGGTATGTAACTGGAGCCTACTGTAACTCACAGGTACACAGTTTTGCGACTAAATAGTGAGTGTAAAATGTATGTATGTTATTATTTTTTATGGGTGTTCTGGGTATTAGGTATATGTATAATAAAAAATATCTATCTATGTAATGTATTATATTAAGTATGTCAGTCTAGTACCCATAACACAAGCTCTGCTTAGCTTGGGGCTAGATGTTGTGTGGATTGTCCAGCATTATTTTATTTTTTTATTTATTTTATATAAAGATGTACAATGTTAATGAGAGAGGTTCTCAATTTCAAGAATCAAGAACACCAAAACCAGAACAACTATTTATTAAAGTCCTATTAAGAACCTCCGTTTTTGTAAATTATTATTATATATATTTTTTAATTCTACAAAATCTTATTATCAGTGGAAAATTACTTACACGTTGATTTTCTAATATTACCACGTCTGGAATTAGTATCTAGTAATTAGTCCTTACTGTATTATTTCTTCTGTGGTTCAAGCGACATCTTATAACAAGATGTTATCTTGTAAACATCTAACTAGATGGTACTTAGATTTCTAGTCTGAGGGAGCACGAATATATGTGACAATCGTAAACGTACCATATTTAAGATACACTGCGCGCTAACGCTGCAACGTTTGCCAGTAAAGCTAATGTTGACGCGCAATGTATCTCAAATATATTACAGTTTCGATACGTTTGCGATTGTTGCATTTATTCGTGATATCATCTGGACTTCGTACATCAAAGAAGTATTAAAACCTAGATTTTATATGAATTGAGAGGAATAGCTGTTTTCTCAAGAAACTCTGCATCCTACGCGGATGTCATTATATTTTTTCTTATAAATGGAAATTTCATTTAGCTATAACATCCTAATTGTATATTTTTCTATGATAATACGTAAATTAGTGCTTATCAAATCAAATGATATCTTTAGATTCAAATCAAACTTCATGATATCAAGTGATTTTAGTAATTTAATTTCATTTTGAGTTTAAGTTTTAATTAGACTCATAAGTTTCCCTCTTTTTCAGTTTTTTCTGATGGGGATCGAACTCACGACTCACAGCATGAAGGGCAGAGCTACTACCAACTGAGCTGTGACGCCTGTCAACTGTCAAAGACGCAAGGATCCATGTGTCTGCTATTGCTCTAAATAAATCGATGCCTCTAGCTTTCGTTTACACTAAAAGATTATGAAAGAATGCTCTATGTTCGTTTGATGTAAATCGACCTTAACACGAAATCCCTTCATACTGGAACACAGTGAACTAAGAAGTAGGTAAGCTGAAGAAATAAGTACGGTTGCAGTACTTCCCCAAAAGAGCTCTAAGGACATCTGGCCCTAAGTTGTCAAACCAATAATTTCATATCTAGTTTATTTAACATTTCATATATCTCAACGACGTTATAACACAGTTCATTTTAGATTAAAAACCTGTGATATAACAAGTTTTCTTCATCTCCACGAATACAAATCCCATCGTAAAAAGGCCCGCTTCAATAGGTAACTAAATTAGTTTGCTACGTTTGAAAGGCTTATAAGCTTTTTAGTGCAATTCTTTAGGTTTTGCTCAAAGAAAGTAAATGGTGCTATACATTTATATCATTTGTCGGCTTTCTGTACGTAAATATGAGGTTTTAAAATGCGGTCCACGTCAAATTGTTCTAGTTGATAATTATTTGTTTTATATGAGTCTTTAGCTTAGTTGTTTTTCTATTCGTAACGAATAACTGGCGCGTAGTATACTTATAAAAGCTTTAAAATAGGAAAGTTAATGAAAAGTTTCGTTTGAAGGAGTTTACATATAAATAGATGTCTATGTCTACATCCAGCAGTGGGCTATAACAGCTGCATATGACTAGAATCATGGCTGCAAACGTCAATTGACTGACTCCGTTTTTTAGAAAATATTTCACCTTTCAGATAACTCAATCGTAAATCGACTTGTAATATCACGAACGACTCAATCCTTGCCAGTCTATCATCACATTCTAGATTGCTACTTGTGTGTTTAATGTCTGGCCTTCATTATATTTAAAATCTGATTTACACATCAGTACCTCTACCATGAGTTGTCACAGTAAAATCGGCTGACTTTACTACAGTAGTTACGTCAATATTAGTATGGCGAATTTTAGTACCCAACCATCCGTTAGAGGCGCTGTACAAATCTTCATACAGTTTTTTAAGTACAGACGCTAGCGAGTATTGTAAATATAGTATAGTAAAAACTCATGGTAGAGCTACTGTATATCATGGCAGCGATACAACATACAGTGTAACTCTACCTGTACATTTTTAGTGTAAATGCTCAAGGCGTATTTTGTACGTTGCTCGAGTTAGTAAAACTAGCTAAAATTCTAGAAACGTTGTTTTTAGTCCCCTATGATAAACATAACTCTCCTTTTGTTTAGTTAGTTGGGTAATTAGTGGTAGTTTCTTCACTATTACATTAAAAAGGCCTCCAAAACTCTAAAGAGAAGGATCATATAAAAAAAACGGTAGGAACTAGGCCGTAACTTTCTTGCCCGTTCTTCTAGGCTCTGGTCGCGTGGAACTGGCACCTAGAATCACCTAGTATGTAAGACGATTCTAAATGATCCTTGTGATTTTACTGAATAAAGCAATTTTGAGTTTGACTTTGATTCCAAACAAGGTAAGTCTAAGTCCACCTGTGTACTTGTGCTGAAATTATGATGATGGGACAAAATATGTATGTTAAAAAAAGTAACTTAAAGTGAATAAACTTGAAAAGTACCACTGTAGGTTAAAAAAGCTTGCTTTTAGTGAATAAACTTATCTAGGAAAGTACCATTACCGTATCAAAGCATGTCTAAAAAGTACTCCAATATCATCTCCTTGAGCAAAAGCCTGTTTAGTATAAGACAGTAAGTTACGCAGTTCCCGATCAGCACAGCACATAATGCGCAGACGCATAATAGCCGGTGCATTGTCCGGGCGGTCAAGGTGACGCGCGGTCCGCACGTCAACAATCCTGCTAACTAGGCTGTTAAAAGCAAAAAGAATACAATTATTCTGTGGTAACAAATTTATCTTTCCTGTGATTGACATGTTTCGATACAAAAAAATTATGAGATAAATTTTACGACGGCCTAGGGAGGTATCCAGACCACTGAACTGTATTTGAAATGTTATTTGCTCAAATAACATTTCAGTTTTCTTCTTCGTCTTTTATTGATATTTTGAATGATCGATTTTTATACCGTTTGATAGAATTAACGAAATCAGGTAGGCCATGCTCAAATCTGGTTGGTCATGCTTAAATCAGATAGGCCATGCTCAAATCAGGTAGGCCACGCCTTATACCGCGGCATTGACGTCATTTTTAACAGCTCAGTCATAATTTTATAAAGCTCAGTCAAGTCAGTCCACAAAAATGCCACGGAATATTGATGAGTTACTTTACTATAGTAAAATCATCGAAAACTGAACTGCAACTGAAAGGATATTCGGTCACGCAAGTTTCCCCTTGCTGGATAGCCCTTCAGTACTTTAACTTTTGACAGCTGTCATTTGGCCTGATCAACACTTCTGTCATTAAGTTAATGTCTTTAAAAATAACATTTCAAAATGTGCTTTTACATTTGATACAATGTCACCAGAACGTTTAAAAACGCAATTTTTATGGAATAAATATTTCTATATTCTAAATACTAATGCAAAATTTTCTTTTAAAAAAATCCGAATCGTATAGAAATTGTGTTTTTCTAAAAATAAATGACAACACATAAAACACGATAATTTTAAAAATAAACCTGTATTGGTACAGAGGGTAACATAAATACTGATTATTATTAGTATGCATAACTAAAGTAAATACTGTCTGTTTGTAATAGTTCCAGTTCTAGGTATATTTTACTATCATTTATAGGGTTAAAAAAGCGGCCACCGCTTTATATAAGTAGATAAAACAAACTCAGAACAAACAAACACAACTATTAAATTAATATTAAATGGAAATAGTTTTAATAAGTTACGAAAATATTAGAATGTACTTTATTCATTAAAAAAAGTACCAAACTATTTGACCTTCAATCAAGGCATCAAGTTCAAGCACAGGTTGAAGACTGAACTGAAACGAGACTGAAAGCTTTTAACTGATTTTATAGTACCTACAGCTAGATTTGATGAACTCACATAAACTGATATCACTTTATATAAAAAAAAGAAGACTAAGAGAAGAAACTAAGAGAAGTGCTCTTCAGATAGATAAGGTTCTTTTGAAAAGGTTATTGACCCAGCGAGCGAAGCGTCTCAGTTTCAATAATAGCCAAAAAAGTGTTTTGTATTACTGCCTGTCTAACGTCTTGTGTCATTTTTAGACAGAATTTAACGTAATACGCTACAACATTTTATAATAATAATTGCAAAGTTAATAAGGAAAAAAAGGGAAGTTTACTGTAGCATTATTTACCGTCAGATTTCAACCAAAGAAAGGTGAAAAATACACTAAAAACTTCATTCTACACAAGATATTCGCGAGGTCTACTGTTTTCACAGAACTACTAGTCTTAGAATCGACAGAAAAAGTAGGCTGTTCTTCTAGAAACTGCGACTCGAGCCTTAAATGAGCTGGTCTATTTAATATTTATTGCTGTTTTATTAATAAGCCATCATCAAAGCCACATAAAAGTAAACTCTCGAGTATTTTCAACGACTCCAATTAAAAGTATATCAACCACTTACTTTTGCATACGGTTTTACTTCTGTTTGTATACGAAATAAAACGAATTATATAAAATAGTCATGGATATTAAACCGATCACTGGGCTTGACGAACAAATCTAGTGTCTCTAGTTTATTATATGTCCTGTAGAGTTGGCCAAATATTTTTGTAAATATGTAGGTAACACAGTTGTAGCATCGACACGAAAAGAAGAAGAAGAATATGAATGTTACAAATGTTTCAATGCATTTTGCCTCTATATTTTTGGAGTTCAAATTACGTCATTTTCTAGATATATGTTTAAAACTTTAGTTTAAATTAAAAGAACAAACAATAAGATGATTTTATTTAAGAAAAAGAGTAAATTTTAGTATCCATTAAAATGAAAAAATACATATTTTAATTAGGCGCAGTTTATATCTAATTGATAAAACAAATTAATTATGCAAAATGGTAACTCATTTACTAGTTGCTCCATTGAGGATGTCCATTCAGTCTCAAGTTCCATGTGACTTTTGCACCAACAACCCTTCAAACCGGAAACCAGCAAGCAGTGATTGGCGTCACAAATATGTAAGTAAATAAACTTTAACTATTGATAAGATATATTTATAGGGGGTGACCTTTGCCCAGCAGTGGGAAAGCACAGGCTAAAAAAATTTTAAAAATATGGGTTTTGTATTGGAGTATTAACAGTTTACAGGTCACAGTTCAGTTGGTAGTAGCTCTGCCTTCCATGCTATGGGTCTTGGGTTCGATCCCCACCGAGAACGAATCTGTGTGATGAACACTGATTTTTTTTCTGTCTGGGTGTAACTATTCCATGAATGTATTTACAAAAATATATCTATGTATAAGTAACCTACTAATAAGACTAACTTTATTCACAAACAAACTTACGACTATACAGTATTTACAAAATGTACATTGTCATATAAAATACAAACCTACTAATATCAGCAATCTAGTCTCATAGTACAAGCTTTGTTTAGTTTAAGACAAGAGTGTGATGTGTGAAATGTCTGTGTATATTTATGTATTTATAAAGATCCACACAACATTGCACTACCTCATACAAGGGTGTGCTATTGAGTCCAATAATTCATACTAAAAAAGCAAATAGTATCGTATGCACCGCATTCCGTGACGAATACCAACGCATTACGATAATACTTTAAGTAAACCATTTAACGTGTAGTCTCACACGTTACTGCGATAATACATCCTAATACCAAATTAGTGCGCACTAGAATGTACTAAAACAACCAACGTCAAATACTTCGAGAGAAAGCATCGAGAGAAACGCTTTTCATGGAAGAATCATTTATTGTAGACTCGTTTTAGGTGGACTTAGCACAAATATAATACAAATGTACGCGATTATATTTAATTTAGTCTACAATATTTGTTCAGTGTCAGGAACTTTTTTTTTTATTTTTTATTGGGAACAATAAAAATATGCCTACACTATGCTTAAACGAAACTCTTTAGTGCCTAGGACTTTTTTGAGATGGAATAGGCATCAATACTAAAACCACTCTAAAAATCAGGCAGACCTTAAATTATTTCAAATCAACTTGTTATAAACTAACTTTATTCACAAACAAACTTACGAATATTACAGTATTTATGTACATAGGCATATAAAATACGTAAGAAACAGTTGAGCTATCTACAGACCGTTGCAAACGATCTAAATTATTATAACCATTATTATAGATATATTTTCGCTTTCAATGTAAAGACAACTAACATCCAAACATACACATTTTTCTACTTAAATATTATTATAGTAATTAAAACTATAAAAGTTAATAGCATCTTAAACGGAACACCACCTCAGATCTATAAACCGACAGCCCCAGTAATGGACCAGATTATTAATCAACATTTTAATTAGTTAATCCGATTAACTTATCAACTAGAATAAGCTAAGCAGTAAAAATAAGCTATCATTATTTTACTAAATAAATCTTTTTGAATACTTTGAATTTTACGATTAAGATTGAGAGATTAAGAGTTAGTTCGAGGATTTCTGCCGTCCAAGTTAATGCTTGAAGTGCAGTTTAAAAGGTGTCAGTTTTTTCTGGAAGACGGACGCAGTGCAATGCCTCACTATTTCCGTCTTCAGGATACCTTAGTAAAGTAGTACATACTATGAAATGGGCGTGGTAAGTTGCCTCACAGAACACGTCTTTAACAAACAGTTTGGTGTGGGACAGTGAGTTGTCTAATGGGTTGCCTATTTCTATTATTTATTATTTTTGTATTATTGACACAAATAAAAAGTGAAGCTAAATTTAAAAAATATATGTACCTAGTTACGTCTCAATTATAATCCTCAGCCTAACGTACACAAAACCAAAATTCAAATCCTAAATTAGAAAAACCACTTGACTACCACTATAAGTGCCCAAAACCCTTTACCTATGTATCAATAAGTCAGAATATCCCACAATATACGGTCTTGAACTCAGATGGATCACACGTACCTTGATTCTGCTCTATGGACCAACGAGCTTCTTATATCTGTGAGACACTCCAAGAAGACTTAACTACGAGCTTAGAAAATTAGATACGGCTCTTTTAAATGTTTTGAGCGCTATTTTTTTACCTGAACGCCTTTTGAGTTCTATTAGGATGATAAATTTTATGCAGATGTAGGTATTGAGTTGCGCTGCAAGTCAAGATTGGGTTTGGTTCTCGTTAATATATTTTACAACTAGAATTTAAAATAAAATAACAAGCATATATTTTAGGACTTTTGGTAGTAAATACCTACCTATCGAAAACCTAGCACGCAAGTACAAACAAATATCCCTTGCTTTCCCAGTTTATTTCCCAGCGTTCTTGACTAAATTTAATCAATAAAACTACGGTTGTATCCTTAAGTTATCCTTATTTCTCACTTTAAATTACTAACATCCCTGATACCAATCATGATTCGAACATTATAATTAGTAATATAGTAATACCCATAGAAGAAATACTACGTGAACTTAAATTGCTTGATATCTCAAAGGGTCCTGGAATAGATAACATACCTCCAGCTTTCCTCAAATTTACTGCTTCAACAGTTGCATATCCGATAACACAAATATTAAATAAATGTTTACGTGAGGGAGTATTTCCTCATATTTGGAAGTCGGCCCGGATTGTTCCGGTTTTTAAGGGTGGTGCTCGTTCAAGTGTAGAAAATTATCGCCCAATTTCTATCTTACCCGTTCTGTCAAAGCTTTTCGAAAGGCTCGTCCACAACATAATATATCCCTTATTACATAATATCATAATCCCACAGCAACACGGTTTTGTAAAACGTAGATCGACCACTACCAATCTTTTATTATACACTTCCTACCTATTTGAAGGCCTTGACTCTAATATACAAATAGACAGCGTATACACAGACTTTCGAAAAGCCTTTGACAGAGTGGATCATAGGATACTTCTTGAAAAATTAGCTTTTAACAGTATAAGGGGTAACCTGTGGCGGTGGTTTAAGTCCTATATTTCCAACCGTACGCAGAAGGTTGTCTTCAATGGTCATGAATCTGAATTTGTACCTGTTACCTCTGGAGTGCCCCAAGGCTCTATTTTGGGTCCTCTGCTTTTTATACTTTTCATTAATGATATCAAAGGTTGTTTCCAATTTTGTGACTTTCTGTTGTATGCAGATGACCTAAAAATCTATCACACAATCGAAAACCCTAGCGACCACATTAAATTTCAATATGATCTTGACCGTTTTTCTGCTTACTGTGCCAACAACAAATTAAGTCTGAGCATTAGCAAATGTAAAACTATCACTTTTACGAAAAAGAAAAATGTAAGTAAATGCTCCTACACATTGTGTGATGTATACCTTGAAAACGTTATTTCCATCAAAGACCTAGGCGTTACATTAGACAGTAAGTTACATCTGGACTTGCATATAGATAACATAATTAGTAAAGCCTTTAAAATGTATGGATTTGTGATTCGATCCTCTGCTAAATTCACACGACCGGCAACTTACCTTTACCTCTACAAAGCCCTCATCCGTTCCCAGCTTGACTACGCTGTACCCATTTGGAATCCTTTTTATGATAAATATATTGTCGCATTGGAAACTGTACAAAGAAAATTTTTACGTTGTATGCACTATAGATGTTATCATGTACGTTTGTCTTACGAACAACTCCATGATATGTATGATCTCCTTACTCTTAAACAGAGGCGCAAACAACTTGAAACAATGTTACTCTATGACTTATACCATAACAGATATGATTGTGTTCCTCTCATTAGCAAATTATGTTATAGAATTCCTACTAGAACGCATTGCCGCAAACCTTGTCAACTTTTTGCAACGGCACGGTGCCGCACTAATGCTGGAAAGCGCTCTCCTTTGTACCGATTAGTTCATTCATATAACACTTACTTCAACTCGGTAGACATTGCTGTAACGCGTCCTAAACTCTTTAAAAATAAGATTCTTGAAAAGTTACAATAGTACCTACTAACCATTTCCTAACTGTGTAAGATTACTTTAAAAATAATTACTTTAAAAAATTACTTTCAAAATAAGATTATTAAAAACTTAAAATTGTATTAACCATGCATCACAAAATGTAAATCATCTTAAACTAATATTAATGACTGTGTAAGATTACTTTAAAAATAAGATTATTAAAAACCTAAAATAGTACTAACCATCTCTCATAAACTGTAAATTTACAACTATTGCTTAAATAATCTGTGGTAAACGGTGTTGGTGCCACAATTGCTTATATTTAGTATTAATCATAGCTTAATTATCTTGTATTGAGGTACTGTTTGTTTTCCCAAATAAAGTAAAAAAAAAAAAAAAAACACTACGGTTCTCCTTATTTCTTACTCCCGGTTCTGAACCCACGACCTCCTCAGTCATAATCCGGAATTATTAGAGACGTTATTAAATGCGAATTTCTTCCAGCTCGCAAATTACTCATTAGATAATGGTTCCCGTTAGTTTTATTGAATTCAGGGATCGCCGGAGTTGACTGCTGAATCCTGATTTTGCAGACGGGCGACTTTTGGAAATTTCTTTAAAAATCATTGTACTTATACGAAATGTAGTTTTTATCTAAACAAAGAAACTAGATTTCCACCAAAAAGTATATCGTTACGTTTTTTTATAAATACTAATACCTAGTTTCAAGCTAAAGAATAAAGATCTAGATTTTATAGCACATAAAGTTCTTAGTGAGGATCCAACCTACAACACAGCACAAAAAGCAGAATTATTACTAATGACCATTATTATTACTAGCCCGTTACATTTGGGCATCAAATTATTTTAACATTGAAATCTAATTTCGCAAAAGTATAACTATAATCGGATTAGGATTAATATATTTTTCTACAGCGTCTTTTTTGTTAATGCTGTATTACTTTTAACGCGCATAGTTTTCTCAAAATTAGCGGTAATCCAATAAAATGGTTTTAATTTTAAGATTAGAAACGTAAAACTAGTTATTTAACAGAAATATTCAAATATTTTTAAACTATTTTATATTTGCTTGGATTATATGGATTTTTATCGCCTTTTGTTGAGTTCTGCCCGCATATTGCAACTTAGCAAAAATGTAGGTAAAAAGAACAATAAGAAATCTCGTGATTTTACATCGCATCTGATCACAACAGACGGATTGACATATAAGTTAGCTTTTACATTGCGAGCTTGAAAGCGATGGCGGTGTGCAACAATGTTTTTTTATTTTCTGATGGTGTGGACTCAGGGAGGGAGAGAATTCAGAAAAGAAGTCTTGTTTTTGCTGTAATATTGAAAGGTTTAGTTTTGACGAATTGACATATACGTTAGTTTTTATATACATTGCGAGCATGAAAGTCGCAGCTTCTAGCGACTTTTAGTTGGCGGTCTGCAAAGCCCGCGTACCGCGGTGTCTGGTCCATTCTAATCCGGGCCATTACTACTTGACACTTATCCCATGGATCCTCTACAATATTTTGATACAATCGCGCGCAGATAAATGTTACCAATTTATCAATAGGATTCACTTTGGTCGACGGCAAAGCATAGATGGTATAGAAGGAACATCATGTTTTTTTAATTTTGCATCGTGTATTAAGAAATAGTAATTTGTTATACAAGAGTGCAAAATTGCTTTTCCGCGTGCTCAATTTTGATGACCGAGCAAGCTAAGGATTTTAAAAATTAGCCTGAGGGAACAGGAAGCAACAAAACCAGTTTTTTCGAATATTTGTCTATTATGTAAAAATGCAAACCAAGAAAATACATAAAACAAAACATAGATACTATTTTACAGATGAGGCACCTACTTTACCAATTAAATTAAAATAAAGGTTTAATAAACCTAACAAATAATACATAAATTATGGTTGTTTGGAAGAGAAAGCTTATAGCTAAAAGACCGCCTATACTTTACCCTAAATAGATTTTTTTTGGTTAAGTTTTTGGGGACAAATCCAAAATTTAAATAGTTTATATTTACTACCCCTTCTGCACCCCATATATTCTTTGGACTCCGAGTTCTTATCGGATCGCGCTCTGATATACCTCGACTGCTATTTATCTTTAGATTATCATGACGTCTTTATTTACGCATTTTTATACTTTATTCTGTTCTAATGTGCTGTCATTAATCAGTGGCAGTTTATAACTGGTTCGATTTTAGATCTTTTGTCATCAGTATTTTAATATTTAGAAGTTTGATAATAATAAGATCGAAATCTTTCAAATATTTTAATTTTAATGTCAAATGATTTGCGATTTTTCAAAGAACAAGCTTCCTATGTGACAGATATACCAATTCGCGGTTTAGTTTGCCTACTTAAATAGATATTTGCAAAGATAATTAACCAAAGTCGAAGTAGAATGGTCTTCCGACTTTAGCCTGCCGTAACATCAAATAAAAAAAAACTGTTCCAAATTCAAATTCTTCGACAAAGCTACAACAGTATACTTATTTCTAACAGTAAATAAAACAAGAAAGTCAAATATAACATAAAGAAGACAATAAAGATACTGAACACAAAATCAATAATTAATTATTTTAGAGTCATGAATAAAAATAGTCAATGTTTAATAATTTACATAATACGGTCAATACAGTGGGTACAATGAAACAAGAAACAGTTTATATATAAATCCGCTTTTATTTTAGAAGCGGAGAATAGGGACGAGTGGAAGGACTTGGGGGAGACCTTTGCCCAGCAGTGGGACGAGATAGGTTAGAGAAAAAAATATATATTCACAAACATTTCAGTTTGACATAATTACAATATTCTCAGCCGAAAAGATTTATTTATTTCGTGAAATGTATCTTCTCACGTACTAATGAGACAATACAATCTCACCACAGACACCCCTATAATGCACAGATTATAAACACAATAGATAAACAAAGAAATGTCACAGTTTTGTTTTGTTTTGGGGAAGTAGCGGGTTCCTAATCCATTCCTTTGTTACTTTTATTTCTCATCACGTGCTGTGACGACTTGTGGTAAATGAAATGTTTTTTTTTATATATCCATGGAGAAACGATTGCCTTTTTTATGTACACATCAATTTATGTTTAATATTATTACAATGAAACTAAGTAAATGTAATAAAAAGGATATGTAAGAAAATTTATGTAGACAACTATAAAAAATAATAATTTGAAGTAGGCATTAAACCTTTTTGTTAGCACTTCAAATTAATGTGTGTGTAAGTTGATTCTAAATGATTCTTGTGATTTAACTAAATAAATCATAGCTCATTTTTACTTTACTTTATTTATGTCGAAATAAGACTCAATGTCAAATATACTATAAAGGTACTTAAGCATATTTTTTGACGCTACTAATTACCTACTAGCATACGTTACATCGCATATTAAAAGAAAAAAATTGATACAACCAACAAATCCGTCTCATATAAAAATAAAAGTAAAAAACGCATTCATTAATCACAGAAAAATATAATAAATCGCGAGCTCCTTAACATCTCGCTATCGGATTATCAAGTCATACTATATATCTATACGAGATATGTCGTAAGCGACAATATCACCTTTCAAATTATTTATGAGCAGATAAACTGGAAAATTATTTGTGCTGTTTTTAATCAGTATTAAGAAAATGTCGTTGCTTTTTCATAGTGTCTATTAATAAAGTACCTACCCATAACATTTTTTTACTAGAAAAATCTCCACTGACCAATGACATTTAATTGTTCATCATTTTTTTTTAATCATGTGAAAGCTTAATAATTGTTAAACGAAGTTTTAGTAAAATTATATACATATTACTAAAATAATGTAGTTTTTTTCGTAAATTGTATATGAAGGGTAGGTAAGAAATAAGTGTATTATAAAATTAAATAAAATTAAATTGTTTTTACGCCTAATAGAACTTTTATGTTTCTTTAGAGTTAAAACTTTTTGCAACATTAATAATGTCAAATAATATTTATTAAGTATAGGTCACATGTTAATTTAATAAGCTGTGACATAATAATATCTTATTTATATATTTTTTACATTCTAAAATACCTATTTATGGATAAATTTAATATGAAAACTAGGTGCTATAAACAATAATTTGATAATTTATCAAAAACTTGATCAAACTATTTTATTGTTCATTTTAAAACACATATTTTGGTGTGAAATATGATACAGAGTCATAAATCGAAATCAAAAATGGAAAACAGTTTACTGGTCCAGGGGCCTTACTCTGGACTTGGAATGGAACTAAACTCGATTTTAATTGTAATGATTTCAAATCTAACGGAAAATGATATTCAAGACGAAATGTTAAGATTTTAACTTAGCACAGCTTAAATCCTTTATAACTTAATGGCATTGATAACCTTATGTTAGCATGTTTTCAACTTCGGATTTTGTATATTGGTGATATTATAATCTTTTATTCACTCCTGGAAATGTATTTTTGACTGCATATCAAAAGATGGTCAAACTAATCCAACAAAATTAGTATTGTTATTTAAAAACCTTTTACTATTGAGTCCCTAGTTTGGGACAAGAGTGTGATGTGTGAATTGTCCGTGAATATTTATTTAATATATTTATTAACACAAGAGATTACACATATTTTAATGTATATGTATGTACATATCTTGATTGAGTTTGGTTCCGATTCTAAGCTCATTATAAAGTTCAGAGTACGCCTTCTAGTCCGATTGTCGCATACGACATTTTTGTCTTACCGTGAGATACGACTCCACGTGTTAATACGATACAAAGTGTTCCGGACTATTTAGGGTTCTGTTTTAAATTACACACCAAAGGTTATGTGATTTTAATATCTTCTATGGTCGATGTAAATCGATGGTTTTATTGTTTGAGTGTGGTTGAAAACTACACCCGACATTTTTATAAGTTTGATTCAAAATTGGATATATTTTTTATCGATAAATATGTTTATTGATGATCCTCCTTTTACGTCAAAAGTACGGTACAATTACGGTAAAAATTATACTAAGATTTGTAAGATGTGATTGGCATTTTTAGAAATCTGACTAAAATACATAAGTACCTACTCACAGGGTCTCTTAGTCAACATACTCACAAAGGTTTACAATAATTAAATAATATGGACTTTTAAAGAAGTACAGTTTCTTGTGAAAGAACTTGCTTGTTACTACTACCACTGGGGAAGTGCGTATTTCTGCTGCAAAGCAGTGTAGCCAGCTTGCAGCGCATTGCAGTGCCAGCGCTATTACATTTTTTTTATAGAAGAACCCAAGGGAAATACATCTAAAAGGCCACGCTTCACCAAAGCATAGTTCTCAATAAATAATGAAAGAGGCCCGTTACTCAATACTCACTATTATCTCAAAAATCCGTATTTAGGTACACTCGGCCCAATAAATAAACGACCCAGCGGTGTACTGTGACACCAATAAATTTATTGTAAAATTGAGATGTAGAAGATCTAATCTGTGTATGGAGATTTATTGGTGAGACAGATTTATTTTAGAAATACCGTAAGTGGGTAACTAGTTGTTTAATCTGTGGTCAAAGGCAGTGATCTCATTATTTAGAATTTGTTATAATTTCCTGTTTCATTAATCGGTTTGTTCACAGCCACCGATACGACATCGTGTTATTGTCTGAGAGCTAACTTTTTACAGGGAACATAGTTATATATAGCTATTTATTGCATAGTTTGTATAAGCTGTTCATGTGGATTATGGGTTCGATCCTTGATAAGAACAAGTATTTATAGCTCACAATTTTTTTTGACTGTCTTCACACCAAACAGTACCCATTACACAAACATTTGCTCTCGGTGAGGAACCCACGACCCACAGTATGGAAGGTAGAGCTACCTACCAACCGAGCTGTGACGCCTGTCTGATGAACGTAGATTTAAATAAATTTAAAATATTATGAACAACTGACATATTTATCTACAAAAATAATACACTCACAAGTCACTAAGATTACTGTATCTCAACAGGTCCGTAAGCCATCAATGTGAGTCCACAATCCACTCATGCGCACATAATTTCATCGATTTATAAAATACACAACTTGCAAGGTTGGCCATGATTAGATATGCAAAGGTCTTCGGTAATAAGCAACTTTTTAACAGACAGAGCATATAGGTATGAACTTATATATGAAAAAATAGCATTTTTACGAAAAAAATGTTGGAGTTTCGATAATTTTTGTATGTGATTCTTTTTATATTAAATAAAATGACATTTTTGATTGTTCTGTATTTGTTAAGTTTTAGGTAATACTTTTTTAAGGTGAATTGATTTTAATGATCCTTGTTTTATTTGATTGTTAATACATACTTACCATGATCTAACAAAATTTTTGATATTTCTATAATAATGCGTACATTTAAACAGGTTTACCATCGAAAACATAAAAGATGTATAATAGTTGTCTGGACGACATCGCTTTGTGCGATAAGACCACCAATTATAACACTTATTTTACTATAAACTCTAAGTGCATCTAACTTATTATTCTTCAATAAAGATTTTTTTATATATATAAAGCTAAGTATCAATTTATTAATCTGTTAAAACTATTGATGGTAATCGGCATGTTGGCCGTCTGCCCGATCACAAGCTACATTGTAAAACACATTATATGCATTTCAAGGAATACGGAAGATATATACAAAGATATGTGACACTGTTTGTCATAGCAGATGTGAATGTATAATGAGCATTTAATTATTTACTTGTTACTAAGTTACAAATCATTGTCAAAGGTTGGGTACTGAAAACTTCAACACAATTTCTATAGTAATTTCCAGTACTCGTTGTGTAGGTACTTAATATATATTCTGTTTATATACAAATCTTGAAATATTTATATAGTTTGCGTATAAAGTTGTGTCTGGATCACGTTTCAATTACTGATCCGAATATTTTATTACTTTATACTAAAAAAAAATCAATTACAACGAATTCAGTTCACATATTTAACGTGTAAAGTGGTAGTTAGATAATAATATAATCTCACAAAAAAAAATAGACGGTAGGTCACGTGTAAAACTTAGTCAAATAAAGCTTTATACAATCTGAAATCTGCATTGAATACATAAAATCATAATTTGACTGTTCAGAAAGCTCGTTTTAAAAAACAATCAATAAAACTCTACCCTTAAAATGTCATTAGAAGAAACGCCAACGACCGTTCACACCCAAAAAGTGACAAAAAACAAGTGACGTCACGGGAACTGGCTAACGGACACAAACCGGACAACCCTTAGAAAAAAAAACACCGTTCGAATACAGTAATGTTTGTAAATCTAACTGTCTCTGCACCCGAAGGAGACCAATAAAGCAATTATCCCAAAATGGTTTTGTTTTTTAATTTTGTGCAAATTTCTTTTCTACGAAATTATTTTTAGCACTACTTTTGCCAATTCATTGTTTTATGGCGCCGCGCCTTTGAAGCTGGAGGCTTTTTAGGGTTGCCATTTAGAAAGTGATAAATTACACAATTAGAGTACCTACATAAGTTTTTTGCTATACCCTTACTGTTTTAGCAAATCTGCTGTTATGTATAGTTAGTTTTTGTTTTTTGGGTTAATAAATGGCATTTACTTTGAAGAGTTTTTTCGTTTAATAGATTTAAAACCTGCCTTATGTTTCACTAAAATTTCAATTCAAGCAACATGTTTGATACATATCGAAAAGTAGGCTTTTTTTATTAGCACAGCGATTATGGCCAGCCTTAAAATTGAAAGGTAGATTATAAAGTGGCTACTCTCCTAGTACATTATGGTAATGTGGACGAGTCCAAAGCTAATAAATTCTGATTATTTATGTATGCAAAAACTTACGGCTTATGTCAACGATGCGAAATGAGCGTAAATGCTTAGAACACTATGTTCACTTACTTTATAAAGTGTTGCAAATGTGCTCGGAGTCACTTAGATTGTGCAAATAAAGATTGGCATTGTACTTAGAGGTTAAGCACTACCATCGATGGACACTAAATTTAACAGTTTGTCGACGTGTGTTGAAATCAAATACTTTTCTCAAGATAAGCGGCTCGAAGTTTCCATATCGCTAAATAAATGTAAAACTTTTGTTAATGTAATCCATACTCGTTTATAAATAACAATCCGTTTGTTGGTTTATCGTACGTTGTAATTAAATGCACGTATATTTAAGCATAACTGGGAACAAATAAATTATATCATCTTCGGACGGGATATTTATGATATTGGCTATAATATAAAAAAAAAAACTTTATCGAGGTATTCAGTTGCAGAGTCGGAAAGTTAAAGTATTTATAAACTATAAACGTAAACTATAGTAATTCGTTCAATATTATCTATAAAACGTTTATAATTGCGCACCTATAAAAGGAAACGAATGTTGCATTAAAAGTCAACGCATTAAACTATGGAGATGCGATATCTCTGCGATCTATAACGTCGCGTATCGTTTTATTAATCGCGGCCGGCGCGGGCGCAGTGGCAAAGTTCACGCGATCCCACCAAATCACCCCGACCGGTAACGCACAGGCATTAGACCGTGAAACGGAATCACGCACACTGCCATACGAGGAACAGAGACGACACGATAGATAGATGTTGCGTTAGAAGTTAGCCACGCCCACCCAACGGCCGAAGCTTCGATGCCACCTCCGAGAGCATTCGTGCGCGCGCGCCGATCGAGAGACACGCAACCTGTGTTCGAAATTTGAAAAATTTTCGGCATGAAATCGGCCGCGCGATTTCAATAATGCCAGTTTTATTTTTAAAGTTTGTTTTTAATATTAAGATTGTATTGTATGTTAAAATGTTGTGCCAATAGACGGTTGTATTTGTAACAGTGCGTCGTCGCGTTTCAGTTTGCGTTTTCAGTTACAAGTCTGCTGTCAATTGAGCGGCGACTGTTTGTTTTCACCGAAAGTGACTGGACAGTGACATTTGAAATCGATAGTTTAAGTAATTGAGGCATCACGTATGAAGGCCGCAGTGAAATTGCTATTGACTTAAACTATTGAGGATATTTTCTGTGAAGTGTATGTGGGATTTCTCGGAGGAGCCGCGCTGAATCTTCGACACCAAAGATATAAAGGTTGGTGCTGATCTTTTTATTGATTTGGATCAGTTAAGCTATCTATAGATCGTTTGCAATGGTCTGTGGATAGCTCAACTGTTTCTTATGTATTTTATGTGCTTGTGTACATTTTGTAAGTACTGTAACAGTCGTAAGTTTTTATTGAAGAATTTAATCATATAATGTTGCAACTGATGCCTTCTCAATACCTTATTTTTAGGCAAAGTTAAGATATTAACACTGATTTGAAATGTCGCGGAAGTAATAATGCTCTTATTCTGTAGCAGTAACTAAAACAAATACTTTATTTTTCTGTACCTACCAAATAAGGAACATGACATTACAAATCTTCAGTTTATAAATTACAGAAACGATTTACGACAGACAAGAAAAATACGTTTATAAATAATTTTGCAATTTGTTGAATTTTCGCGTTATGACAGTTGTCTAAACTAACACCATCCACGCGACCTTTTCACATATCTTCGCTAACTTAATAGACGGATGAAGTAACTAGTCTAATAGATTGTATGCTATGAAAAATAGTGTTAGATTGACAAGATTCTAAATATACCTAGGTATCTATCACAATATTTTTTTTGTAAAATTTCAACATAAGCGTTTAATTATTATAGGTACCATTTTTTCTTAGTCTCACGGTCTATCTTATAAAGAGTTAGCGCAGACTTGAAGTATTGACTACCATACGAAATGATGACTTAAAGTCAATGCTAACTTTTTATAAGATAGGGGGTTAGTGTTAATTATATTAATGCGTAATTAAATAAAGAAACACAACTAAATAAGTTATTATAATTTCTACAACACAAGTCTTACGTTTAAATAGACATACATATATATTACATTGTGGTGTTACTATGTATTCTATGCATGTATTTACGAAAAAAACATGGATATAAATATTCTATCAGCAATTTTGTTCCCATAGTACAAGCTCTGCTTAATTTGGGACTAGGGAGTGATTTGTGAAATGTCCTAGAATATTTATTGATTTATATGTTTAAATGTTGCTTAAATATCCTAATACAGGGCTATTATGCTTCACTAAACGTTTTTATTGAACGAGCAAAGCTAACATTTAATTTTAATGTTGTATTACTCAATTACCATAATGTCTAAATTAATAACAAACAGTTGTCAGTGCAAATTAGATAGATAAATAGTTAAAACCTACTAACTGTATGAAACGTTAATACGCATTGGACCATTTATAAAATCGTTTTGTAGAATATTACAATACTGCTTTCTTTAGGCCGAAATAAATCATGTCAAATAATTGACATGTCTTTAAGACATGTCAATTATGTCAAATACTCAGGTTTGTGTCGAAGAAGTTCATTTTGTTTATAAAAATTGACAGTTGCTTAGTATATATTTTTATTAGTTTTTATATATTTAGATTCTACTTAATTGAGGTTTTAATAATACAAATATTAGTGAAAAATTCTTACGCAAGATACTATTCACATAATTACTTAAATACTAATACTAGCTCTCGCGCGGGGACTTCATCCTCGCTTTTTAGGATAAACAGCTTTTATGTTATTACTATCTACATACCTATTGTATGTTTCTCTTAAATCGGTTTTAGTTACAAGAGTTTAAAAATCAAAATATCTCTACACTTATATTTTCTAAATTTCATTGAAGTAATTAATAAACATTGATAAATTTAAATATCTTTTAAGTTTTAAGATTACTAAAATACTTTAAGTTAATTAAGTTAAATACTAAAAGTACGTTAATTAATAAAAGATTAAAAAATAGTTTTTTTTACTTATGACATTCGAGTCCAATGATCCCGACAGCGTTTTGGACGTCACTCCACAAAAGACATAAACGCGCACGCTCCGGATGTCACTTTTACTTTAATTTAATTTAATTTAATTAAAGCTTGAATGACCACGATCTAGATAGGAGTAGAATGGCCTTCAAAATAGTTTTTAGAGAAAACACGTTTTTGTTTCTGAACATTTTTAAATTTAAGATTTTTTGTAAATAATGATGATGATGTATTTTTGATATTCTTATAATACATAATAATATGTCTTATATGTATTAGAATAAATATACACTTTATATTAATTATATATATATCTGTATCTATATGAATTTTAGTTTTTGTGACATTGAGTTACAAACTAAAAGTTCAATAACGATTATATAAACTATACGTAATTCTATTCTGTATTATATTTTATAATACGCAAAGATATTAAAACGAAATAACCAATAAACATATTAAATCTTTCAGAAAATAGGATTCATTTATTTATTAGATAGATCACCAACATAGTGCACATCATTACAGCCACAAAAATAATAATAATAGGTAAAAATAATTAAATCAAATGCCACCACAATTATAGGCGAAGACTGCATGCTTTAGTTTGGATTTCTTAAGTATTGACTTGTCAAACTGTGACTAGAAGGCGTTACAATAGTAACGTTACTATTGAAACTTTATTTATGTAACTTTATCAAAAAACAAACAAGTTGAATCCACCGTGACCCCAAAAATCGGGATTCAATGAACAATCGTCTATTATGTTCATAATAAGCTGTCATTAAAAAAAATGAGATAAAAAGGCATAAACTTCTAAAACAATATGGTCAACCGTGGGATTCGTTCCCACGGCCAGCGCTGGGCCGAACAAAAACTATTTGTATGAGTTTATGAACACGTAATCTCAGTATGTGACTATGAACAATAACAATTGTTGTATGAATATTGTATGAAGTTTACGAATTATCCTTAGGTTATGTAGGTTATCTTGTGCCTGTATTGTTTGGCGCGTTTTCTGTATGCCGTGGTGGTACTACTACTTATTACAGTGACTTAAGACAAATGCTGATAACCAGTGATTCATTTCATTTCTTTCAGCCTGTGGTGTCCCACTGCAGGGCAAATGCCTCCCTTCTCTCCAGTTCTTTCTGTCCACAATAACCAGTGTTAAAAAAAAAGTACTACTACTTTAGCATAGTTTAATTTCTTATTAGGATAGACAAATGATTTTACATACAAACATTTAATTGTAATTTTGTTTTGTGTATTAACCCCGTTCATAGTTCGAACACATCTGAGGAGCGATCACGAATAAAGGCGACAATTGTTATGGATTCTGAGTTACACCGCGGTGACGCTGCAACGTAAAGTAGTCGAGCTGGCGTTGACGCGCAGTGTGACTCTCATTGTCACTGTCACATTTATTCTTGGTTCATCTGACAATCGATTTATTATGCAAACTTATTTGAAAAAACTACGTATATTGAATATTATACGTTTACAATTGTCGCAGTCTGCGCTAACCCTTTAGACTGTAATAGGGTCAAAAACCTTAAGAACAAATTACAGCAATCACTGAACTGTGAAATATTAATAAAGATTGTTTATCTCTGCTATTATAGCGGCAATGGTCGCGTGTCTCTAATTGTGGCGATAATTGTACATTGACACTGACGTTTATGACGTTTCGTGATTGAATACACTTCAAGTTATGAAAAAAAAGGTAAGTCACAGTATTTGGCTTAGATGTGGTTATCACGTACCTAGAATTTACTCCATCCGTCACCTTTTTACTTGACATTCACAGCTAACCTTTTTTTTATTTATATTTTCACACACCCACATTAGTGACAAGTGATATATAGATAGATAGATAGAAAACGTTTTATTGTACATACAAGGAAATAACAGAAAATACAGAAAAACAGTGTTAACAGTGAATACAAGGGGCGGCCTTATCGCTTTGAGTGATCTCTTCCAGACAACCTTTGGATGGACTGGATTTAAATTAACAAAAGTGACGGGGTGTAGTGTACCTAATAAAACATATACATGATATATTTGAAATAAATTGGTCCATCTGTCATTCATAAAGCGGCTGGCATTTGTTTTTAATTAAAAATGGAAACGATTGACAAATGAGGACATACAATTACGTTTCACGCTAAGTTAACGCTTAAAGGCTATTTATATCATAAACTCGAATGGTTTTTATTTACATTTTGTAAAACCTACTGCTATACCTACTATACTAATTTTTAACTTCAACTTTTCGTTGTCGTTGACTAATCCTGCGACCCTGAATGTGTCGTTGACATATCTTCTTTACCAGGATGTCAGCTGTCAATTTTCCGTTTCACCAAAAATATATGTAAAATTATGTTATCAACACTTAAAGATGTATTGATAATCTAATCGCAGTAACAAACGGCTGAGCAATGTCGGCGCAAGCCGTCTTTCATCTCATTGTCCATTTTGTTCACTATTCAAGTAATTACTAATACAGTTTCTTTTCAAAAGGTAATTGCAAAACGACAAAGTTGGAAAACGCTTTAGCAACAATCGCTATTCAGTTGCGTAAGAGTTAATTTGGCAGAGCAATTAGTACAATATTTCCGAACTATTTGTCGTAATGTTACTATTTCAATAAAAACTTAGCCTCGAACTCGTACTATGCCTTGTTTAAAGCGAAAAAAATATTTTTGAATTAATAAACTTGAATAAAAAAAACCAAAGTTCTACATTCAAAATTAAACAATTCACAAAACTGTCAATCATGTCCATGCGCGGTGTATTTTAACTTATTGCATCAAAGCGTGGGAGACGTCACAGAAATCCCTTACCGCTTTGAGACAGATAGAATGTACAAATAAAAACAGACTTAAATATTTATCAGAGGTTTCCTCATTAGTATCATTCATCGCGCAATGGAGATAGTTTTATTTAATGTGAATCTAATTCAATCCACGCACCGCACCTTATTTACAATTTTCTATTAGATGGGTAATTACATGGTTTTTATCTTTAAGCTATAACTAGGAGACTATAGATTGAGGTATGAACATGCACTATCTCGTTTAAAATTTAAAAGCTCATTTTGTATAACATAGCTAGCTTGAATTGTTTGTGTGTGTAAATATTAAAAACGAACATAACAAAAATATTTTAAAATAATACTACTTTAGAGTGCAGATTATCTAAAATTTCACTCACGATTTCGTCTGAGCACAATTGTACTGTACCATTTTCAGTGCTATTGATAAGTCCATTGTTTCAACAGTCGCATTAGAATAATCAGAATCAGAATAAAAAATCAGAATCATAACACAAATAATAATAATTAAATATAAGCATCGTAAAACGTACCTTGACTCAGCATAGGTTGGTTGACTGGCAACCAACGCTGGTCTTCCGTCAGGGCCGTTCAGTGATATGGATTTTCTATGATGCTAGGTATCAAACCATAGCTTGCTTCACCACCCTCCAGCATCCTGTCGAACCTCGTGTCGTCAGCACTTAATATAATCTCCCTTATTTGATGACAAACCTTATTTAAGTGTAAATGCGCAAAAACTCAGTTCCGCTACAATTAAATGCTGAGGTGACTGATTAAGAAAGCAATGAACGAGGAACTAGACTGCCTGTCAGTCTTAAGCGGCTGAAATATAGCTAATGTTAAGTGCTAGAAAAAGATTTTGAAAAGTTGGCTGTTTGGCCCCTCGGGCTAAAAAAGGCAGTAACAGCGAGACTCCAGCCTATATATTATTAAATGACAGTGCAGACAAGAGCGCCCTCATTGCAGTTCGGACACGTTTGTGACACTAAATAGCTAGAAACTTCTAGTTTTTTTAAATTAATTCATACTCAGTTTTTACAGCTTTATAAGGCGAATGAACAAACGCCAATAATTTATGTTTTTTCTCTGTATCTAACTCAAATAAAGGTATTGACATATCAAATCAAATAAATGTCAACGGCTCTTGATTTTATTTTATTCTATTCTACCTTTAATAATATAAGTTTTTTACGCGAAGTCTGGTGCAGATACACCATCTTGCAAAAATAGAAAGTCTATCCATCTTCATAAACTAATATCACGAGTAAATGAGAGCGCACACTGACGACAAAAGCCTTTTAAAATCACGTGTTTTGACATTTAACTATGGGTAACGGTGACGTAAAATAAACTGTCTTACTGTTGTCTTTCTGTAGTTTAGTAGTCGGTGTGCGCATACTCTAAAAACTACGTCCAAATAACAACAATTTGCAACTTATCTCTCATTACTGTTAAAGTACGCTAAGTATTTCTAAATTCTAGAACCTAGTAATGCTAACCTAGGGCCTTCCCACATGCACTCTAGTTCCCACGCCCGCGAAATGTTATCTAATGGAGGTAGCAATCACTACAGACCTTGCCCATTTGCAAAGACATATACATTAACATAGACATACATTTACTTATACATACAGTTACTCAAAGTAACTGTATGTCTAAGTTAATAGTAGTTATTGTATAGGTACATGTGCCTATACAATAACTGAAAAACATATGATATTTTATCAAAATGAAAAGTGACTTCGACATCGTTAAATTAACTTAATAAAACTTTAAATTTAATTACGATTTACTTCTTTAAAATCTTTTTAGATGAAAACACCAACACTACAAATCTACGTTCTAAATACCAAAATAAAAATCCAATGACCTATTGTCTATCTCACATTCATTGCGAACAATAGACGCACAGTAAAAGGACAAGTGCAGTGTGAATGCTCCTTTTGAAACAAAGACTGCGCCTTGGCCGTAAATCGCGAGTGTGATTTGATTACTTTAACTTTATCTTATAAATAGTTTTATAAATATATTTTATTTCCTTTTTTCATTTTGATTTTACGGTTATCTATTTTGTTCTAAATCTTTCATATCCTAATGCGAGGATTGTTTTATTATTCTACAATGTTTAATACTTTTTATACTTAAGTAGTTTTTTAAAAAGAAATTCACTCATAATTTTACTACATTTATAAGAACTGCATCTTAAAAACCTATTATTTATGAACCTAATAAAAAACATGAAGCAAATGGAAACCAAGGAAATGGTAGAGTCGTCCAATACTTCAGATTTGCCTATGCTGACTACGACTATGTACCTACATATAATATTTAGTACAAACGTAAATAAAATCATACAAGTCAGGTACATCAGCACAACTTCATTGGAACCGAATCGTGCGCAGTTCGTGATCAGTTTGAGTTGACTGAGACTTAGGCTTGGAGTTTAAACTAGTCTTGATTCAACTTAAAAAATCAAGACTTGAGTCAACAAGCTTTATTAGGATTTTCACTCGGAAGGATTTTAGAAATGTTTAAGGAATCAATTTCATTTAAAAGACAAATATTAAAAAACGCTATTTTAAATGCTTTTGGGTGTTACTATTTTGTGGTAAAAGGTTAATTAATACGATTCTTGTTCTAGACGATTTTTTTTCACGAGATTTACACACTGGAAGCTTATAAAAATCGCAATCAGCAATATGGCTGCCCTTTATATTTAATTAAGTTAGTTTTAAGATTGTTTTTGTCCTTTCCTTTTGTGCATCCAGTCTTGTTTAAAAAAAACCCTAAATTTTGGTTTTGAAATCCAGTCTTGTTTTTTTGTAATTCTCAAAGTCCAGTCTTGTCTAGTCCCCACATCACTAGTCCAGCTAACATCGCCCTCCATATTGGGCCGCTGTATTGACGTGCATGTACTCCGTGTTTACAGCGACACATTTTATTGCTTCGTGACGCGACATCATTCCGATTTGCGCTGTCTAGTGTACACTCGCCTTTATTCCTAGTTTTGCTATTTACTAGTCTTTGATACTGTTCCATAAGGTATAAGATACGTTCATTTTATTTAATCGACTTAAATGGAGGAGGTACTCAAATCAGTGAGTATTTTTTTATTAATACATTGCTTATCTGTGGGCTTATACGTCAGATGTCACAGGGTACGTACTTATATAGTGGACGTAATCAGTAATACAACTGATTGCTATTGACAGTGTTTATTACTTAACATCAGGTGAGCTGTAGATCAGCTTGTCCTATCATAAATATTGTAGAAAAAAATAGTTTTTTTGCGGTAGGTTTCCAGGATAAAAATTTTGAAAGATGGTTACTCTGCACATTTTATATATTTTGTGGCATTATATCAATGAAATTTACCACTAGGTCAATTTTGGACCACTTAATTGTTTTTATATTCACACACTGTTATATTCCAAATTAATAGTACATCATATTGATTAATTATAGTTTTACAGTAGCAAAGAATAAAATCTATCAGTATTGTATTATTGAAATTCAATTAACGCTTCATATTCATTTATTAATGTGCTATAAAAACTTATTGCTGCAAACATAGGATTTAGATGTTTATTGTTAAGTGTATAGAAATTATTTTAGTGTGTATGAATGATGATGTATTATCTTGATAGTAACCCTTATGTAGCGTAAAAACAATTAATTTATTTATGGCTTGTAGTTTGATAACTACTGTTAATATTGATTAGTTTGAGTGAAAAGTAATATTTGAATTTAAAAAAAATGGTTTTAATATTTTTTGTAATGTAATGGACGCAGTACTTACATTGCCTCACAAGATCCATCCTTAATTTTTATCTTTGAAGTACCTAATACATTGATTACTAAGCAGAAAACAATTGTTTAGTATATGCTTGTTCAATAACTTAAAATACATGTGCTTCAAAGTGAATTTTAAATATAATTTTCTTTCGTTTAAAAAACAGCTGAAATTTCTTTATTCGACATTTTAAATCTTAGTAATATAACGCAATAACTCTTAACTTTAATTTCGAATGAATAATTAAATACAAAACGCTTGCAGTTACTACTTAGACCACACCTTAAAGCGGAAAAATCGCTACATCACCCTTTCATATGACCCCGTGCTCTTCTCATTTCTAATTACACTCCAGCAAAAATTAGACAACCAATCACTTTTAATACACCACCAACTTAACACCTCATTTAAAATCATCCTTATTTATACAGAAATAAGACTCAAAATCCTACATTCTAAAAGTCAGGAAAGGTGATGAGTGATATTTAATTTGTCAATGTTATTACTGACAGATTTGTTATTACATTTCATGTTGAAAGTAGGTTAGTGATGTGCAGATAAAAATGTATTGTAATAATTAGTACAACTTGACGGCTAATAAATTAGTTGCAAAAAATCATTAGAAATAGTCTGACTAATTGGTTTTGGTAGTTAGAACTGTCAAAATTGTATTCATACTTAAAAAAAAAATCTTATATAGCGGGTAATCACGCGGTCTTAGATGGCTGATTATGCCATTTTAAATAGTATTTAAATAGCTCTGATTGCGAGAAACTGGAACCTAGATAAAATGATTCTAAATTATCCTTGTGATTTCACTGAATAAAGTATAAAATATATGACTAAATAGCTTGTGATCTAAATAATATCGGAATGATGCGTGATCCGAAATCTGTTGAGTTTTTAGACCAAGTACCTACCTGTTTAGTTTGGTAATAGAATATTGGACTTAGATCAGTTCAGCAATCTATAGATCCTTTACCACTGTCTGCAGTTATCTCAAGAGATCCATAAATATTTTAACTACTGTAATGGCCGCAGTTATTTAAATAAGTTCGTGTAAATATGGTTCCAAACAGCAACAAACTAGCAAGCCCATAAGTATTGTCTATTAAATTATTCACAGCTCATTTGGAGCTCAGCAGCTCATCATAGACAAAGTGACGTCAGCAACAATGCCGGCGCGTCACGATGCGCACGCGCCGGTTAATTACAGTAGCAAGATCAAGGCTGCTTACTGTGCAAGTGATAAGCTGGAGCGGGAATGTTTCTTAAAAATATTGCTGCCTGATGCGATTGTTGTTAAAATTTACCTTAAATCGTACATTTAGTTCTTGAATCCAAACAATCAAATATTATAAAGTATTTTAGAATATTATGGGTGTTTTTGATCCCATTTTTCACGAATTTTAAATTCACTAAAACTACGATTTTATATAATTGACAACGCTAACTCAAATATAACGTCGCTGCAAAAAATCGCTATATTTTAATACCCATAGTGCTTACAAAAGACCTTTTACAGCAGTAACTTATTTCTACATATATTATTCTCATTTCTAGACATATTATTCTCGCCTAAGGCTGCACCTTAAGCCGCGTGCACACTGGAGCGGCTCGTGAGAACTGGAGCAAGTTTTTTCACTTTTACTCGCGATGGCGCTACGGTCGGCTGCGCGCGCACGTAATCTTTGCTTGTTTGTTTTGTAATGTTTATACAGAGCAACCTGTCAAAGGTTGCTTTTCTAATACCTTTTTTTTGGCAGTAGGTATTATGTCTTATTAAGTAATAAAGTTTGGGAGAAGCAACGGGCTCCTGTAACAGTTTTTATAACTAGCACAGCACTAGCCTATGGATTCATATTATTCTGTTACAAAATGCTTATTATACTTATACTTTTATTACATAGTTTAATCTATTATAAATATTATAATAATGTAAGATATTAAAAAATCCTGTAACTCTAATTTGATAGATATTATTTTTGTTTCATACTAGACTTTAACTTCACGTCTTAATAACGACAAAACAAAAAAAATTGGTAATTATAATTATAAGTTTTTTCTTAAAAATGCAAGTCTTTTGTGTCTGGGTGTTTATACCAAAAAAACTAATAAATGACGGTTTTCAATGGTACGATCTTAAAAACGGATCAATGAATAACATTAAAAATAAATTACTTACCTACTTATTCAAAAATCAATACTAAGTATAATCTGTTCAAGTAAAATCTCGAAAACTTTATCAAAACTTATTACTCACTAGTAAAATACAAAAAGTACAGTTCCACCGAGCGCGTTAAATCCGCTCAGTGTAATTAGTTCCTAGTTCAATAAGATTACAAGTAACACAATGATACATTAGGCCCCACGTACACCGGTCACTTCTATGAGGAAGAGACTAATATCTCTTTCTCTTTAAAGGCAGTACATCATAAAATCGTCTACACTCATTTATTTCCCTTTGTTACGTGCAAGAGTTACTCGTATCTATTGTCCGCTCAAAATAACATGTTTTCTGTAAAAACAATTCTATACTTCATGGAATTTTACAAAGGCTTGTTAAAATTAAATCACTTTTGTGGGATTTCAAATTGTTCTGTTGATTTATTTTTATGTCAAAGTTTAACTGTCAAACTGGTGACATAAATTTGAATAACTTTGACGTTTTAGACTTTCGTGTCGCATATTTTTAGGTTGGTACTAATAAAAGCTAAACGTGTATTATGTATTTTTTTGGAATTTAGGATTAATTTCTATAACTAATCTTTTTAAAATAATGAATAAAGTTTTAGTACTTTTAAAATTATGTGTAAGGTTTTATACGGAGAACCAAATTTTGTATAGAACTTACAACATAGTTTCTTAATCGCAACAATTCTAATCTTAAAAACAACAGTACAATTTCTTAGGACCCTAAAATGAGAACAGCACATATTGACAAAGCACTAGTAACTTTGTAATCCAACCCCAAAAGTAGCTTATTAACATCAAATAAGTACTTGCTCAAACAATTACAAAATGCCTCACCTATAAAATCACACCTAGCTTAATCACGGATCTTACAGCAAACAATCAAAAAACAACTCTATTATTAAGTTTTAAGGCTCTTTTTGAAATAAAAAAAACATTTCGTCATAACGAAAAACATTGATAGTTTTTACGCATCTTTTACAAAAGAATCTTGTTATAAGTATGTAGAGTTCAAATTCCTGTGAGTCGGTTACAGGTAGTAAAGTATTGATACATCATGGTATAATGAGGTCTAATGAGCGAAGCGAGAAAATGCTGATTGGTTGTTCATTACTAAGCAAGGGAATGGGTGCTAAGCGTTCTCGATAATTATCAACAGTTTTGGATTTGAGAAGTCAATGCAGGTTTGGTTCCTTGACCTTTGGTTGTTTGGCATTACTTCCTCTGTGGTTAATTACTTGATGATGGCTTGATTAATGATTATTTTAATTTAATCATCGTAGGGCGTAGCGTAGTTAATAAACCATCGATGCCTTAAAGACGGCTCTAGTAAATACGTAATAGATAGATATATATATATATATATCTATTTTTTAGTATGAGATTCTTTTTTTATTTGAGATTAACGGTAAACAACATTTATTTCGATAATTTCTACGTTTCAAAACTTGAACTGCCATAACCGATTTCTCTTAAAATTGCTAATTTTAAATCAAAATCAAACAAACCCATTAAAATATACAAAATACAGATAGCAAATACATTTATCTTAATAGTAATATAACCTCTAACAAATAGCGTGATGATATCGTATCAAAATGCGTGTACCGTCAGCAAAAAAACTACGTTTTTAAGATTAAATAAAAAAAAAACTGTTTCTCGTCCTTAGTAATGTCCTTATTAAAACTTTTCTGTGGTAGTAATAATCATGTGAAATGTATAGACAAAGTATATTAATTATAGTTCAACTTTAAGCTTGAACAAGTTAATGTCCATCTAATAAGTGGTAACGATTGATTGTAACTAAGGAAAAAATGTACAATAACTTTTTATTTATAGTAAGCCTGTTATGCTACATTTTTTTTTTATCTAGCTAAAAATAAAATAAATGTATTTCATTTGAATAACCTAAAAAGGTTATGAAAACCAAAATACTGTAATAAACCACCTCGCAGAATATCCAAAATAAACAAATGTAGAATTTCATTTACATTTTTATATTACCGGCGTATAATTGTCGGTGTTGTAATATTGATTGCTGTGAATTCCGAATCGATCGTTTTGAATTCGTAATCGATTACAAAAGTGTTCGTATGTTTATAAATGTCACGGTTTTAAGCTTTTGTTGTGTGAATAATTACTTGGTGTTAAAAACAGTTATTGACATTCATTGGGACAGTTATTTACACTTCAACTATCGACATTTGGTTTGATTCAAGGGTAAATATCTATAGATCACAAAATATCTTCAAATTAATTAATTGTTTCACCTTTATATTAATCGTTCACACCAAAACCTTAACGATCGTTATTAAAAATCGCATCAATTTTCAATTAATCAATTATTGTATTGGATTGCAACACCGATTCATTTAGAATACATTATTCAATTTTAATTCATTGAATTTGTTATGGAAAATATAAGGAAAGATTTTTGAATATTGAAGAATGAAAAAATAATAACACGAGGTGTGAAATGTCTGTGAATATATATAAATTAGAATTCAATATTCAAACTTGATTTAAAAGTATGCAAATAGACTTGAGAATACTTACATTTATTGTGAGAAAAGAATTATCAAATTATTACATAAATTAAGAACGTCATCTTCTTTTTCGCCGATCTATGTCGTTCTAAAATTTTACAAATTATTTATAAAAAACATGTATTATTAATTAATAGTATCTGGCCCAGCGTATCAGCATTACCATTCAGTGCGGCAATGCAGCCAGTTTCTTGGGTACATTTCCAGCTTCCGATTGTTAGTACTGATTTGGATCAGTTGAGCTATCTTTAGATCGTTTGCAACGGACTGTAGATAGGTCAACTATTTCTTATGTATTTTATATATTCCTATGTACGTTTTGTAAATACTGTAATAGTCGTAAGTTTGTTTGTGAATAAAATTTGTTAGTAGATATTATTTCATAGATTTATATTTAAATAGACTTTTCTTCTATCGCTACCTCGCAATTACTGTTCGTTCTACATAACGAACCGCGTCAATCGCTTTATGAGATTCCCACGAAGTAGGTACACCACACATACGTGTACCATGTACCTGGGTACATGTACCGTATATGTACCGTGCCAGTGTACTACGTACAGCCTTATTATCGCGGATTTGTAGCACAGGATGACCTCAAGGTCAGTTGTATTTATACCCAGGAAACAGGGATATAGGTAATGGTGTATAGGCCTTCGCTGTATTCCGCACAGAATTTATGGAAAAGATATTTATATCTATGGATAGTAAAGTTGAGTTATTCTTTGAGGTGGTTAGTGAGATGCTGGTACTGGTTTGAGAGGTGCAAGTTCTATTTCTATTTAGTTTTTTTGTGTTGGTTCCAAATATGTAGTTCATCAGTTTCTTACTGCACTTACAGTGTTAACCAACGCGTGTTTTAAAACATGATGGTAGAAAAGATTATTTAAAAAAAAAACGTTTTAAATAAGTATTTATTTAATAAAACAAGTTTAATTGTGGTATACTATAAAAAGAGACTTAAACAAGAAAAGTAAATAAAGTCGACCGCTACTGGTTTGCTCGCGTCGATGTAAAAGTGGGTGTAACACAATACCGCCGGAACTAAGTAATGTGTATCGCTAAATGGTTATAGAGTGACCATATTTATAAAAAAACAATACATTGATAAACACTTTATTGTACACAAGGAATATTACAACAGCTTTGTACAAAAATTTTGCAGTATTTCTTTATTTAATTATACATTACAGTAGTATTATTTCTTCCACCAATCCAGAAGTATGGAACTATGCCAATGACCGAAATAAGTGCAAACGTCTGGGAGAGGTTTGGCCTTTGCCCGGCAGTGGGATGATTTAGGCTAGAGAAAAATCAATAAATGTATTGAGTAAAAAAACTCCTTTTTCTTGTTAAAGTCCTTTGTACACATCGTATCTCGATTAAATTGTTAACCACAAATACAAAAATAATCTACAAGCTTAGATTACTTTGCAACTAGATTACAATGCGTGAAGTACTTATCAATTAAAAAAAATATGTTTTTATTAAAAATAGGTTTTAAGCAAATTGTATAATCCTATTAGTTCCAAAACCATGGTCACATTTTAACCCGTGACCGCGGCCGCGTGGCGGTCTGCGGACAAAAGCCGCTAATTCGTCCGCTATCAGCATGCGTCCACATCAGACCCGCTAATTTGGAAACTCCACTTTCCCCACGTGTGAGATCGTTATCACGGACCACTCCTGGTGATACAATAAATGATAATAGAATTGAAAGCTTGTGCAAACATGTCCGTCTTGTTTGCTTATTCAACTAGATATAACCAACCTATATAGCGATTGATTTTTATTTAAATAGCTGATATTGACCGAGTAGAAAATTTGTGTGTTTGAGCTAAATATAATTTATTGAGCTCTCTATTTAGCGAACAAGTTTTTTGAGCATAAATTTATTTAAACTGATAAAAAATGGACATTGCCACAAACGACATGTAGTTTCATATAAAGGATGCTCAAACATTAGTTTTTTTTGTAAATAACCTACCAATCACTTGTATGTAACATCCAGACACAATACAAACACTATGTTGCAATCGGCATGCTGTAGTAATTTGCATGTGTCCAGTCATTGATTAGTTACTTCGTTGTCTTGGTTACGTGATGTCTTTTAGCTATACAAATATACTTTTTAGATAGATTTGAAGACGATGGACTTAGAGATTTGAAGACAATGGGCTTAGACTCAGATACGACGCACAAACGCTTTGTATGGCATATGAAAACAAAGAGGGCCGACCCCGAAAGATCCCATTTCTTTCATAGAAATCTACTTTTTAGAATATCTTTCTATCAGCAATCTTGTTCCCATAGTACAAGCTTAGCTTAGTTTGGGACTAGAGTGCGTGAGATATCCGTGTTTATTTCATCATTTTATTTGACATCGTAAGAATGGTGGAATGCTCTGCTCCCACCAAAAACAAGGCATTCTTCAGCGACAATAAAGCCAGCATTACCGTCGGCGATGCCACCGCACGCCTGGTCTATTAACACGCGTTTTCCTTTTTGTGCGTGGACCGGTCGGTGGACCGCGTCTTTTGTCCAACAACAGCGAGTTTCAATGCACACGTATTGTGGCGTGTTAACACAGCACTTAACCTGTTAGAGGGTGCTGTGGGTGTTCGTTTTGGACTATTTTTTATGTAGACATCAAAGCCAAATGAACTTTATGCTGCTATCACAAGGAACAGAGTTGGCATAAACACTAGATGATTCTAATTGTCAGGTCCTTGAGACAGACAAGAAACTTATTTATAGAAAAATAATGACGTGATTCAAACTGCATTCACATATAAAATATTAGAAGAGTTAATATGATATTGAGTAATTAAAAAAAACATTACAGAATAAAAATAATCTAAACATAGGCAAATAATAATCATTTTAAAATGCATAATTAACTTTAAATTATTACGATAAAACATTTGCGGTATTATAATTATTCATAATTTTTTTATGAATGTCTCAATATTTAGCTGTCACTAGAAAACCCTTCCACAAAAAAATGTCTTAGAGCAGTTTAAATGCAAAGCCATGAATAAGACTGACAACTTTCAAGAAAAAAAAAATGAAACCAGATCCCTAAAATCGGCTTAAATCCTGTCATTGCTACCTTTAAATCTTTCGATGAATACAAAATTAAGTTGTAAATCAGTCAGACCCCCGTCAAGCCACAATGAATGAGATCAAATAATGATTTTGCCTTTTGTATTGTCTAATTTGTCTGTACGCAGTTTAGGGTTAAATCTTAAACCTTAGGGACTTTAGCTGATTATAATATTTGGACACTTTGTTGAGGTTTTATTTACATTTTCTTTGAAATGTAATTGTTGTAAATGTTTGGTTTTTTTTTCAGGTAAGCGATCGAGTAACGGGAACGCTTGGGAAAATAATATGGCTGACCACTATGTAAGTTTTTTTTAATCTGCTGTTTTTAAATAGCATTATTGGCTGACTAATATAAAACAACCTCATAATTGTTTTATGTCTTAAAACTATTGGGATTCCAAGCATAGTTTATTTTCTTCGTAAATGTCAATATTTTTTGGACATAACATTTTTTTTATATATTTTTATAGCTAGTATTTATCGAATTAAATCAATCTTCATTCTGGAACTAAAACAATATACCTATACTTACCTTAAATATATGAAAACGATGATACTTGCAGAAATAAAATATACTGTGTCATTTACATTTATCTTACTTAATTTAATTTTACTCTTTTATGCCTATTATACTTAATACATCTAAATATTTTAATAAGCACTACAAAAGATACTTCAAGAGTATTCTGAGCGTAGTTATTAGCCCGTCCCTAATAAGGTGAGGCGCTCGCTCGCGGGTCAAAGAGCGTCTATAAAATTATACTTCAATTGTTTTGCGCTTTCGCAAACTACGACTTTTGTATAAGTTATTGAGATATTTTGAACAGTTTTTAATACTGGACTATATTGTACCGTTCGTTTAGATTTAGAGTATAAACATTTATAGAATGAGTGAAACTTTTAAGACAATTTTTACATTACGTGATGTTTAGTAAATAAAAACATGGTGTAGGTACACTGAAAGTGGCATACATATTTTTAGAGTAGAGTAGTGTCAATAGTAGTGTGGCAAAGACTATGTAATGAGAAAATTTTCAAGTAGCTATCTATATCTTAGAGGCTAGCTATATATAATATTCATGACTGATATTATTCTGGAAATATCAAATGGCTATAAGATTTAAAGGATAACGACTCTCATACACACAAAAATTGTTTGCATGAGATGTTTCGTATTGAAGTCAGGAGAGAAACGAGAAATGTTAACAAAATTGCATTAAAGCTCAAACTAGTACGAAACACGAAGATTTAACCCATTAGGTGCAATTCGCACAAACAGAGCTCCGACTATATCAAAGTGTAACAAACTCTCGATGTTCTATCGATGTTTTATCGCTTTTGAACGAAGTGTGAGATGAAACGGACACGTTTCTTCATTATCCCCATCCCGTTATGAGATTTCTGCTTTTAATTACTATCTAAGATCTTCCGATAATTACTTATTAATGTTTGATGGTGCGGGAAAACATAAGGAAACTGTGGTGACCTACAACATCAACCGTTTCACATCGGAAGTGGATTTACTTGACCTTATGCAGGGCTTTATCGGGACTAGTCTACTTTCATTTATTTTGGTTATTTTATTCGTTCGTTTTAAATACGTCAAGGAAGTCATTTTAATACCTTTTTCTTGGTTGTTCTTTTATTTTGTATGTTTACAAAAAAACATGGCTCATAAAACAATAATAATATTATTAATTTTAAAGTTTAAAAAGTCATTTGAAAAGTTAAAAAAAAAAAAATTCCAAATTTTATAACATCATAATTTACTAAGTTTTTAACGCAAAATTCACTTATTATTGTTAGTAGGTTCCTAGTTTAACACTTATTTGGAAAAGTTTTTATCTATGATTCAAAATATTAGCTTGAATACTATTTTAAGGCCATATTTTGCCCGCAGGCTAATCATAATGTCTGTGTCGACCACAGATAATCAAATTTAATTATAGGTACTACACTATTATAGATCTTATTAATTATGTTTGCTCAGTTTAAATTATTTTAGATGATAAACTGTATTTTGTACGCTAGTATTATTATCTGGCTTGGCTTATAGTAAAAACTTGATAAAATATACAAACTCATGTAAATTGAGATTATGTATATTATAATAATATATAGTTATGATATTTTTTAACAAAAAATTGGACAGATTCTTTAATTTCTTCTCTAGAGATAAACAATTTAAAAATGAATGTTGGAATGACTCCTTAGTGCATTAGTTGGCCAAGAAATCCAGTCTTCTTTATTAATGATAACGTGTCAACTGACTGAGCCAATGACAACAATCAATTTATTTGTAAGTATTGTAGGTACACTATTTTAACATGTGTGTAACCGCGTGAGGCGCGTGCATTATAACAATAGATAGAAGATGTATTTATTCACAAACAAACTTACGACTATACAGTATTCACAAAATGTACATTGTCATATAAAATACATAAGAAACAGTTGAGCTATCTACAGACCGTTGCAAACGATCTATAGATAGTTCAACTGATCCAAATCAGTACCAATCGGAAGCGTAGAAGATAGATAACGCTTTATTGTACACACAAGGAAATAACAGAAAATTCGAAAAAAACTGTGTTTGCAGTAAATGAGATACAATAGGCAGCATTATCGCTTTGAGCGATCTCTTCCAGACAACCTTTGGATAGACTAGATTTAAACAATGGTATCTTTACGGTCGATATTACAAGCAAACAGACAAATACGTGTATGATTTGTATCTGAAATCATTTCTAACCCGTGGGTGGGTCGATCTAATAAATAATAGATGCAATACTTTATATTGAATTGATTTAAATGACGTATCGTTAATTAGTTTTCATAATAATCCAGTTACTTTTACTATTTAGAATCAGTGTTTATAATGTCTGGTTAATTATAGCTAGACTTTAAAAAAACGTAATGTTTAATACGCTTTAGATTGATACTCTTGATATCCGTGCACTATTTTTAATTAATTGTGATCGGTTAACATAATATCTGATCGTAATATCAGTAGACAGTATTAGGTGACCCCATCATTCTTTATAATATTTAGACATATATATCTGATGCAATGTAATACTGAGTACGTCCTCAGTGGACGTGTTCAGTGTGACATTGCACGGTTAGATTAGCTAGCTTAGTATTTGGTATCAAGTAGACTATACCATAATTTGGTTGTTGAAAAAAACTTGATAACAAACTTTTTTGCTATAAAATATTTTAGACTATACTAAAATTAACTATTAAAAAAAATATATAAAAAACCCTTTTTGCTATAAAATATTTGCATAAAAGCTATTTTAGTTCCATTACTTGTAGCACATAATAAAGCAATGCATTTGAACACTTCTACAAGCGACCACCATAGCTTTGCAATTAGAAAAACCTCTCGTTTTAATCTAAGTCTTATATCAACGTACATAAAGCCTATATTGACGAAGCAGATTGTTTATATGAAGTTTGAACAGCATCTGAGGTGTAATATCATCATTTCTATAATACATCGCCCGGAGCGATTGGAGCGCGATTTTGTCCTTATCGCTCTCGTGGTTTATGTATAATCCTTCTCTTTCTAACGTGGTTCCCGCATTGTCATTTTTACAAATTGACCTATGATCCTGAAACATAGAGATTATTACAAATGAGTTCTAAGTACAGCTTAAGTTTAAATGAGATGGTGCTTTGAAGCGATGCGTTATAACTTCGCACCAAATATGATATACAAAGATTGCTTAGTTTAGTTACCTATAGATGGCGCAGTATGAAGTACCTATGAACCACTCAATATTAAAATAAAATATATGAACTACGTCTTTGATCGTTTCCGAAAATTTGGATTTAATAGCGTATCAAAAAAAGTTATCGGAAATTATTTTTTTTAAGAAATTTGCTGCCTAGTACCTATACCATCCTCACAACATAGTCGGCCTTTCCCACAGCAAAGACAAGCTCAATACGAGTAAAGCTGACAAGCTTCGAGTTTTCCGCCGATGTTTTTCTTCATCGTTTGAACGCACATTGAGCATACGTCTTCATTTTTATATACATATGTATAGTTTTAAGTTACATTAAATAAATCTAAAATAGACTTAACTTAAAATAATATATTTGGTAAATATCCACACAATAAGCACATTATCTATCCAAGTTTACACATTATTTGTCAAGCTATAGTCCAGGAGCCTATATTTCAACACCTTTCGTCAATAAAATAGTGTTGTATTTGTAAACAGATAAAGAGAATGGGTATTGTGGATTAGGAAGGTATCTCGAGTCCATGAGTCATAAGTTCGGCGTTCCTGCCCACGCAGGACCTACATACATCTATTGTGTACAGCCTATTTACACTATCATATCTCACGGCACCTCATTTATATTCAAATAGTTGTGCCAGCTGACGGACTGTGATTTGGCCTATATTTTGAACAATGAAATTTTATTCGATGTAATAAGGATTAAAGTTCTGTTTACTGGTAATACAACGCAAAGCTGCTAGCTAGTCTTGAGCTTGAAAGTCCAACTTTCAAGGGAGGGTTGACTTGAAACTCAGATCCTATGAGTACCAGTTTTTTTTTCAGTTTTCACCAAAGACCATGATAGATTTTAAAAGCTTGCTGTATATTTAGACAAAAAACAAAAGGTTTGATTGCAGTTTATTTTTATTTAAACAAAACTAATGCGCATTTTATTAGTTTTCAAAACCTTTTAAATTCCTACAAGTGTTATTTAGAATTGTATTGTTTATGAAAATTTTTCATATATGCTGTCTAAGTAGATGTTTACAAAACAACACAAATCACAGTCGGCTTAAATGTATTATCTTTGGAAAATTGGATTGAATTAAGTAATTCAGGCCAATTTTCCAAAGAAATATGCAAAAATCTTGTATTTACCATAGCTAGCATAGAATCGTACCACAAAAATCTATTACGACAGCACGAGATTCCTCAGCTCAATTCCACCAATCAGAGGCTTAGTAAGACAATATCCAGAATCCCAGAATCATATAAAATAGAAATCCAAACAATCATTTTACAGCTCAGACCCACCGGTAAACGGCATACAACAGAGTAGTTGTAATGAATGCGGCAGACACTGTTTATTCTGGCTATGAACAAAACTACATTCAAAATCATCAAACACATTAAATTGTTTCAACAACGTCTTAGGAATCTACACGTTTAATCATGTCATGAAATATCCACTGATCCACTGGTCAAAAAATGAAATTTTCACGAATTTTTAAACCAAAAGATAACTGGTAGATGAGTAAACTAATAACTTTCACAACCTACAGGTAAACTAAAGCTGGTACGTTTACACTAATGCAATATCCTAGCTTCTTCTCAGTCGCACTCATACTGTGAACATGCCAGCTATATCTCAGTCACATCAGTCCACAAGCAATGCCGCAAAATACCGACGAGTTACTATAGAAACTGAACGTGATTTTAAACTTGGCATGTTTTGAGAGATCAAGCGGGTCTTGTACCTCTAGCATGAGTTGTCACAGTAAAATCGCCAGACTTTACTACAGTAGTTACGTCAATATTAGTATTACGAATTTTAGTACCCAACTATCAGCTAGAGGCGCTGTACAAATCTTCATACATTTTTTTAACTACAGACTAGCGAGCTATAGCGAGCGAGTATAGTAAATATAGTATAGTAAAAACTCATGGTAGAGCCACTGTTGAGAGTATGAACATTTCACTTATTTATGTTTTAAGTGAAATGTTCATACTGGCAGCGGGCCCGCGTGGTTGTTACCACTCGCCGGTCGCCGAGCCCACCGCCGCTGCACGTGTTATGATATGACAGATGGGTTCCCACGGCTGCCCACGCGCACATTTTATTTATCACTCGGATACGTCGATTTATTGGGAGTCAAAGTTCAGATGCTTTAAATGTTAATTTTGAATGGATTTTTTTTGTAGTGGACACTGAAATCTTTGGCTTTTAGTACTTCATAGTTGAATCATAAAGATTTTAGATCGATGGCGTTCTTTGACAGAAAGGCACATTTGACAGTTCTTACTACTACTACTAAGTAGTGCATAAACAACATCTTAAAGTACTCTTTGGTACATAATCTATATTTATTTTAAAATGATTTCAAAACATCTAGGATACAATTAAATTTACTAACGACATAAAATTTCCCCAACCTAATAATGTTATTTAATCAGGCAACACTAGAAGCATGTCATGTGCAGTCAATTATGCGACGTCACGACCACCTCATCAATATTCGCGGACAGTTCAGTGTTGCCAGTAAACGACTCAAATGTCCCGAATCAGCATGTGAAGTAAAGCAATTAATTAACTTTCGTACCGACTGAATATTTATTATCTAAAAATACTTACATGGCTAATTAAAATACCTTTTGATTTCGCTTAAGTACTGTAGTTTTCTAAGGCTTAAGATATTTAATGACAGGGAAATTGATTAACAATTATATTCAATGAAGCGACAGTCGGTTTAAACAAAAATCATAATTAAAAATATGTTTATTCTTTCTTTATCTTTTATTGTACACACAGAAAAACAAAACTACAGAAATACAGGAAACTTAAAAATAGGATATGTACTAAGGTGAGCTTAACGCTAAATAGAGTTCTCTACCAGCAAACCTTCCAAGGTAGAGAAGATGTCAAAAACATGAATAGGTATTTATCTAGATTTATCTAAAAATATCGTCTGTCCATCAAGTTTAATATCCAGTACTTTTACTATCTACATATTTATTAAAAGCAATGAATTTAAAATCTATTTTTAATCAATTTCCATTCGAATAGCGCCTCCTTTTAATGTTAACGTTAATAGTGCTATTATAAACTACGAGATAGTAATGGTCGATTATATACAGCAGCCGATACGACATTCATACGATATCAATACTTTTAGAACTAGGCTTGCAATAACATGCACAATTTTAATACTTACTAATATAACAAAATTACATTAAGAGCCAGTGAAAAACTTATTCACACCTACATGACGACATCGTGTCGTTATCGTATAGCGTGCAAAAGCCTACTGGCGGTAAGGCTTAAGTGTAAAATATTTAGCACAATATTAACTCGGTTAGGAATTCTACTATCATTTCACATATAATTAACTAAGTAAAATAAACGCTTTAAACTATCTAGGTCCTAATGCTTATTTAATTGCTTAAGACTCAACAGCTGTTATACTGTTAGAAGTATTTTTGTTATTTTTTTTTCGAAAGTGACATAAATAATTATATCTGTAGGGCTAGACATAAATAATTTAATAATAAATTACTTCATTCTAAAAAACAAAAAAAAACATTAGTTATCTATATTATTTACATGTAAGTACAAATATTGCAAAATTTTGGACTAGGTTTGCTGTAAAACGTCCATTAATATTAAAAAATGAAATAAATAAAAGTTTTTTATCCCAAGGCGCGGTAGACATCCTCCCCGATCTTTGATATACTAAAGTTGTTTTGTGGATTTTTAAAAAGCATATATATTACATATAAAATAACAACAAAGTACACAAAAATAGGTTTAAACATCTTGTTCGCATAGTACAATTTGAAATCAATAACCCAACTCAAACAGGCAGGTCAATACCGGCAATTCCAGTAAACCATCTCTTAGGCCAAATAGCCCTTTCAGACACAATACCAGCTAAATAGTCCGTCTAGGTCTCAATTACATCGCCTTGGTTTCCCATACACATACATCCACAGAACAACCAGTAGTACCAAAGATTTGTATTGAAGTTTCACTTCTTTACGCTAAAACGCACTACTATACATCTGTGAGGAAAGCCAGCCATATTGAACCCTATAACAATGGCTTACGGCTCACATTAGTGAGGAAAACTAGACAGGGTACCGTAAGAACGCAAATTTTAAAAAATGAACAGTTTGAATTCGAGCTATAATGTGTCATAACGTTACAAGATAAGGTTGGTTTTAGATTGTATATCGATATAAGGTAATGCAGGTTGTACAATCGTGTGTTCGGTTCGTGAACTATTATCTGCGGAACTACACGAATGGCTCCGAGCGGAAACGCTTGGCTTTCTCAGCTATTTTGATGGTGGCTTGATGTTTTGCCGCTGAGTTGACATAAATATGCGCAACTGTCAAATGGATGTCATAGACGCCATTAGAACCAATCACAAATTAGCTAAATTAAAATGGCGCTCCCGTTGACCAATCAGATCTTGAAAACTATTGCCTTTAAATTACTCTTTTGTATGACAATATTTATTGTCAAGTATGATATCAGATATCTAAAAATACTTTAGTTAAATACTACGCTAATTTTGTGTTATTAAAACCAGCTTGTTTAGCCATCAACAGAATTATGGACATATTTATTTTAATACGGTAGCTCTGACTACATAATAAATTCTAGAGTAAATATCTAATAAGCATATTAAATACATAATTGCAACCTCAAAAGCATAAATACTGCATTTATTACTATGAAGATGTCATAGCTGTGTACTTTGAAATCAGATAAAGCGAAAATACCTTATCTCACACAAAAATATACATGCGATTTGTATTTATTGATTGCAAAAGTACCAGGAGTGCAGTATAACCACGAACATACCACAAACAAAATATCTCGAACATCACCTCACCTTTGCTCTACCTCTTAGATAGCTCTGCCTCCTTGGTATGTTTTATTCAATTTTTTTATTAAACCTAACCTTTATTATGCTTTTACAATAACTTAACCTTTCATTGCGTAAGTAAAATTTTTTAATTTTAATATACCAGGTCATGTGACCAGACATGTCGGCTCGTAAAGATGGCGACTTCTGAAGCACCCAGCCCATAATTCACCTTATTTATTGGCATACTAAACCTCATTTTACATTGAAAGCTCGAAGTGACACAGGCTAGTCAAAGCTGTCAGGCGAATGTCATAAATTGTCATAATAATGGCTAGGCTACACGCAACCAGTAGCCGTGCTCGATTCGCCAGTCAGCCCAGTGATTTAGTCCGATAATCCTGTGATAACTTGTCACATTTCATCGGATAAGTGCTCAAATACTTTATGCTTTCTTCGTGCTAAGCCGAAACGAAGATGCAACTTCTATACAGTCAGTGACAAACGCCAATGAGTCTTGCGACCAATAATTAATTAAGCTTATTGTTTAGCCTAGTAAAATTAATTTAGCATAATCCTCCTTAGAATCCAAACAAAATTATAAAACATTTACAGGTTTATTTAGCATAAAATAACAAGTAATGTTCGTCATAATCATTTACCTAGAAGAAGATAGAATTAGTTTCACAACACATAAATGAACTATTTTTGAAACCCGTTGCATTTCAACATTATTAACGAGTGAACCGGAATCAGTGTAACTTTCAAAACGGTATTAAGAGAAAAATAAACCCTTCATAGAGTATATAAAGATGTGATCAATGCATAAACATATGATATTATTTGATCGTACGCGATGCGAGCGCGCGATTGCGCCGCGATCGCTATCACTTGTGTTCTTGATTTTACGACTAGTTTAGTGTGTAAAAACTTGTCGTGGTGATAGTATCAGCGGTCGTGTTACGTGGACTAGATTATTAAGTGAATGACGCGGGGACGGGCCTTTAGTTATTATTGTTTTTAGCTATATATAGCGATGGTATAAAACTAATACTATAAAGAAAGGTTTAAAAGAAGTCAGACTTATTGACCATTGTCAGTATACAGGGTGTAACTGACTGTAGGCGTTGAGGGTCCCCATATGAGTAAGTCCAATCAAATAATTGTCAGTTCAAAAAAAAATACTTGAGACTTCGAATAAATATTCCATTTAAATAATTAGCGAGCTTGATTATATTTATGTTTATTAGTACGATTTGGCGAATACATAAAATATCACTTAACAAATTATCATCGACATATCACTCTTTTTTTATAACATCGCAAAATAAAATATTATATAATTTACGTTCGATTCGACATTTTTATAACAATAAATCAGTTTTATAATTGTAGAAGCTGGAACTAATAAAAAATGTGAATAACGATTGTCTTAAACAACCATTTGTGTAGTAATATGAAGTTCATTTTAATAATGTTACTAGATACAGATTACATCTACGTGTCCTACGGAGCTGGGGCGCGAATTCCTATCTCAGTTCCCTGAAGCTCTCCCAGAGACCAACTTGTAAACAACTTAAAATAAATCTTCAAGCCAATAAATAAGGCTTAAAATTCCTTATATCGCTTACAACCACCCGCTGCGAGCGTTAGCAGACCAATTCAAAAAATAAAATATCAATTTTTTGAATAATAAAATCTTAGAGCAGTCACAAAGCGTCTCATAGCGACACAGTTTATACGAGCGTCTAATCTTCCCAAACAGGCCATTTTACACCTTATTGTATCGCATTAAGAATGTTTTAGTGAGATCGGTTCGAAGAGACAAGATTGTAGAGCGCCATGGAATCGCATAAATTCGAATAAAAATGTCAAAAATGAATTCTCAAGATCGTAATCGCAATAAAGTTAATAATATCGCGATGAAATTTGAAATAAATAAAAATAAACAATTGATGTGTGGTGTCGTTAAGAATTAGTGTACAATACGAGTTTATGTGATTGTCCTTTTTTATGACATTTGTTTTTTAGGGATTCTCGTAAGGTCAGTTGCATTTTGTTTTTTGTGCGGACAAATTAATGATATGTCAAAATGGTTGACAGGTATTCCGCGAAGGTAAACTTTTTGACACGTGACTTATTTTTGACAGGCAAATTACCTCGTATGAATATTCAAATAGTTAATATTTACAAAATGCATAATTCTCGCGAATCTGTTCGTTCATTATTATTTAAAATGTTGTGTAATTTGACAAGTGGCTTTCGGAGACGTTGAAACGTGAGACGTCGTAACTTGGCTTCGAAAAGAAAAGTCAGCGATAGGTCCCGAGGGTCGGCGGCAGTCTGTAATGGCTAAGTAAGTGTCAGTAATCCGGTGACATCACTACTTTATGGCTTGTGAACACCGCGCCAAGTCAGCGGCGAGAGCGGGGCATATCCGCTTTTGATTTATTTTACAAATTGTCCAAGAAAGTTTTCCAGTTTGTAATATTAGATATTTTTTTTCCATTTTGGGAAATGTAGGCAATTAATAAAACAAAACAATTATGTTTTAATTGTAAAGTACAATAAATAACATTAAACACAAAATCTCCAATTTTTACTGAGATACATTTGCGAAATTACATTGAGCGGTTTTCTAAACATTTTTTTTAGTATTTTGGAATACCTCTGATATTTTTGTAGACTTATATTATAAACTATTATAAGTGGCTGCTGGATTTCTCAAATACAATAGTGCTTGCTAGTATTATTACTTGCTATTGTATTGCAGTTTAAAGTGTCTCACAGCGTCTCCGAATAGCATATTGCTCTAATCTTAACCAGCGCGGTTCTCACAAGAACCACGCCTCGAACGCAATCTCAAATTTAACATTTCGATGTCCAATCGCATCGCTCCGATAGATTGTCCCCGTAATTGGAACTACTGTCCACGAGACATCTGAGGAGCCGCTGGACGGGTTAAGACGTTGGATTCACCTATGCTATATTCTTATTTCCTAGCATCAAAACGCTGAATGAATATATTTTGAAGTTTAGAAAACCAACGTTACTTACAAGTAGGTACTAATTCATCATTTTTAGATAAATCAAAAAGCATTGGTCTGAACATCTATCAATCTATATCTAGTCAAAATCTATTCATGAAACATAAGTATACAAAAAGAAACATTCAATCGAATTAAGGACATTTTCTTTTTCGAAATTATAAAAAAAATTGCAAAGCAAGATGTCAAAGTCAATTGAATTAAATTCAAAATTAAAATTAATTTGTATTGATTACGCTTCTACTGCTGATCATTATCAATCTAAATCATGATTTTCCCGCCAAACAGTTCTTGTCCAGTAGCTGTGTTACCAGCTGCATTCTCTAAATAACCTCTACTTGGAGCAAAAAAGGGTTATGTTACAAATGTAGTGTCATTGCCAACACCTGATGTGGAAACTGCTTAAGAAATGTGCCAGCGCCACTGTACTAAATAAAAAACTAATGAGCACAACTAATCCTGGGAAACGAACTATCTAGAAAATTCGTTCAATCCACTTAGTATGCAGCAGAAGTATTTTATATGCAATCGTGAACTATTTTACTTAATTAACGTCAAGCTGTGCGCTGACAGTAGCTATTTGACTTGGTAAGTCAGTGTTTACTGGTGTGAAGTGAAATCTAGTTTACTTAGGAATTGACTTACACATTGTCATGTTTAACTTATATAGAGTTTAAGTAAATATATCAATATTCATGGACAGTAATCAAGAAATAATGTCTAACTATGGTAACTAGATTGATGTTACACCCAGACACAACAAAATATGTATGTTTAGCATCATAGAAATTATTATTTTTGGGAATCGAATCCACGACCCGGCTGGTAGAGCTAATACCAACAGAACTGCGACGAGCATATGGCTTTAAGTTTATATTTTTCTTATAAAGCTTATATCTTAATATACTAAGAACGTGCTCAGAGATGCATTGCACCGCGTCCATCACTCTGAAACCGGTGTTAAGTGCATTACACCGACATCCATAGCTCAACACAGGAATACAAGCTTCAATACATCAATAGAAATGTGGTAGTTCTTTGCTAGCGAGCTCACAAAAAGCACTACTACATCCTGGAGTCCTGACCTAGCTACCTTCAAGTCAGTTGTTAAGACAAACAGACGGAAATGAATTTAAATATGTTAGTAACACGAGACCTGTGGATGAGCCGAATACATTGAATTCCGGACAAACGGCGCTCTACAGTGTGCGCAAACGACAAGAATAAAAAAACAAACAAACATTTATCAAAAACTATTTAGATAGAAATAATTGTATCATCGAAGAACTGCAAGAATAAACGTCACCTGTCATATAACTACTTTTAGCTATTGCGGATGTTTAGGGTTGCAAGCACGTTTATAAATGTTTACTCAGCCCTAGTTTCTAGATAAAATAATATAATTATACTCATTACAAAATGAATAAAATTGACTACAACCGTCGGTCGAAAAATTAAAAGTAAATATTGACTATATTTAGCTAGAAAAGTAACCCCTTTTTTGTATAAAAATGATATTACTTAACCTTTTCTACCAGACTGATTGATTGAGTTCAACTTGTGTTTTCCGCATACTTAAGAGTTGATAAAATGTTTTATTAAGTGATAAACTGCATTAAAGAAGTCTCTATCTATATGACCTTACAACCCACAAATGGATTTGTATGTCTGGCGTCTGACATAATAAATAATTTAAAGAATAGATTTGATAATTTCAATATGTTATACGGAAGCGACATGACCGTGATTTATTAGTGATAATTAGTAGGTACGTATAAGATGAACATTATGACCATCTTAATATTGTAATGCAATGCAAATGATGTTATGTGTGATTTTTATTATATACGTAACGGGTTCGAAATAAATTGTTTTACCAACCTCTGAATTTTAACGACCTTTAAATTTACAATGAAGTTCTAATTTACCTTACAAATTCTGTACAATTGAGATCGTAAGACCGCGCCCATTGTAGAACGAACCACTCGTGAAAGGTTGGGCTCATCCCGTGACCCTTGATTCAGAAAGCGCACCTTACTACCATTTAGTACCCTCACAACCTACACTACAAAAATAAGCTTTATAACACAAACATAAAATCTAATTTCCTGCAAAGATGCACCGGCGACCCTAAATGAAAGTGCTTACGCTATTTAGATGTTACTGCTAAGGAATTATGGTTGCTTTTGGAATGTGAGCAGTATGCACTAGAAAGTCTGACTTTGGTAACCCTAGTCTGGAACTAGTTGAATAAGTAAGTAATAGCAATTTTGATGTTGAATTCATTAAACCTGTTGCATCTTGTACTCTTACGAGTCTGACGACTGATAAATATCGCGTCGGATGATATTAATTTTATTGAAGATTAAAGAGTCATGTTTTCCGTTGGCTTGAACTATTGAACTGTCATTTAGATACAAGAAACATCTGCAAATTAATAAATACTATTAGGACTAGATGGCGTTGTGAAATTGACCGCAGAAACTGAGCTCTGCTGAATATTACAAACATTAACGGCTGGTTTCTGGAAACCCAAATCACGATTGATCCGAATTTGACACATAGTCATTATTTGATTTTTTCGTTGATCATCATTCGAGAAACCGGCCGTAAGTAAGTTTATTCAGGCTGTGCATGATTTAAATACTACTAGATACTACTTTTATTTAAGTTGATGTTAAATATTTTCGATCAAAACATAATTATGATTAAAAATAGTCATCTTGCTCATAAGATTGACGCTACTCAGCTTATAAAATGTATATTTATAGTGTTTGTGAGATGGTCACGGTGGGTGCCACTGTCAGCTATTTATTGGCACAGTTTCTGAGACCTCGACAAAGTTGATGGTAACCTTACCACATAGGATGTGCGACCATCCACTGTGACCGTCCACGCCTCAAATACATCGTGTACTTTAAAGAATACTTATCAAACTGGTCCAGAAATTGAACGTATTATTTTAGCTCTGCAATGTCTTGGGAAGTCGTAAAACTTCAGAAATTGTCTACAGATATACTTTTCTTACTCTTACTTCGGTCATCTTCTAAACTGTGACGCACTATGAAAGTAATTATCAGCCTTGTCAAATAATCTATACTTATAATAAAACTGTAGAGAGGTCAATTCTGTACATTAAATATATTTTCAAAAAAACTATCAGGGGGTGATTAGTGATCGATACTGATGCCAAAAATGCAATCAGTAAAATTTTTGTCTGTCTGTATGTCTGTCTGTCTGTCTGTCTGTATGTATGTTCCGTATAGAAACAAAAACTACTCGACGGATTTTAACGAAACTTGGTATAATTATTCTTCATACTCCTGAGCAACTTATAGGATACTTTTCATCACGCTACAATCAATAGGAGCGGAGTAGTGAAGGGAAATGTTGGGAAAACGGGAGAAGTTACTGTTAGGAATAGATACTCCTTTAATATCTATCACCAACCTTAATGTTACCATAGCAACCAAACGTTGTTGATTGTCATCAATGTCAATGTCTTCACTTGACAAAATATATTCTTTGCAGTTTAAGTTAATAATATTCGTTTATTTATTGTAACTGGTTTTACCCTATCCTACAGTACTTATATCGACTTTAACATGGTAGCAGAGCGTGGTTAAGGTACCCTGATGGTTCTATTTTACTGCATCAGAAATCGTACATCGCTCGCATATTGCAAAGGATTGGCATGGAGAAATGTAAGCCAGTGCCAACATCAATTTTAAAAGCAAATAATGCTCAACATGTTAATGAAGTTTCAATGAACTTCCCGTACCGTGAAGCTGTTGGATCACTAGCTTATTTGATGACAATCACGAGGCCTGACATAGCCTTTGCTGTCAGTGTTGTATCTCGAAATTTAGATAAACCCACAAGGGAGAACATCATCAATATCAAGAGGATAATGCGTTACTTGAAAGGGACTATAGAAGAAGGCATCGTTTACAAGCCAGGAAATAGTCATAATTTAGAATGTTACAGTGACGCTGACCACGCAGGTGATCATGAAACTGGAAAGTCTACCTCAGGCATTCTTTGCATGTATGCTGGAGGTCTAATATCCTGGAATAGTAAACGCCACAGCACAGTAGCGATTTCATCCATCGAGGCAGAAATAGTGGCAGCAAGTGAAACTGCTAGAGAAATTATTTGGTTTCGAAAGGTCATGAAAGATATCATTGGTGAATTAGTCCAGCATCCCTATGTGTTGATAACGAAATTATTATTAAATTTAGGGTATAAAACTAGACCTTATTACTGAGTTTTTGATTTCTGTCTATTTTCAATTCTATAACTATCACGAATAATTAATATTAAAGGGGGCTTATACATAAACGTGATTTTTATTTATTCGATATTGATAAGGGCAACGGGAGATAGATACGGTACGGAACTCTTCGTGCGCACTTGCCCGGTTTTATTAATAAGTAGGTATAGATACTAAGTTTTCCTTCTTAGACTGCTCTTTTTTCTCTTTCTCTCATAAGAAGATAGTAATGGGTTATAGCAAAATCTCTTAAAACGGCACGCGGACGAAGTCGCGGCGGGAACAGCTAGTAATAAATAAATATTCACACATCACACTCGAGTCCCAAACTAAGCAAAGCTTGTATAATTGTGGATTGCTGATATAATACGTATATACATTTTTTTTGTAAATACATACATAGAAACACCCAAACATAGAACTAATATTTATGTTCATCACACAAACATTTGCTCTCAGTGGGAATCGAATCCACGACCCACAGCATGGGATGCAGAGCTACTCCCAACTGAGCTGTGACGCCTGTCACAGAAATAAGATTTTGAACTATAAATGCTCAATTGTTCTAAAAGTTTGCTGTACACAGATATCAGTGATAACCGATATCTGTGATAACTGATATCTGTGATAACTGATATCATTTATCACCATAGCACCTCGTAGGACCACGAAATGACCTTTGCTTGAGAAAATTTTATAGTCATCAAAAATTTTATTAAGGTCATAGAAATAGAGAAGATTATATCCACTCCATCCGTAGAGTCCAAGTGACCTTTGACCGACCGTGGACCTCTTGCTGATGATGATATTATATCATTGGATTAATTCAAAAAAGGCGTGAAATTACAATATAAGATAATAAATTACACATTTAAATGAGTTTTAGATATCACAACGCTGATCGTAAATCATAGAAACCATAATATTTTTATGAGATGAGCAAATTGTATTTTCATAGGTCATTATTAAACTAACAGTTATTTTATATCTATAATACTGAATTATTGATTAAATACATATTATTTGTGAATTCAATCAACATAAAAATATAAACCAGAGTTATTTCTATGTCATTCTTATTTTAATGATAATGGCATAATATTTTTGGTTATGGTTTATTTTGGAATTTTTGCAGAGATTACGATTAGATATTGCTTATAACTTTTACTATACTTATAAATATTTATACTGTGACATATAACATATTTTATTTATTTTTCATGCATTCATACTTAATTATTTCTGATTCAATAAATTGGATTGAATCCATACAGAAATGAGAGCATCAAAACTTAGCGGTAGCATTTTTAGATTAAAAAAATATAAGTATTTAAGTAAAACATCCTTTATAAAATGATAAAATGGAAAAGTAGATTCGACATAACTACTATCTGGCATTGGCATCGTCGCTTCCCGGACGGGCATCCACTAAACATTAGCCTCCTCGGATGCTGTTGCGCAACACCGGCTCGCCGCGTCCCTATGTTTATGGGCACCTTAGATCCTTTTGCACAATGACCGATGCTAGTCAAATTAACATCTTTTTAATGACATATTATTTATACATACATTCATATTATGCGTCTGGTAATTATGAAATTATAAGTAGGTAAGCAAACATGTATGACAAAATTGATATTTATAGAAATTGAAATAGGAGCAGGGCAGGGTAGATTCTTACGGTCTATCTTATAAAAAGTTAGCGCGGACTTGAAGTACTGATTAACATACGTAATGATGACTTAAAGTCAACGCTAACTTTTTATAAGATAGGGGGTTAGTAGACGTTTTCGGTGAGGCAATGCATATAGGCAACTACTTAACAACAAGAGGGTCATCTGATTGTGTGTTGTCCAAAACTTCTTTAATATATTTTCTTCGTGGAGTAGTTTGCCCACCACCAATACCTACTCACTTAAAAAAGAAAAAAAGTCACCAACATTTTTTTTACCCAGTACATTTTTTTGAGCAGTAGTCATCTACCTCCAAGGCTTATCAAGTAAGTATATTTTATCAAAATACGCTGTTGACAAACAAATCGTCCACAAAATTGGCCAACCAGACATTGATATCCGCCAAGTAATTTGTCTTTGATGACCCCTCATTATGTCAGTGAGGTCGGCTATGTGTCACAAGGCGAAGCCGACCTTGTACGTAATGCTACAGCCACATCTAATGGATGGAACTATTTCGATTTGCAGTCTGCTGTTAATAGCCATTATTTAGACCCAAAATCGTTTATAAATCTGTTCTTCGTCCAACAACAGATCTAAATCTACAGAAGGCTGAGGACATCGTAAACATAACCCCTATCAAAAAATAAGCGTTGACATTATGTCATCATTACGTATGGTAATCATCAACACATCAAGTTTGCGCTAACTTTTAATAAGATAGACCGCACGAATTTAAGATGCACACTACTCGCTAACGCTGCAATGCTCGGCAGTTGAAACATTTTGTATAAACAAATTAATTGAAAATATATTAGGTGAGGCCTCACTTGTTGTTGCTACACTGTTTAATTCATGCTTGTAGTTGTACCCCCTATCTTATAAAAAGTTAGCATTGACTTTATGTCATCATTACGTATGGTAATCAACACATCAAATAAATAAATAAATAAATAATGCTGGACAATCCACACAACATCATCTAGCCCCAAGCTAAGCAGAGCTTGTGTTATGAGTACTAGAAGACTGACATACTTATTATTATACATTACATACATAGATATTTTTTATTATACATATAATACCCAGAACACCCGGAATAAATATTTGCAGAACATACAAACATTTATTCCGAGGCGGGAATCGAACCCGCAACCTTCCGCGTCGCAGGCGGACCATCGCCCACCGCGCCACATCGGTCGTCAATCAAGTCTGCGCTAACTTTTTATAAGATAGACCGCTAGTCTTTCAAGAGTCTAAATAGATTCTAAGGTTTTGATGAGAATGTACTAGTAAGCAAGTTATCCATTGAAAGCTGTTCCGTAGCGACCTACATGCGAGCCGACAAAGTGCTATCTACTTCCATCGCCCACTTGACACTTGAATGCGCGGCGCCGACCATCCATATTGATCTGCGGATTGATCTATGGATTATTGCGCGGCGTGATCTAGATCGGTAAGGGTGTACGCATAGAAATATGTTAGGACTGTTTTGATGTTGAAAGGTTTACTAATTAATGGACAATATGATTCCTTGTTTTAAAAGCTATCAAAGATAAGTTCTGAATATGACAAGGATTAAGTATGGTCATTTCTTTTAAAGGCAATAAATATTTGTTTGTTTAGAAGATAAACAAACTTGGTCCAGCTCCTTCAATTAGTTATTTGTATAAATAAACATAAATATTAAAATCAATCAAAGTGCGTCATTGCATTTTTGAATTTAAATTTAATTACCTACTACACTTATTTTTATTTCGATGTATTGTAAAATAAACTTGAATAATTAATCCGATTTTAATCCTCGTAAATCTGAATACTTTAACCCGAAAGTATTAAAACCTAGGTCTCTCTAGACTTAGCTTTACCCATGATTGCACTAATATCATACAAATACGTACTGAATATCAAATGACAGTAGAATAAACAGTTTTCGATAGAAGAAAATTTATGAGACTGGTTTCGATCTAGAGATTATTTTGATCAATACAGTTGATCCCAATAACCCACATCACTTTGCACTGTTGATTTACTACCTATTGTACTTCATTACATTATATTATAGCATGTCGTGTACTTACTTAGTTGTTTATCTAGCACCTCATTTGCCACTCATTTTTCAAATAAAACAAATCCGCGTAAAAAATTGAATTAGAATTTCAAAAAGTTGTTCACCTTTTTTATGACAGTTTAGATTGTACTTATAGTTTTCATTATAAACGGCATATTTACCATGATTTGTGAGTTTGATTATTTCCCGATAAAAGAGTGAGAAAGAGGGTATTGGCAGACCGGTATGTCTCCCAATGACTTTTATATCAACTTGCAAAGACTTTAGTTCGACCCGTGATGGGCGCATGCAACTGTGTTGAAATATCGGGAAATAATCAAACTCAAAAATCATGGTAAATATCCCGTTTATAATGAAAACTATGTTCAAAACCATGATAGTTTCAAATATTAAGTACAGTTTAGATATGTTTTAATTATTTCTTTATGTCAATTCAAGATCGGTTGATATTCCTTTGGACAGATTTCGATAAATATTTTAGTTCGTATTTCGTGTAATTAAATTATTGGCCGACATCACACTGGGTTGGCAGTTACGTAACACAAGGCGGGGCGACCGCGACCAATCATTGTGAGCGCGCCACGCATGCGCTCTAATACCTATCGGATGACAAATTGCTCTCATTATCAATCGTACGCTTGTGTGAGCCGGAGCTGGAGACTAATTTTGGTGACGGAGGTTTCCATTATTTCCAATCGTAATTACTCAAGGTCATTGAAAAAGACACAAAATTATTATATTCGTTAATTAAGATAATTATTACATAACGCAATGTTACTGAAAATAAATAAACGTTTCTTAGTCACTTCATCACGAACACACCCAATAGAATCAAGTTCATTGAGATCACAAGGATCATTAATAAATGTCTTATAACAGGTGAAGAACGGACAAGAAACTTACCTATAACGTGATATTGTAGAAACCTACTTAAACAGATGTATCATACCTAGGTACTCTTTATTTACCTACCTACTAGGTTGAACTTACAAAACTTTAGAAATGTAAATAGCCTGCAAAGCTTAATAACGAATTTGCAAAAAACCCTAAAATCCTTTGCAATTCCGTATCACCCGTAGCAAATAAAAAAGTACCTAATAGTAAAACAATTTGTGCTAAAAAGATCTAAACAATAGGCGGCAAGGCATCAAAGTGCCGAGTGCGGAACAAAAGAGATCGTAAAAGAAATTTTGCACAACTTGTGATGTATAGTGCCTTTTGTGTAACAGCCTTTAACACGACCGCCGTCCATAGTTCACTGTACATTACTGTCCACGTATGAGCTTTTAAGCGACGTTTACCGCATTCTCGGTAATGTAAAGCAAAGTCGGTGATTATGTTTTATCTGTGTAGTAGGTACAGAGTCTAGGCGCAAGAGCTGATCAAAATATCTGCAGATGGGTCATAGAATGCACTTGATTTAGTTTTACAATCTGGACCCTGTATGACCTAAAATAATTAACTAAGTAGGTAGGTATAAGTATTTTAATTGTCGTTTTGGTATCATTTAGTTTTATACCTAATTATAAGCGTAAGTTTATAGAAATACCTCGATAGATTAGTTACTGAAACATTTTAAGTCAAGGTAATAATCTAAAATGGATAAATTCTCGTAAGTTTTATTTAAATTCCTTTATTTTTCAATCTACCTCTTGGGCCTTGAAATGAGATACAAATAAAGGATTCCTTAGGTTAAGATGAAAATCCTATGCAAATATATTAAAATATTAAAGACTGACATGATATAAAGAAGAAGACTTACATAATACCGATGACAGAATAACAGCATTCGTAAACAATATAACAATATCGTATTTGACTACACTCGATTCAATTGTATTCAGTTGATTTGGGGCACGGTAGTCATTGCACGTCATACCGACGTTATGTCTTCATAGTACTTACAATTCATGAGATCCTAGTATTTACATACAATTTATTTATGTGTTCCGAAAGTACATAAATGTATTTTTTTGTGCTACTTGTGTTTCAAGAATATTAGGCATTGTGACAACAGTACAACACACAAATAAAATTTAGGTTCAAAATACGAAATGAAAGGTTAATATTATTTCACAGGCACGGTAGATAACTTACCAGATTTTTGGTTACTCTAAGGCGAACGCTACACGTCAATAAATATTGTGATAATTATCATGATATTTACTTATGTATCTTGGTTTTTGTATGTTATGTATATTGTGATCCGTGAATACATTACCCTATACGTCAATAAATATCGTAATCCGATAGTATATATTGACGGATCACAATATGGATCTTGCGTGTAGCATTCGCGTAAGAATCAAGACAACTAGGACTATAAGTACGTTCAAAAAATTCGCATGTGGTATATTGTGGATTAAAAAAAACGAATTCAACCAAACGAAGGTGTATATTGAACAATAACAGACACAGACCATGTCATGGGAAGTGGGTGAAGTGACTCAGCAGTACAGGCTTAAGCCGCAGTCTCAGCACTGCGACATGTCGCTACTATTTTTTTACAAATTACATCTACGCGATTAACTGCTATCTCACCATATGTTAACGTCATACTAGACATATTATTCACAATAAAAAATAACATGATCAAAAAAAATCAAAAAAATATCCTTGCGTTACATTATTTTACAAAAAATACAAAACAATTTGTTGACACCGATCTGCAGACTTAGGTTAGTAAAAAAGATTTAATATTTAATTGCTTGAATACATAGTAACACCCAGATAAAGATTAAACATAACATAATATATTTCGTTAACACTCTAAGTCACTTTATTTTGTGAAATATATAAAGTGATATATATTGTAAAGATTATGTTTTATGATATAATACATCGCAACAAAGTCATACACTTCGCGAGTAACTTGAGAAGAAAAAACTGCCAAACTATTGCCCACCTGCCGGCTTTTTAATAAGATATCTAATCAAATAGGTAAATTATTATCACTTTTAACCGACCAGTAAACTGTTAATTACCCTCATTAATGTTAATGTTGTAAACACTATATTTAGCTTAAACTTTATTAGCAGTGAAACTATAATATAACGATATATTTTACTAAAATGGTTAGATAATCGTTATGGTAAATATTATTTTTTATTATTTAAGCTTTTAAGAGCATTGAATACATTATCATGAAGTATGTTTTTTTTTCTGAAATATGCGACTAAGCAGAAGTTCTTAGCAGATGTGTGCATTTATTTATATTTTGAAAAATTATTTAAACAGAAGTTTATATGTAAACATTCATTATAAACGAACATTAATTTAAAAAGTACTTAGATAACTACAAATTCAATTAAATTATTTATAAAAAGAATATCTGCAGTAAGTGCAAGTAGGATTGATCTTTTTTTTTTTTACATTCTGTTTGGTGAAAGATAAAAAAAAACAAGTATTTTTTTATCCTAATTTTTTTTTTTTTTTATTTATTTTTAACAACGGCTTAAAAAAAAGGTACTTACCTCTATAGGTACCTTTTTTTTTTTAAGTGTAGGTGTACGGAACTCCCCCTTAACCCCGAAGTAAAACTTACTACGAACAATAGACGTATTAAAGACAAAGTCAGGTGATACTGCGCTATATCATAATACTATTATGTTCTATCATCGGTTCGATTGTGACACAGTTCATAAAAGCAATAGCTCCATCACTCAAGTCTCATCTTATTAATCTTCTTCTTCTTATCGTGTCGATGCTACAACTGTATTTTGTTGTAGCATCGTGTTGGAAATATTAGCCAGACTAGACACTGCTTTACCGTGCCTAGCTGTTACCGGTGTGCGCCACGAGTATTATCTTATTAATAAACTAACTAGATGTTAGTCAATCCAATAACCCCTGAAAACATTGAAAATGGTTTAATTTACTAGGTCGATTATTTTTATATAAACAAATATTTACGTGCATTTCACAAACCACGCTCTAGTCTCAAACTAAACAAAGCTTGTATGGGAACTAGATTGCTGATTGAATGCTTTTTACTGCTTTTTTGTAAATATAATGAGTGACACATAGTAACAACCCAGACTTATGACAAACATCCACAAGATTGAATCCACAACCCACACCATTGAATTGAATTGAATTGAATTGAAGGCAGAGATACTACTGAGCTGTGACCCCTGTCAAAAAAAAATATTTTCAAACTTAATTGATACAATGTTTTGGCTCTTCAGAACGTAAGTTATGTGTATAAATGTTACAACATATAAGCAGGGGTGAGCTAAGTGACCACGCCTCCATCAAAAGGTCACGGGCGATGGTCGTGCAATAACAACCATTAATGTCAACTCCCCTCGTATTTAAAACTATTTTACATAATATATTTTTACATATATATTACACATAATATACAACTTACTGGCTAAGTACACATTTTATGTTGGGTATTTGTATCGTATCCTTAATTTATTCAGATTTATATACTATGGAATTAATTACTTAACTTAAATAAATAAATATCTGTTGATGTTTTAGACAAAAATCAAACACGTTACGTTACAAACGTAAAAATAGCGTTCGTAAAATAATAATGATAGAAATAAAAATCACAACACATTTTTCTTATAAATGAACTGCATACATAAGTATACTATTAAACAGTAAGTACATCCGTAGCAATATTTTAGCTTATACTACCTTCGTGTAATTATTGATCTGTTGTACTTGACGTAGATGCAGTGTGCTAGCTTTTTAGCATGAACCTACTTGGTAATGTGTTTGATGTAATGAGCTAGCTGTTTTTAGTTACCTGTGACATCACGTGGTCTTCTTTCTAGGTCAGGGGTCGATTCTCAACGTACAAAAAGCTCTAATCCAGTCGATTATGTAAACCCACAACTAATAAGATTCGTTTGTTTGTCGGTCTGCTCGCTTGAAAGGATATTAATGAGTCGATAATCAAATTGTTGACGTTTCTTGTAATGATTATTTTGATCTGAATAAAAACTGTAGACTTCAAAATTCTTCAATGATTTTTAGTTTGAGGTTTTTAACAATGAAAATAAATTATAGGTGTAAAAAACAGAAATCCTTATTCTTCTTCTATAATTATGACAAAAATATGAAAAATGTTTAAAATACATGCTGGCTAGTAAAAATATCGAATCATCAAACATGTCCATATGATTTTTTGTATAATTCTTTTGTATCGTTTATTTTATTTCATTTGATTGAAATCGATAAGAATAAGGGTTGCATCGTCACTCGCGCAGATGTTCCTCATCCGATATCACAAATTAATTCTCGAATCGCGTTCTATATTCAAAATTGCCATCTGCATATCGATTCTCAATTCCATCGAGTCATCTCGCAAATCGCATTCTTTGAAACTCATTCAAATAATTTGTACAACTCCCAGCGCCAAATCATTCCATTCACTCAAATTTTGGATTCAAATTAAGAACGCCACGTCATCTATCCTGCGTTACAGATACAAAATTCGCTATTGTATTTTGAATTTTACGAAAAATAAATAAAGTCTATTTTAAAGGTCTTATTATCGAAACGATTTTTTCGAATGTACGTGAGATTTCAAAACCCTTGATGAGGGTTAACTACGCAACTGGTGAAATATTTTGTCACAACAATTTGTCACGATCTGTCAAAAGTTGCGTGTCAGGATGACGCGTCACGCGACATCCCGCCGAGAGAACGAATGAATTATATCGATTATACATAATAAATCATTCGCTTATCGATAATCGATCGGCTAACGGAATCGTAGATCAAAGGTGCGAGCCCAATATAATATGACAAAAATATGAAAAATGTTTCAAATACATGCCTACTTTTTTGTCACATGTTTTTTATTGATCTGTCCCTATTTGTGTTACAAATTATTGATAAACTTTTTACTGTTGCCCCTTTATTTCAGGTTACGACAAAATATAATTATGTTTAAATAACCACTTAAACCCGTATACTACCCACGTAGAATGATTTCAGAAATATTTTTTTTGTTAAATTATTTTATCAACTCGATAATTAGCGTGGCAAGATAATTTTTGCACAAACACAAATGAAAAAGTTTGTCGAAGAGAAAACGATTAAGCGATTTATTTCCTCTTTAACTTGATGGAAATTGTAATTACTTAAAGATTAAAAAAATAAATATTTATTAAGCAAAGCTTTACATCAAATTTTGCGCATAAAATATCAAAGACTAATATTATCTAAGTACATTTTAGTAAAATAATGTAGCTGAGGTTGTTCGAATGTAACTCGGGAGCTTTTAACGCAATTTAACATCATGTCGGACTGACATGCTTATTACAAATGTTAGAACACGTTAGAACACGTTTGAACACAGCCAGAACACACCAATTAGAGTAATGGCCTAGCAATTGGACGGCAAACAGACATGAACACCATGTTAACACTACTTTACGTTATAGTTACAGATAAGTTACTCTAATTTATAAGTTATTCTGTCTCTAGTAAAGATTTTAGTTCGCATATAAATTGCTGATAAAATACCTATACTGTTTTGTACATAGTAACTACAAAACAATGAGCAATGCATCACACAATTTTTTGTACTTGATCGGAATCGAACTCACGACCAAGCAGGACATGATAACTAAAAACTATGACACTGGTCACGGTAACTTAGTGATTAATACGTGTTAAAATATACAATTATGGTTCTAAGATCTATGATGGTTATTTTCTTAAACGAGCCTTCTTCAATTACCACTTAGACTTATTTTAAATTAGTAACAGCCAACGTGAACTAAATCTACATAAAAAATGATAAATCATAAGTAGTATACATTATCTTGTTAACATTAAAATGAGCATGAACGTGTCCAATGTGATCCAATTGGTACCTACTGTGGACTTTCTGACTATAAAAAGCAAGGTCTATGTTTTTGATCACGGTGTTGACTTAATTTTGCATTTTTGATGTAGTTTTATGTTCTATGTTATGACAGCAATATTTATTTAGGTTAATTTTGATTTACGCTAAGAAGTCTATTCTTCTCTTACAACTACTTCTTCAATTTTGATTAAACTTAGAATATTTACAGTTTGAAACCTGTAATAGGTACTGCACAAGCTTTTTATACTTACACAAAAATCGATTTTTCTGTAAAATGCGCATGAAGACAGACAAAAAGTAATGAAATATTTTCCACAGAATTGTGTATGCTTACTATTTAAATTAACATAATATTTTTCTTTATTAAAATAACCGAGATATTTTATCCATAGGTTTAATACTCTCACGCTAAGTGGTAGTCAGTGAAGTCCTCAGGAGCATAACAAATTATGAACGATCAAAACTAAATCAAGTGCAAGGGTAATGCACCGACAATAAAAACTGCGTGACCAAAGAACTAAGGGCCGATTGCAAAAAAAAAACAATCGTAAACGTTTCGAAACGGTAACGTATTTGCGTCACATTGCGCGTTAATCACAGCTCCACTGCCTAAAGCTGCTGCGTCACCGCGCAGTGTGAATCAAATACCTATTCCTGATCACAATTTTATGTTTTTTTACACTTTTGACGTGTTATCTTATCTTTTACGGTCTCTTTAAAAGATGCTAACTTTTTGTGGTCACACTAATTTTTAGAACCATTGCTTTTAGAGCGTAAATCCTTTTTGTAAATGAATAGAACTTTTTGTATGTTGAATAAATTATCTCATTAACTGTGAATATGTTTTTCGTATATTTTAAACCGAATTAGAATCAGTATCACAGTCAAGATATAGTTATATGGTTAGGTTTAGGTTTAAACTTATATACCAAACGTTTCATATACCATTTTGAATTTTATTTTTGTTTCACACACACCGAATTTTTTTTCTTTTAAACTTGACTTCACAGGTAAAGTTTATTGAGGACGTGCTCTGTGCAGCAATCTAAATATAGCTGTTTCAAATCTCGCTTTCACCCTCTAAACGTATGGTGCGCCACTTTACGACTTAAAAAAAGTACGATGGTTTTACTTCTTCAAAATAACTTTATTTAACTAATTTCTGTGTTATTATTACTACTGGTAGTAAAAATAACACAGAAATGTGTAATTTTCATGTCACAGAGCGCAAAAACTAACTATAAATACTTCACAGGTATCAAGCAAGACTCACAAGAGTATTTTGCTAGACTTATCCAATTCGTCTTTCAAGTTTGACCAATGTTCCGATTCACATAGATTTATACTCGGTGCGCGGGCGCAGTTCCCGGCCCATTACTCATTCGGCGCGCTCACTTACAATACAACGATTTGTGAGAACAGCCACCACTCCGGACCAGTACCCCAAGTACGAGTTCGTGCACACACGGATCGCAGAGACGCAATCGTTGAGCGCCACCGATTTTGTATGGAGATCCAAGCAGCGCCCCTCAGATTTCTTGAGAAGCTTGGATTTCCATACAAAATCGGTGGCGCTCGGCGATTGCGTCTCTGCGATCCGTGTGTGCACAAACTCGTACTTGGGGTACAGACGTATCGGACGAACATTCACATTGTTTTTGCTATTTATAGTTTTATTCGATTTGTTTTGTAAAAGTATTTTATTTAACAATAGGTATATTACAGATTAGAGCGTCACTATTACTGGGTATGGGTATTTGCGTATCACACAAAAAACACATATTAGTAGACTACGGCCGGTTTCTGGAAACCCAAATCACGATTGATCCGAGTTTGACACATAGTAATTATTTGATTTTTTCTTTGATCATCGTTCGAGAAACCGTAATGTGTCGTACATTCAGTCTACTAATATGTGTAATGGATTTGTTCTTTAAAGTATGGTGATCTGTGTCTTTTCATGTACTTAACTAATATTCTAATTAGAAATCTTGTAATATAACATTGTAGATTAGTTTAAAGATCTCATTGAGAACATGTATTTGCTGTTCCACGTCTTTTCAATAACTAACTTTCAACACAAGTAAAAGATGAAATTTAGTACTGAAATGCAAGAAATAATTAACTTTTAAAAGTATGTATCTATTTATTTTAAACTTACTTTTAATAACACTTAATCTGCTACACTATACCAAACGGTTATAACCCACATTTAGCTCAAAACAAAAACTAAAATAATCTTCAATTTCTCGCCAGATGCATTTTGATTGTGTCCAACAGGAGCAATATAAAATGAAAGTTCATATCCGAACCGTATTCTGTCAAATTGGAATCTGTAATAGTTTCAATCTGTAGATCTAGTCCAGTCAAATTATGGCTAAAAACGAGTTAAATAAACATGAGCGAACACAGTTTGGGGACTTTGAGGATCAATAGGGGGGTGTATTTTGAGCATACATTCCAATTTGAGGGGTTGTACTGAGGTCAGCTCAAGGTCATTTCGATGGAAACGCGTTTCATTCGATATCTCGAGAATGGTTAGTGTTAGGCGAATAATTGTTGAGACCTTTTCTTTTCCAAACAAAATTTACAAACTTTTTTATTTGTAACTTTTTTTTATAACATTAATATTTTTCAACTTATTACTCCCGCAAGGCAAAAATTTTACTTTTTTTTCCATTTTTCGTCGTTTTCTCCCCAACCATTCAATTTTATTAAATTTTACCGATCATCAAAGTGTAGATCTTTTAATTATGAACAGTTTTGTCCTTAAACTTTTTTCCGTAGTGCCAATACCTTCGGAGTTATATATTACTTTACCGAGCGAAATCCGCGCCACTGTCGCGAATATAAAAAGGTCAATCGATTAAACTATTTAAAAATTAAGTATTTAATTTGGGTAAATTTTTGGGTTAATTTGGGTAAGAAGTAAATTAACAATTAAAACTGTTTTACACATTTATTGATAGAAAAATAATTTATAAAAATAATAATATATCGGTAAAGTAATATATAACTCCGAAGGTATTGGCATTACGGAAAAAAGTTTAAGCACAAAACTGTTCATAATTAAAAGATCTACACTTTGATGATCGGTAAAATTTAATAAAATTGAATGGTTGGGGAGAAAACGACGAAAAATGGAAAAAAAGTAAAAATTTTGCCTTGCGGGAGTAATAAGTTGAAAAATATTAATGTTATAAAAAAAAGTTTCAAATAAAAAAGTTTGTAAATTTTGTTTGGAAAAGAAAAGGTCTCAACAATTTTTCGCCTAACACTAACCATTCTTGAGATATCGAATTAAACGCGTTTCCATCGAAATGACCTTGAGCTGACCTCAGTACAACCCCTCAAATTGGAATGTATGCTCAGAATACACCGCCCTATCGATCCTCAAAGTCCCCAAACTGTATTCGCTCATGTTTATTTATTTCGTAATTTGACTGGACTAATCCAACGCACTCTAAACTAATATCTCATGACATTCAAACGTCAAAACAAAGATCTGGATCCGAGATTGGGCGCATCGTAATTTATTTGCTATTTGATTACTCATCAGAACAAAGTCACGGATTTATCAATCACGAATGATATAAGGCCAATCATATTAGTTATTTACATTGCATTCAAGTCGGTAGGTAGGTAGGTAGGTATAGGCTTGGGTTGTTACAGTATAATGGAATAATCGTTTGCTAGAACAAGATTACACAGCCGATAAGATGATGAAGACTAGGATACAAGCTTATGTATTCTTGCATTTATCTAAACCAAGGACTTTTTACATTTATTTAATAATGTTACTACTTTATCCCCAAAAACGTTTTAACACGGTTTGTCCCCGTGCGTGTGAAAGGTAGGTTACTATTTTACAATATGGTATTTAACAATTTTGGGCAAAAGATGTCCTCCTAGGCTTATGATACTTTGTGTTGGTCTAAAGGGGTAATCAGAGGCACGTCAGTTTTACATTCAAAACATACCTACATTTTACTAAACTTTACATTTTCAATATTTTTTTTACATTTTTTAGTTCTTTATATGCCTTAGGTACATGACGGTTAGTTTTGTTTTGTAGTAGGTATAAGGAAAAGTGCCTGTATTCTATACCTATATTCTATCATAAAAAATGGTTGTCTGTAAAGTCGGGTTACTGACGATAGTTGAACGTGACAACGTCACTTAATGGAACGCCTCAGAACGCCTCATGAGTCATGTTTTTTCGTGCGTGCAGCCGGCTCTATCGAATTATAAGACGTTGTCACGTCAAAAAATAGCAGAGTTAGAGCCAGGACATGCAGATGAGTAGACCTGTGACCCGCGTCCCGCCATCACTCATCACGATCCAACAAATGCACCTGTACCCCTACACTACTCGCGTACACTTAGGGCTGTCACACATTCACATCTGACGGTCAATCTTCATTCACATCAAACGTGTAACGGTAGCGACAACCGGTGTGGTGTCACTGCAACGTTTGGCAGACGAGCCGACGTTGACGCGCAGTTTGACTCAAATACGCTAACGTTTCGATACGTTTACTATTGTTACATCTATTCGTGATTACCCTTTGTCTTCTAAAGTTATTATGATGGTAACTGCATCAGGTGGTCAGTAAAATACTGAATTTCTGTGTAATTCTAATACAAGAAATTCAGTTTCATATTTCTTATAATTGAACATACATGAATATATTATAGGTACTTAGTAGTGTGGTCTAGTCTCGCTACATATTTTAGACTAAGTATTCCAATTAAGTGTCTTGTTTGAAACTCATTCTTACAAGATTCAAGAGTTTACAACCGAGAAAAAGTTATAATGAAAGGACCAGACTAATAGAGTCTTCCTGGAATTACTTATCGAGGGTCTTGTTTTAAGAAAATTCTTATCACTTAATATATGAAGTCATCTTATAGATCACCTCAAAGTTTTGTGCCAGCCCTGAGACCCATAGAGTATTCCCACGAGCACCATAGAGCCATCTACGATAATGGGTGTTGGCGGCAAATGACAGACCGTTCCGTTCACACGCCATCGCGCGGATCTAGAGTAAAATATAGTCTGCGCCTCAATAATCGGTGATATTGTTGTCGATGTCGGCACATCACTACACCTTGATCGATACCGCTATTGAGAATAACGTGAAATGTGATAGGAATCTTGAATCAGCGCGCGGTCAAATTCTCGTTGATCATCTGAAGAAAGTGCATAAAATTATGAAAATTAAATTAATAAGTATCATACAATTTAATTTGAAAAGATAATTACAGTGACCGCAATAAGCATTAATTATTTAGTTGATCGCGCGTCGAGATAGCACAGATAAATGACAACGGTTTTATCTCACTTTTCGCGAAATGATACCTGGATCATTTGTCATCAGCGTTTTCGTTTTCCGCTTGACATAATTCAATTAATACAGTAAAAAATGCACTCGAAAGCTAAGACGTCAAGGTTCAGAACCTTTCCAGCAAAAGGTTTTTGAGCGTGTGTCAAAAAATAAGGTTGTAAGTGCAAAATTAATTAAGTCATTTTACAGGGGATGCATCCGTTGAATCGAGTTACACGCGCCGATACGTTACGATTCGGCGCATGTCATGTGCGACCACGCGGTTAGTTATTCCCATTTCAAAAACCGCAAGGTCGATGTCTCTATCGGTCGTTTCAAAATTATAATTGGAACGTGTTATATAAATTAGATTTACGTCAAATAAAATGAGGTTATCTTATTGTGCAGCGTCTAATTATCGCAAACCCACTCCCATGACAAGTTACACATTTTTTTTGTTACAAATTATTAAAAACGGTTCTGACATTGATGAGGTCTCCGCAAAAAGTCGTGTACCGATCGGAATCAAAGCGATAACGTCTCAAAAAGGGTTGCATTTATTTTTATGTTATCATTGCATTTATCGAATAAGCAATTCAACCCGTTTCAAAAATTAACATCGGCGAACGTTAATTAGTCTAATTTACAAGCAAAAACTGCTGTTTGGTATGTTAAATGAATAATTTGGCGCTTGCTTGGTACGAGGCTGCGGGATAATGTGCTCGGTAAGCTGATATCGGATCGTAACTTGAACACTTTAAAGCGGTGGCCCAATACAAACCCAGAAGTTTCTCGAATCAATAACAAATACAAAGTCGTGTTTAAATGTTTAAAAAAATATGTACCTGTAAAAATAGTAGGTATATGTATGTACAAAAAATGTATAGGTAGTCTATCAGCAATCTAGTTTTCATAGTAGCAGTAAAAGCTTAGTTTGGGAGTAGAATCCGTTATGTGAAATGTTCATGATTTTTTTTTATTTATTTATTTAAAAGAGTAAATATCATGAGTGATCGTGAAGCTTTTTACAACACACTAAAATTAAATTTGTTTTATACAAAAAACAAAATGCAAATGATTTCATAAATGTATTATGATTATTGTACTTATTGTTGATTGAATGAAATTAAAAACTATGTCTGCAAAGTCGTCGTCAAAACTGTATTTCGTCAAGTGCATTGGTTTCCCACAAGTTGCTTCAAGATGTATTATATGTAGGTACAATATAAATAGTCGTAACATAAAGCACACGAACTTTAGTCTTAAACGTAAGAATGACGGACAGTCGTCTTAATAAATCGCTGACAATAATCTATACTTATAATAAAACTGTAGAGAGGTCAATTCTGTACATGAAATATATTTAAAAAAAAACTATCAGGGGGTGATTAGTGATCGATACTGATGCCAAAAATGCAATCAGGAAAAATTTTGTCTGTCTGTCTGTCTGTCTGTCTGTCTGTCTGTCTGTCTGTATGTTCCTTATAGAAACAAAAACTACTCGACGGATTTTAATGAAACTTGGTACAATTATTCTTCATACTTCTGGGCAGGTTATAGGATACTTTTCATCACGCTACAATCAATAGGAGCTGAGTAGTGAAGGGAAATGTCGGGAAGTTACTCCGTTTTTTAAGCTTCCGTCGCGTTTGCAGCCTTAATGGTTAAAGTTACATAGAAATCATGTATGACGGAAATATTTTACATTAAATTGTCTAAAAAATATCCCGGAACAGCATATGTCTATCTTTTATGGTTGACTCACAATAACACGTGTAACTCCTGATAGCTTAGCAGTTCGGAGCATTCTGATTATATTTGTTTACTTTTACGTTTATAATACTCTCAGTCATACCAAATTTAAAAAAGTTAACATTATTACCTATTCAATAAAAAAAGAATCATAGAAATCGGTATAGAAACACCAAACTTATACATGAAATAAGCCATCGCGCCGTCGCACTTGAATACTCAAATCGAGTAAAGTTTGAAATTTGTTGTGTTTACCACTAGATGGCGCTACTGTGCACAAATCCTAGATCGCGCTATCGGTGCGTTTTGGCAATGTGTTATAAGTCGGTCGGTATTTAACAATAGTTCCGTTAATTTGAGTCATCTTGATAAGTTATTTAGGGTTGCGTATCCGATTACCGCTTTAATGACGAATAAATACATGTATTTGAAAACAAAATATTAAATATTCAAGGGGGTGCTCATAATCTCATAAGTACAAAAACATAATTTACTTAGATGGTTTGTTCTTTTTTATCTATCTATACTTATAATAAAACTGTAGAGAGGTCAATTCTGTACATGAAATATATAAAAAAAAAAACTATCAGGGGGTGATTAGTGATCGATACTGATGCCAAAAATGCAATCAGTAAAATTTTTGTCTGTCTGTCTGTCTGTCTGTCTGTCTGTCTGTCTGTATGTTCCTTATAGAAACAAAAATTACTCGACGGATTTTAACGAAACTTGGTACAATTATTCTTCATACTTCTGGGCAGGTTATAGGATACTTTTTATCACGCTACAATCAATAGGAGCTGAGTAGTGAAGAGAAATGTCGGGAAGTTACTCCGTTTTTTAAGCTTCCGTCGCGTTTGCAACCTTAATGGTTAAAGTTACATAGAAATCATGTATGACGGAAATATTCTACATTAAATTGTCTAAAAAATATTCCGGAACAGCATATGTCTATCTTTTATGGTTGACTTACAATAACACGTGTAACTCCTGATAGCTTAGCAGTTCGGAGCATTCTGATTATATTTGTTTACTCTTACGTTTATAAGACTCTCAGTCATCCCAAATTTAAAAAAGTTAACATTATTACCTATTCAATAAAAAAAAATCATAGAAATTGGTATAGAAACACCAAACTTATACATGAAATAAGCCATCGCGCCGTCGCACTTGAATACTCAAATCGAGTAAAGTTTGAAATTTGTTGTGTTTACCACTAGATGGCGCTACTGTGCTCAAATCCTAGATCGCGCTATCGGTGCGTTTTGGCAATGTGTTATAAGTCGGTCGGTATTTAGCAATAGTTCCGTTAAATTGAGTTATCTTGATAAGTTATTTAGGGTTGCGTATCCGATTACCGCTTTAAAGACGAATAAATATATAAAAACAAAATATTAAATAATCAAGGGGGTGGTCATAATCTCATACAAAAACACAATTTACTTAGATGGTTTGTTTTTTTTTATATATAATATTTTATAAAAAATATATTGTTATGGATGAGTACATTTACTTGGGCCAGTTAGCGAGCTTCGAAAACAGGCAGGATAAGAAAATCGATCGCGAACTCCTGGAAGAGCTACTGGTCCATGAAGGAACACATTAAAGGCGACCTTCCACTTACGCTTAAACGCTCACTGGTATTGCAGATGTAGGCAAAAAACCGCGAAGCTTAAGTGGGACTGGGCAGGTCATATTAGCCGGATGGACCCAAAGAAATGGTCCAAAATCGTGACACCGTAACACATGGCTGCCTGAAGACGGAAGACGTAGAGGCCGACCAAAGAGGCGATGGCGGGACGACCTCGATGCTTTCGAGAGGGATTGGTGGACGAAAGCGGAAAGCAGAGAGAAGGATTTGGGGGAGACCTTTGCCCAGCAGTGGGACGAGATAGGTTAGGAAAAAAAAATATATAATATACTTACTTAATCTATACTAATATTATAAAGAGGTAAAGTTTGTGTATTTGTTAAATTGTAAGGGGTAATCTCGGGATCTACTGAACCGATTTTAAAAATTCTTTCACCGATAGAAAGTTACATTATTGCTGAAAAATAAAAAGGCTTTTACGTGGTAGTCCGTTTTGCAAAATGATTCGGAGAAAAACCGGTCGAATGAAAGCGTTTCTTACGAACGCTGCCTTAACTATAAAAGAAGTGTTCTAAAGAAAAGATGTGGAGCTTGATAATGCCTACAAAAAAGCACACACGACAGCATATGTCTTACTTTTTTATTTAATAAAAATTATCCCCAACGAAGTGGGCACGTGTCAGCTAGTTATAAATAAAAACAATGATGAATCATGTTGTCAAGCGAATTCAGGTAATATATACTTATAAGAATAGTCTATTGTAAAACTGTGTATAAACACCTTATAGTATAAAATGTTTCAACAGCCTACACATTTCGGGCGTACAATATTTAGTTACTTACTTAAATATAAAGTTAAATATTTAGTTATAATACTTAGTAAGTGGTTTTGCTTTTACAAAGTCATCAGGAATAACATCAATATTTGTCATCATACCTAACTTCTTAGTGGGGATCGAACCCACGACCCACAACATGAAAAACTAATACCAACTGATGGATAATAATACTAAGACACAGCATAACGTAACTATTCTAAACTGACAACTATTTCAAGTTTATAAGCAATCGTACAAATACATTAATTGATGACGTTGACTGTACTTAGAATCCAGCAGATTCTGATCTTCTCGTAAAGAGGAACTGAGGATGCAGTCAAGTGCCTTTTGTGTTTTGAGTTTTCGCGAAATCCATTGGCTTTTGCACTACTTACGATCCGACACGACATATCGCTTGCTTGTATAAAATATCGGTGTCGGGGCCTGTATTTAACATCTGTTTTTTTATGCACTACTAGGAATAAGACTTGAGGAGTTTATTGCTACAAAATTATGGAGCAAGCCAAATAGCCCACCTGATGTTCAGTGGCAATTTATAACGATGTATTGTCATACTGAGAATTTGCATTTTTAGATGCACCGCGCTTATCATTTTGACATCTAAGGCGAAAGGTGATGAAAGATGTTTACCGTAATTTTAGTAGGTACTACACATGGCTCTCCCGCGATATCGTGTAGGTGTCGTGTCGGTCACTAGAGACTCGATATACGCAATAATCTACTCCACTCATTTATTTAGAAAAAATGCATAAAAATATTAATTTTCCTATCATGTACCCCGCTTTGAGTCCCAACTTTCTTATCCTAATTCCGTACCTACTGATAAATTTTATTTGCTTATGAATCGACATTATCTTATCTTTTTAGTTTATAAACATTCAGGCATACTTTTGGAACTTTCGCAAGTCTTTTTTATCTTGTTTCTGTTTTTATAAACTTTGAACTCAACAAAACGTGACCTCAACGTTTAGTACGTTTGCGCAGAGCCGTCGCATCGAGTAAATCACGCAGCGGGCCGCGCTATCGCGTCATCGGCGCGCGCGCTCTAAATTAGATCGAACGATGCGCGCGCGCCGCAGAATGCACAACGATGTCACCAACGATACCGTGGCTTTATTGTATCGGTATAGCTTCGACCCTATACTTACTTTTTATTGTTAAATCATTTACTTCTTCCTAACCTAAGAGGAGGTAAAGTTACATGTCTCGTAATCTAGATTATGAAGAGATGACACAAGGTGACACGGGAATATTTTGTGAATAAATATGGAGATACGCTATTAATATTATGCCTAACAAATGTATTAGCTTACAGTGCCAGTTCAATAAGAATCATTGAGATCCCTTTAATGTAAACTGCTTGGCGGCAGATATAACGTAGAAATATTTTTTTAATACGCTTTAAAACTACAAAGTAACTTAATACAAATTAACCTCATCAAGATCGTCGTATTTACGCATTTTGTTACAATTATCGATAAATACTAGTAAATACCTATAACAGTAATGACACTTTACGATAATGTCATAATTATATAAACGTTGTTGTAAACTAGTTTCTTGATGCGACACGTGTTGTCATTAATGAAATTGTTGTCGTAAAAATACTTGTGTATTAATAGAAATATCTCTGGAGATCTAGAATGTATGGTCCATGTCAACCATCATCATCATCAACCTATATCTGTCCACGTAGGTCTCTCCTAAGACGCGCCACTGAGCCCGGCCTTCGGATCTTCTCAATTAGTGTTTGCCAGCATATTTTAAATTAAAAATATTCTACAGTAAAATAATATTTTGAATTGTGATCACCATTATTTATTTCGCATAATCCGATATTTAGCTTAACAACACAATATTTCAGATCATATAATGACCATCTTCGTTTGATGTTTCCATGATGGTGTAATTTGAAACGTTTTAATAAACTTCATTATTTTTTTAGAATTTTAATTTATAGTCATTATTTGATGCATTTCCAATAAAAATTGCATTACTTATCTAGAACTATCCGTAAACTACGTTCTATGGCAAATGCACAAGATGTGCGAGCCAGAAAAAAAAGCTACGTTCTAGTTTCAAAAATAAGTACTGAAAAAAGAAAAAATCATCCAGAATAAAACCTTAACCTTATCTATAAAAACAGAGCAGAAAAAAAACATTTTTAAATGAGAACGCGCGAAGTCCGGCCAGTGCGCCACGCAATACTATCGGCGAGTATTTCAAAACGATTAAGCGATATTTAATCGTTACAAAAGAAAACCAATAACATGCACCATGCTCCTCTAAATTAACAAGTAAATGACTGATTGGAAAATGGTCTATCTCGGTCACGGCGTATTAACACTGAATTGGGTTTCTGAGGCGGTTTTTCAGTTATTATTTCATGTTGTACGATAAGAGCAACAATATTGCTTTGTTTTTTACTTTTTAATCACATTCTTTTCAAGTGTTTTAATGTATTTAAGCGTATTTATTTTAAATTGTGTATTTCTAATTAAAAAATAAATAAATTGTGTATTTCTCACAGGTATTTGAAAATATTAAGTACAATAAGAGTATGGTAGGCTGTATGTTTTTTTTTCTCGCACGTTTGGTGCATTTGCCATTGGCTTGTATGATATTTGTTTATCAAATGTATTAGCTTAAAACCTTTTTGCGCTCGAAAAAGGAGCAACTTCAAAATTTGACCTGATAGTTTTTTTTTATTTGCAGATGAACCAAAAGTGCAAAGTATGCGGAGAGCCAGCTGCCGGCTTCCACTTCGGCGCGTTCACTTGTGAAGGATGCAAGGTGAGGATACATATACTTCTATATCAGATAATATATAAAAAAACACATTTTTTTTTATTATATTTATTATATTTTTAACCAAAACTATATACGTACCGACATCTTAGCACATTTATGCTAGATGTTGGTACGTTATCTGTACAAATAAAGGGTTTTTTTTTATTTCTGCGAAAGTTTTAAATCTATGTTCCGAATTTTTTAATTCAGTATTTTTTTAAAATACAGTTCATTAATCCAAATATGTTAAGGAACGTTAAAATACTTAGATTTGTGAACTGTATTCTTAATATTTTTATTAAACTATTAAGGATTTTAACCTACTTACTTAATTCATTATCCAATTCGATTTGTTACAATAACCTAGTTGGGAAATAAAGTAGAAAATCGGAAATATAGATTTCAAAATAAAATCAAGGATTCGTGCCCTTTCGCAACGAAACGCAGTTATTTTTTCTCAGGGTATTTGTAACTACTGAATATCAAATGTAAAATGGAAAAATATAATCAAATAAATAATATACTGAAGTTTTAAGATCACTACAACTTTTGAACTATAACATAAAAACAGAGTTTACCAAGAATATAAAAAAGACGTGTGGCACTCGGTGCTAGGTTATTTTGCTACAGAATTTCTGGATTCGGTCTCCACGCTCAAGGCCCGCGATAGAAGCTATACAATAGCTTTAAAAGTTCAAACTCTATTTTTAGGTGCGCCAGAGTTTTACGTCAAAAACACGCACAAAAAAACAATTATAAAATTAAAATCGATACATTAATATTCGATAATTGCTTTAATTCCGATTCTTATTCGTATCATCCTCCACTATACTTATTTACCCTATCCTTTTGCTTAAGGATTTTATATCTTATAGTACTTAAAATAAGGTTTATGCGATATGCTTGTGAACTGTAGATATCGAATGTGTGTCCGGGAGATTCACATCGATAATTCGATCAGCACGCGCAGTTTTTCCGCTTTAGTTTCTTTACAAACTGATATTACTAATTACTAATTAAATGCTATGTAATTACATCGCGTGCTTCGTAATGCGATAATTACTAGCGATAGACACCATTCATTTAAATAATTGTTTGATAAATATCTAGTTTTAGAAAAATCTTATAACGAAAAACTATGAAAATCATTTCAATTGTTCTTGAAGTTGGTAATAATTTATTTTAGATTGATTTAGAGTTTTTTTTCATAATAGATTTACAATGTTTAAACACGAATAAATATAACCGTCGCCGCGTTATGTAAAACTAACTTAATTACACTGCGCGTCAACGCCAAATCGACTTCTGAGCGTTGTATCGTCACCGAGCAGTGTATTTCGAATAAGCTACTGCTAAAAAAAAGTCTAGTTAGACTTGTACAAGATACTTTTAATAGGCTATTTCGTTAGGTAGGTAATTCTATTCATAGGTAAGTACTTTACTAAGCAACCTTACTTTGTTGAAATATAAATATTTCAAGCTACAACATATTGTGACAGCTAGTATAACTAAATCGACGTTTCCGCAAAACGTCTGTATTACGTAAATACTTGGTGCATTAGTATCGGGGCAATTGGAACAGAACGACAATAGATTGTGCAAGGAGGATGCAAAATGTCGCAGGATGTCGACTGACCTGGGTCTTCCACCAGTTCAAACACCTGTCAAAAGAACAATTTAAATAAAATTGTTTTATCTTAAAGAGTAAAATATAGAAAGATAGAAATAATATAGAGAGGTAATAGAATTGTAGAATTTTTTCGTTTTATAATAAAACTTGGGTTAAAAATAAAAAAACTGTTGATATGGTTGTCACTAGTTTGTATTTTTACTTGAAACTTATTTCGTATCTAAATTTCTTATTATTTATTTATTGTATTTGTATATTTTCCCATTCCTGTTTTAGCAATTAATTGGCAAGTTTTTTTGGATATTTGACAAATAACAATAACTAGTGCTAAGTCCCCAGTCGTTGAAGCGAATGCCAGTTTTGGGAAATTATCTATTACACTCAACAAAACTGATTTATTCTGAGATCGGTGTATTGTGTAATTTGTTTGTAAAAACTTGTACAATAGATACATAAATAGTCCTAACCTCGTTTAATATGTAAGAATAGTTAATTTTTGTAAATTATTTGTAATTATCATTGAGAGAAACATGACATTGGCACGAAAAGACCATAGAAAAAGTACGTTTAGGTAATTACTTAGATTTGACAAATACTTTTCTAGAATTTTCTTAGAGACTCGAGGTGTTATTTTTCCATAAATACTTCGAGAGTTTGGCCTTTCGGGGATTTCTGGAATTTTAGTTTAAAAATGTCCTTATCGTTCATATATTATACCAATACTCTATATAAGTATTATATTATGACATTATCGTTGGAGTATAATATATTTTGAACCATTTACTTATATTAAACTAAGTACGATCGCCATCATCAAAATTGATAGATTTGCCCTTTGGTTTATCACAGTAAATATTTTAAAAAATATATACGAAAAATAAATGGACGGTCTACAAAGAATTACAAAGTCGATAAAGGATACTGTCCAAATATTGTTAAATCTTGGCTCTAATTTCGAATTAGGAATGTATTCGAAAATCTCGAGTCCAGTTACGATATTTCGCGGTTATTTTCCGGCGCATGCGTCCATGGGTTTCTCAACCGATGGTGAGCAGACACCATGAAGCCCGATGGGATCTCGTGTTGTTCATGGTTAGGGCGTAATGGGGTGAATCGCGTTCGATTTTAGAGTAATTTGTGCATATTACTTTGCGTAACGTTTTCATTTTCAAACAACCTTCAGTTAGTATACTTATTTAATTTGATTATCAAATACAAAAAAAAATTACGATAATAGTCAAACTCAAATGTTCCTATTTTATTCTGTAAAACTACTAGGTTCATTTAGAATCTTCCCACAAGTTGTTAACAAAATTGTTTTGTAACACTTTTGTAAAGTCCATCAAACATTAGTATAAGGTGATTTTAGTCTAGTTAGCATTATTAGATAGCTAAAATACTTACTAATTTTCTTATAATGCGCGAAACCCCTGTGAATCCGTTCATTGTGCCTTCAAAGTCTTTAATCTCAGACGGAACATCTACAAAAAGGTTACTATTTCTATCAAAGTCTCTGCGGCTAATTAAGTACAAACCTTCAATGGGCAGTAAGTCTATATAGCGCGCAGCAATTAGTCGGCAGTCGGCAGTCAGGCTACAGTAGTGCGCATGCGCGTCGTCGGCTACGCTTTGTATGCTAATGCGTGCAGCGCGGTGACAAATAGATCAATTCTGAAAACGGAACGGGCTTACTGTTTTGTATGGGAATGTCGGAACTTAGGATCGGGACCAACATAGTACCGTAATTGGCTCTTCTCCTTTATTAAGTTTAACTTTTTTTCTATTCTTACTTTGTTTTACTTTATTTACTGCTTTGGAAGGTTAGATGAGTAATAATGAGTCCTAAAATATTTAGTAAATGATAAACATCTTTAAAATAAAATAAGCGACTAATGGTTGAATTTATCACTGAAAGAGATCTCAATAAGATGACCTTTAGTTAATGCTACAAATGTTCTAGAAAACGAGCAAAAACGTGTGAACTCTAACCGATACAATTATTGCGTAAGTGATGGGCACACTGCAAACGAGGCTAGCATTACCCGCTTAGGGCTACTTTACACTCTGCTAGTAACTGTCCCAGCACTTGATAGTTACTAATTTTCTCATAAAAATAGAACGAATTGCTGTTTTAAATCGTCAGAATAAATAATAAATTTTTAAGAAATTTTGAATAATTTTTCTACTACTGCATTGGACTTTTAAATGTTGATGATGATGATAACTTAGAACAAACATATTCAAAAAAACATATTTATATCGGATGTAAAGTCATGTGACTTTTGAAGATGTCTTGTCGTTGGTGTGCGCTCGACCTTAGACTTTTATAAATGGTGGTAAAACCAGACACCTATCATTACAGCCTTTTCGGCTAAGCAGGTTGCAGTGATCGTCGGTCAGAGCTAGACACGGTAATAGGACGATTTGATGAAATAACTATAGTGAAAGACTAATCATCTAATTGCAAGCTACTACTTGGAGCGTGTTGCCATTTAGAATTTGAACATTTTAATTTTCAAAGTTGCAAAAAGATCATAGACGGTTTATTATTTTAGGCAATAATATGAAATAATGTCATCACCTTTATTTTGTTGAGTTTGTGCGTCTGTTTATCTAGTTTTTATAGTCCAGGTTATTCAAGTAGATACTAATAAAATATTGACAAATAGTGATGTGCCGTCCTCAAGTCGATAACGATAGCGATCATAGTTCGCACGATCCGCGTCTCGCCGCCACGAATTATTTTCAAATTTGGAGCACATTCAAATTGCGGTGCGGCACGCAAGCGGGAAGCGTTCGCCGGAAAAGATATTCGGGCTGAGTTAAGACGTTTTGTTTCGTTTCGCAACCGGCCAGTAATAAATCATTACTAATTTGCTTTGCAAGATTTTACTGGAATTATCTGTGTGTGTAATCGGGTATTGTGAGGAGACAATCGCGAGGCGCCGCGCGCCATTGTGCGCGCTACTTCGGAAACGTTGAAAGAAGCCGCCGGACTTCGTAATTTGTCAACTCGTTCAAAAAAAACAAAGACCTTTATTTAATGGCCACCTCTAATGTGAGTTAATTAATTGGACTGTTTTATACGTCTCTAGGTAATTGCCGGCTGAGCTTAAGTGTTGCAATTTAGAACGCAAACTGTAATGAGCCATTTTCTTCTCCATTTAAACCCTCAGCTATAGACTGCTGTTAATTAATTTTAGATCTTCTATTAATTAAACTAGTGTAATGCGTGTGCGAACTGTGCTTAAATAAATGCAGAGTTCGTATAATTAAATAGAATTAGCAATAAAATAAATAATTGTTAATTACGACCGCCCGTGTAACTAAATTACATTTATCGATTATAAAATCAATAAACAGTGATCTGGTAAGTGGCAATTAAAAACCATTTAAAAAATTAGATCAATTCAAGACGGTGGATTTGTCGCAATGCCAGCATTGTTTAACCGGCGTGGCGGTGCGGCGCGGCGGCGGTGCGGCGCGGCGGGCGGCGCGGTGCGGCATTGCGCGGAATCGATTCGTCGCGTCCGCGCCGCAATCGATTCTCATTTTGCACTCACTAATTTTTACGTGTAGGTACGGTCTCGTTTTATTTGTATCGTATTGACGAAATTCGTCACGCGAATTTGAATTTAAAATCATTAATTTCAAGTCGACAATCGGACGGTTAATTGTCATTGTTTTATAAATAGAGGTCATGTCGAAATTGTCAACGGCCGCGACGAGTTGGCACACCGATCGACTTATTGGAGCATAGCAATAATTTTTATTCTCGTCACGAAATCTGCAGTGGCGTCCGTCGGACATGTTGTACGATTAGTTAGTTGCATAATTTATTCGATTGTTGAGGTTTGCGCATCGTTTTAATAACTTTGGCGCTGCACTACGTTCTAAGGTCAGGAATCTTGACACGGATAACGGATTAGCGATGGTGCGAAAGCATTTTATCTCTATCTCATAAAGTGTAATTCCTTCCTTCACGGTAATGCACCGGAGCGTTTCATGAACAATGGAGTTTGAGGAACCTGGCGCGTAATGCGGCGTGCCCTCGCGACTTAGCATTGATTTACAACCGAAAATCGCATTTTCAAATCATCACATCATTGGCTGAGAATTTCAAAGTGTTCTACATTTAAAAGTTCAAGATGTACCAATCTCGCACGATATCGAGCCACATTAAACGAATAATCGATTTGAATGTCAGACCTAATCAAAACATTGGTGCGGGTCACCGCTTCCGAACGCAAACGCGGAATGACGCGCTCGCGTTTTTGACCAACATTTTTACTACATTCAATTCAATGTCTTTCAATTTTGAATCTTAGGTTCGTAGTCATAAGGATGAAGGGTGCTCTATCGATGATAAGATCATTTGCTGAGCCTACTACTGTCGGAGAAAGGTCAAAAATTAAAGTTGGTAATGTTATCTGGTGTGTTCTCACGCCGGCCCGCGTGCGTGCTCGCAGCCCCGAGTTGATTGGGAAAGTCAATCCGAGAGAATCACTCGATTTGTCACAGTTACAGTTATCGATTAAAAATTGCATTGGTATCGAAACTATTCATGTGGGAAATTATAAATAGCTTCTTGAAATCATTAACCGTTTGCGTTCACTCGTTTACTTTGAGCAATTAGCTGTTGATTTTGTGAATAATTCATTTTTGACCTCATCGTGATTAGTTATAGTTCGCTTGTTGTACAATCTAACTTTGCGAAACTCTCATGGCATCATGATCGTTTACAACTAAACAAATTCTGTTCTTAATTGGCTGTTGAAACTATTCTTAAGCTATACATTCTGAGCACTTTCGTCGTAAATTAAAACTAATGAGACACTAATACAAAATGATTTAGTTTATTAAAAGTGTGCTGCGGTAGGTAACCGCGCAGAATTACCATAAAATTGTTGACCATAACGTTTTATACCGTAGTTTATGGGGTCTTAATGGCAGGACGGCGAATTTCCACTCGTTCTTTACGAGGGATACTTTGTAGCGATCTATTATGCTATGGATCTACTTCTGAGGTAGAATATGTGCCTATAAATACGAGAATGGAGGGTCAGAGATCACGCGGAGATGAGACAGACCTTGTAAACGCGCTTACTAAAAGCTAGCATAAATTATTTCAAGGCACAAATCAAAATAAGATACTAGATAGGCAATAAAAGTACACAGTATGCGTATACAGTACGCGTACAGTTTATATTTTTAATTATAACAGACAGTTTTTATCATCGTCAATAACTATCAATTTGTAGAAAATATTGGCCAATAAAATCAAAAGTAAGTGAAAGTATATTGCCTTAAAAATAATAGTCATGATTTTTTTTTAAACAAATAAGGTAAAGTGCAAAATAAAATTAAATAAGTAACTTTTTGGAAACAATTCGGAATTTTACATTTCAGTTATCTTTTCATAATAAGCATAAGAGCAAGTTACGTAGAAGTGTTTTTGGTAGACAAGGCATTTACTCAACAGTGACCCCAAATATGAAAAAAATATATTAAAGTATGAATAGGTCAGTACTACTAGTAAAGTTTTTTAATGTTGTCATTGCAAGGTGTGTTATTTATGTCCCTTTTACCTCCTCTTCTCGTAACAGCTTTTATGGCCTAGTGGTGGCAGGACGCGAATTAGCGCGGAGGTTTTATAGGGGACGTTGTTGTTGTCCATTTGTGAAGTTGCATCGCGCTATTTTCTTTTGAAAAAGTAATTTTTACCAACTGCTTTTTATTTTGTTTTAGTCTAGACTTCTGACGAATTGGTATTTGTTTCGAAGTTGAGTTTTAGTATCAGAAACGTTTTATAATTACATAAATAATATACATAGGTATACTATAATAAAATAATAATAAGTATAATAACGTAGAATTATTATTAGATATTTTCAAAAATGTGCAAAATAAGTGAACTATTAACATGAAGTATTTATGAAATTGTAAAGCTTTTGGTTAAGTTTACTAACTACATTAAGTTTACTAACTGGTTTAGGTTTATTAACAGGGTTAGGTTTATTAACAGGGTTAGGTTGATTAACTAGTTAAGGTTTACTAACCTAACCGAATTATTCAATGCCAATAAACAAAGTGTCCTTCCTTAAAATGCTTAATTTAAGTCTACTTGTTCATCTATATGCATGTCTAGCATTCTTATTGTTAGATGTTTGTCATTAGCATGATACTATGACCGCGCATATCATGAACTATTTAATGACTGGCGCCACTTCGACCATCAAACCATTGATTTTCTATACATAGTAACATTGCATAGTATCTTAGATCATAGTAAAAAATGGCTAGACTGAAACATGACCTAAGTATAGATTTCAGAAGGTTTTTTACAGAAAGCTGTGTAATGTACTTTGGGGCTAGATGGCGTGGCGTGGTGCCCATGAAGGGTATATGAAGAAAATCAAATTGGTCACCAAGTGATTTTCATCTATATACTAATAAAAAGAAGTAAAGTTTGTGTGTTTGTTAAATTGTAAGGGGTAATCTCGGGATCTACTGAACCGATTTTAAAAATTCTTTCACCAATTGAAAGCCACATTATTGCTGAGTGTCATAGGCTATATAAAAACCGAAAAATAAAAAGGCTTTTACGTGGTAGACCGTTTTGCGAAGTGAATCGGAGAAAAAACGGTCGAATTATGCCTAACGAAGTAGGCACGGGTCAGCTCGTACTTAATAAAATAATATTACTACAAAACAGGCTCCGCCGTAGCGTGCGATAATTTTCGCAATATTTTCCAAGACAACGTTATAAATGCACTTGTCCACTCGCCAGTACCATCTGTAATGAGTATGTGCATAAATTGTCGACGCTGGGCGCGGCGGAGTTACCGTTGACCCACGCCTCTGCTCACCTTTGACTTCGACTGTACCAGTGGACCATAGTGGTCATCATCATCATTATCTTGGTCGTGGGTTCGATCTCCACCGAGAGTAAATGTTTATGTGAGGAACGTAAATATTTGTTCTGTATGTGTTATTATGTATTCTATGTATGTGTTTATACATATGTGTGATATACATATATATTACTAGTCTTCAATAAATATTAATTATTGCAGATCACTTTTGTAAGCTTTTTAAATAAACATACTTACCTACTACACAAAAAAAAAACATCCACATCTACAAACATCTACTTACATCTACATCTACATTACTAAAAGGTACAAATAATATATTTTTCATTCAAAAGTTGCATTGTGCTTATCCATAAAGTAGTTAAATGTACAACATTACAATGCATCGTTCAAACGTTTACGAGAATAGTGATGTGCGTACTCAAGTACAGTCAGAAGTTCAAATTTTAGACCTTTTTAGAGCTCCTTTAATATTAATAAAATTGAGCAAGCTGACTGCTCACCTGATGTTAAGTAGTTATTTCTTATTAACCTGCAATAATTATGTCCACTGAACAGGCTTAGTAATGCTTAGTGAATTTATAACCTGACCAACATTTGTAACCTTTATGACATGTACCAGTATGACTTGCTCTTTGTTTTTTGTTTTTGCACAAAAAACAACAATAAAAAAAATATAGATAGGATTTTTTTTTTTTTCAAAATTTCGGACTTACCATTTTTCTCATTCTAGAAACAAACTAAATAATACAATTTGAACAATCTAAAGCCTTGTTTACACGTCGTTATTTGACACTGACAGTATGATCGCTACACATTCCGATCACGCGTTGAAGATGTCATTGTTTCAGTTTAAATTCCACATCTATGACGCGATGCGATGCAGCCGGCGCTACTGCGAAACGATGTCGTAAAATAATAAAGAATATCCTTCTATTTTTAACGATAATTTTGAAAAACATCGCTTCTGCTCAATACTGTCAAACGCTAAAAGCTTATCTCTTGTTTTGATTATCGTAAGTTTAAATATTTACGATGTTCAAAAATGTTATGTTCAAACAACATAATCACCTTATCATTAACAATTGCTCGCCAAGTTACGTGTATATAGTTCGGAAATTATGCGTAAAACTGGCGTCAATGTAATTACTTAGATATATCTTTCACTTAATTTATCAGGAGATAACCTTGTTTCATAGTAGCACCTTCGATCTTATCATTCACTCCGCGATCTAAGTTTTGGCAACGACACGTGTCTGCCCGAATGTTCTGATTGTCAAGCGTCGCGTTCATCCTGTCAAAATGACGAGCGTTGTGACAATGACTTTTAATTCACTCTTCGTGTATCTGTGCATTTTTATTATCTATGTTAGGTGAAGTTTTGGCTCAAAGCTTCGTAAATTAAAGTTGGAAATACGAGGACTGTCTTCTTGGAAAATTGTATGAGAATTATTGAATTGTGAAGTACGTTGTTTATTATTTCAAAAAAAAATTTATTTGTGGCCAAAATCTTTCTTATTCAAAAAGTTACATATCTTGTAGAAGTAAGAATGTCATTATTACGTATGGGTCAAAACATAATGTCTATTTTAACTTTTATAGATAATATCAGCTTTGGCATCTTTGTTTAGAGTAATCCAAGGGTAGAACGACTGTAACAGACTAGACTTAATCACTATATTCACAAACAACTTGACTGGAACAATAATTTAACCCAAGCTTTCAAGTTTCAAGATAGTAATCAAACAGCTCACCCGAATTCAAAACAATTGTAAAAAGAACAATTCATTACGTAACAAATGGCCAAGGTCGCAAGAAAACAAAACCGTGCATAATGCGTACTAGACCGGAACCACAGACTAAACAGCACAGGAAGCTAAGGCGTTTTCACTCTCGGAGTCACACGCCCGGTGCCCAACAGGGCGTGTAAACTGAGCCTTAGGTCAGCCAGTGAACGTGCTTTTAATGTAGGGAAATCGGATTACGCATCACTTGATCATGCGAAGTACGTAAATGATGATCTAGTACTCGCAGCTAGATGGGGTTTCTAATCTACAATCCCGATATCTTAGTAGGTCAACAATATGAATTCCGTCAATGTATTTGATAGTCATTTGTTTTTTAAGGTTTTTAACGTTGACTGACCCAATATTAGGGTAAGAAGATGATGATTGTTTTTCATAACTTTAGATATTCAGTACCCATAACACAAGCTCTGCTTAGCTTGAAGCTAGATGATGTTGTGTGGATTGTCCAGCAATATTTATTATTTATTTATTTATTGGATTTTGATAAACCAAAATATTGGATTCGGAGCCGACATGATGTGAAATAATTCAAATGAAATAATAATTAATGTTGGTATATTGTAAGAATGGTTTGTAAACAGTCATTGCAAACAAGGCTGGTGTCTAGAAGTGTATATTTGTGCCGTGTAGTTGGCAACCGAACGCATGTGAAAGAGCATTAATTCCTAATGAATCCCTGAAGTAAAGCTTGGCTAATCACGTTACATAGCATATTATAATATTAAGTGGAACTGATAATTATTTACATTAATTTTCATTAGGCTCTAGAAATATCTACGTTTATACTTAATTTCGAAATCATACATTTAGATAATGTCAACTAAATTGAAATTACTGCATAATACTAAAAGTTGAATTAAAATAGGAAAATGATATTAAACTGATGACATGCAGGCTTTGATTATATTTCTTCAACCTTCGCATTATAGCCAACGCACTCACATGTCTTTCTTACTTAAGACAATTTTTTTATTCAAACATTTTTTTATGAAATTCAACGAAATAACAGTTTGTTTTTCTTTCTTTCCAGTCGTTCTTCGGGCGGTCATACAACAACCTGAACTCCATCACCGAATGCAAGAACAACGGAGAATGCGTCATCAACAAAAAGAACCGAACCGCCTGCAAGGCATGTCGCCTCCGGAAATGTCTCATGGTCGGCATGAGCAAGTCCGGCTCGCGGTACGGCCGACGCTCCAACTGGTTCAAGATCCACTGCCTCCTTCAGGAGCAGCAACAAGCCGCTCAGTCCCGGTCGCCTCCGAGGATACCTTCATCTCCTCACCACTTAGCAGCACCGTTCCCGCCCCACTTATTCCCCGGTCTAGCCAGACCGAGGACGAAAGAAGAACTAGCTTTGATGGGTCTGGATGAGTACAAACCCTGTTCTGGCTCCCCAGACTCGCATAGAAGTGGATCCTCACCGAAGCTAGACGAGAAAGCGCGGATAACGCAGGGCAGGCCACCGGACCGGCCGCTCACTCCTCCCAGAGACACTTTCGGACCCCTGCAGCTCACCAACATCCACTCATCCTTGCCCCATTTCCCGCACTCGCCGTTCTTACCACCACATCCATTCAACCCTTTCGCAGCAAGCCATCCCTTGCTGTTCCCCCCTGGATTCCACCCCTTATACTCCAGACATCTGCTGGATCACGCTGCATTACGGCAAGTTGCTGAGAACAACAACGATGTGCGAATCGATGATCACAACACAGATAACTCTAAGCGATTCTTCCTGGATGAGATTCTGAAGCAGCAGCGGGCATCACAGCCGCCTACTCCTCAAGAGGATGTTATTTCTGAGGCCGACTTCGTGCCGACACCGCCCGCGGAGCGACGGACTTCAGAATCTCCGTTGCAGGAGAATCCGATGGACCTGTCAGTGAAGAGTGACGGACGGTCGAGCTCTGCGCGGAGACGATCCGACGATAGCGAAGAAGTGATCGTCCAGGACAACGACGACGCGGACTCGGTGAGCGCGGGCGGCTCCGCCAGTGAAGAAGAAGACGTCTCCTACTCTCAAATCAAGAGGATCAAGCTCCATCCTCTCGACCTCACCACCAAAGTGTGACGTCCATGTGACGTCGTAGCGACTGTATGTGTCAGTGCATGAATAAGGCCAGTAAATCGGATTGTGATTTTTAATTAAGTAGAATCTCTAAAGACAGTGGGTCTGTTTGTGAGTTGTTATCGCTTGAAAGAGTCTATCCAAATACGTAAAATAAGCTCGTAGTTAGTAAAATGTTATCAACGCCGGCCGTCGGCGGTCGACTGGCGCAGCCGTCGGCGGTCGACTGTCGCAGCCGTCGGTTCTACAAATTGAAACTGTAAATAGATAAATTATTGTGTTCTAGAGTAAGAATTAGGTTATTTTTAGTAAGTGGTATTAAAATTAATATATTTGTGAAAGGAATCAGCCGGGTGTAGCCACATTCCAGTTTATTAGAAAATACATTTTATTTTTGTATAGTTTGAATATTATAATTTATCCAATTTAGTAGAATTTTTTTATCGAATTGTTGTTTGTGGGCAAAATGTAAACAGCGGGTGTATTGTGAAACATGATACTGTTTTCTTGGTAATATATTATTTTTGTATAATTTTCTTAACTTTAAGTTTATACACCTACTTAATAGCAACCTTGACTGTTTGATCACATTCCTTTATATATGTGATTTATTATCTTTCTTATTATTTAAGACTTTAGGCCAAACTATTATTTATAAATCTAGTAAATTCGACTCATTTAAATATACTCGATTGTCAAAATAATTCCTTCATTGCTCAATATAAGGTATTACGATAATGTTTGTGAAACTATTAGGTATATATCAGTTTTCTTGTTATACTCAGTTTAGAATTACTTCTCAATCACATACTCAACGTAGCTCATACTGACAGACAACGATTTTTGTAAATAGTATAATATTATTAGATAGAGTTTTTACATAACAAAGTGTTTGTAAAAAATACATTCCAGATGACGTACAAAATAAATTGTTTGTGCACTCGATTTTTTTGTTTATTTTCAATCACACATAAAAATTTATTTAGATTAAATAAGTTTTTGTTATGAAATAAAAAAGGCATTTTACACTTCACCGTCATTACGCCCAAAGCAATCAACTTATTTCAATGTATTCTTGAGTAATCTAAACGTCATATTAAGTTTTATAAACCCAGTAGTGAATTAAGTAGGTACGTAAGTACGCTTAAGTAGCTAAGAGTAGCTAAGTAGTCTCAAGATCTCACACCTTTTTGCAAAAGATCACGTCTATGCAGTAGTTTTTGTTATTACGTAAATACAATTTGTATGTCAAAAAATGACAAGAGATTTCTTACGACATTTGCATTTTGACCTTTTTGAGCTATTTATACTATCGAAACGTCAATACCTACCTCTGAGTTACCGAGTTAAGTATACCGTGCCTATCATAAAACTCTTGAGCTTAAAAAAAACAAACCAATAACCTAAAAGCTTTAGACAAACAACTAAAAACTTAATTATTTTAAGAAATGCGATCGCCTTTTTTATTCGAATATTGAAAATGGAATACAATCTCCAGATTGTATTCCATTTTCAAAATTGATCTGGATTCCATTATTGCAAATAACATCATAAAATTGGATATCTTATGATGTTAATTGCAAAAATGGAATCCAGATCATTTTTAAAATTTGGATTTCTGGTTAGGGAATAGGATGGAGAAAACGCTATAACTGCGCACACGCCTACTTCCCTAGTAAACGTTCTCCGTGACAACCACACATTTTTAACCGTTTTAGTAGTTAGAAGTTTCTTAAGATAGCTTGTTCAGATGCATATCATAGGTGTGTAAGGTACCTGTAGCTCTACCATGAGTTTTTACTATACTATATATACGACATACTGGCTAGCGTCTGTAGTTAAAAAAATGTATGAAGATTTGTACAGCGCCTCTAGCGGATAGTTGGGTACTAAAATTCGTCATACTAATATTGACGTAACTACCGTAGTTAAGTCAGGCGATTTTACTGTGACAACTCATGGTAGAGGTAGGTACCTACTGTACTCATCAAGCTCCATAGACTATCGATATAATCAAGATGAGTGTAAAAGTGGGCTAAACTAGAATGATCGGACCCCGGTCGGTTATAATGTTGTGTTGAATAGTCGCGTCGGTCGCATGTGAGCGGCGATCCTTGACCTGAAGACGAGCAGCCACATCTCCGCACATCGCTCTACAGCTGCTGGAAGAGACACTAACGGTCTATCTTATAAAAAGTTAGCGCAGACTTGATGTCTTGATTACCATACGTAATGGTGACAAAAAGTCAACGCTAACTTTTTATAAGATAGGGAATCTTTAAGGTATAGAATCGAATGGGTAGGTTACTACAATATTATTGCCTTTTTGGTACAATGTTATTAAATATGCAAAAAATATTTTTAAAATTTAACAGATCAATTATAAGGTGGTAAGTACTTACATAATATTCTTAAAATTAACCAAAAATATTCTTAAATTTAATAGATCAATTATGAGGCTTAATTTGGTATGATTGTAAGTCGTACGTAAGTCGTATCTAACAGATAAATAAATAAATAATGCTGAACAATCCACACAAAATCATCTAGCCCCAAGCAAAGCAGAGCTTGTGTTAGTACTAGAAGAAGTATAATTCATTACATAGATAAATATTTTTTATTATACATATGAAATACTTACCCAAAACACCCGGTATAAATATTTGCATATAGTACAAACCTTTATCCTAAAACGAGAATCGAACCCGCAACCTCCGCGTCGCAGGCGGACCTTCGCCCGTCGCGCCACCTCGGTCGACAATAGGAAAGAGCTTTGAAATGCAGCTAAGCCATATCTAGTATCTATAATCCAGGGTGCAGTAGTGGTAGCTTGTGTAACAGTAGTGCACAATAACGCAGGTATAGGTCATCTACTACTCCTGAATCCGAGCTTATACGACGGGTAATTAAAACTTATACGACCTCAGCTTTTATGAAATAAACTCACGATGCCCATGTTAATAGAATATATTGCGACCAAGTCTTTGATCCTTTTGATAAGGTTTTTCGATCGGCAGTTAATTTATGATAGGAGCAGAGCTCTTGGTGGAAAATCTCTTCCTGCCTGATTTATTTTAGTTGAAAATGATACTTGTTGTGTTACAGTTTGAAGTATGGTGCATTTATAAGAACATGAGACCACGAATATTTTCTTTCATTTTTCTTTTTTTCAATATTTAAATATAATTTCTTGTCGTGTGTCAAAAAAGTGAAATAATATTTTCCATAAAAAAATCTTCGATAACGCACCGTGCATTTGTCTTCGATCAAATTAGTTTCAATAATGCAAGCCAATTTGTAATCCCATAATTCCTAACTGACAGAACATATCGCGAAAACCATCCCGCGTCAAATTAAAAGTATTTTATTGTTCCACAAAATTATGGCTTTTACGAGTCTTCACTTTTTGCACCATATTGTAACCGTGTAGTGCTATGTTTTAAAAATAATGAGTGTACGAGATGCGCACACGCAGCGGGGCGTTGATTTACAGCGACAATGTTCATAGATCACACTGTAGGTATTTATGCGTGTAAGTACCTCGGAACACAACGATGCACACCTGACTTCGAACCCACCACGCAAAAACCAACTCTATTTCAACGCACTAGCTATCATTATTCCGTCACTATATTGGCTTCGGTTTTATGTGACAGCAAAAGACCTGTCAAGCCTCTGCGAGCTAATTAGAATTCTGTGTGGGTATACTAAGGTTGAATATAGTTTGGAGATGGTTTTACAAGAGCAAGTGCAAAGGAAAAATTAATGTGTAATATATTGTGTATTAACATGGTTTTTGGTCAAGAAGTCGTGTATGTGGTGTTACAAATCATTCGCGGATAAATGAATGGGCTTGTTTGACAAACGTGAAATATGGAGGACAATTAAAATAGACATTTGCAAGTTTACTGGGTTTAATCATTCAAAATTAAAAGTTTGCAACTGGCTGCAATTCGTTTCAATTATTACGCGATATTTTACAAAATTTGGTACCGGCAGCATCAGTAGATCACTTATTATTAGTTAGTAGATTATTTTGCTCTGATCAAAACTTCTATTTTCATTAGTTTTTGTTTTGATTTATGGCACTTTTTGGTGATAGTGTGAAAAAGAAAATATACAAATGAAATAAAAACACAAACACATCATGTAAAAACTAACTAACACAGAAAAATAAAATATTCTCTAAAATATATCTTAGGTAGACTATTCCTACCAGAAATCTGGATGTTTTCAGATATGTTTTATGCCTCTAAACTCTTTAAAAATTGACTCCTAGACCTCCTAGCCACTAGTCATTAATACCGAAGGGTCATGACATCTCGTCGTCAGATCAGCTCCGTCGTAAACACGGCTCGATAGCTGCTCATCGCACGTCGCTACTTGCGCAACTATCGACTATCATACGAAGAACTTGACTTTACAGCTACGTATTAGTTTTCTATCAGCAATCTAGTCAAAATAGTCTTCTAGGCAGAAGACCGGGCTCAGTGGCGCGTCTTGGGAGAGACTTACGTCCAGCTATCAATCCCAAGTGGATTGACTTAGGTTGACGATGATGATGATGAATCTAGTGGTCTTAATTCAAGATTTGATCCATAAAGTGCAAAAAAGTACGCAATAAATACTCATGTAACTTTAATTTTACGAGTTAGAATTGCGAAAGTTTCGCTAGGTGTGACCATTGATTTACACAATGTATTTAAATCTAACAAAAACAAATAAATCGAAATTCATGGACACAAAGCCATCTAAAATAATTGAACTCTCAAAACAAATACAATTTTGCACCAAAACAATTATTGAAGACACCTGTAATTATACGCAACAAGTTGTAGCCATAACAAAGTTCAACCAACATGTCGCGAGTAATGACACTCATTACACAGATCATAAAATTAAATCACTTTACACAAGTTGCCTCGAAGTGTAGACAATTTTATAACCCAATCTATCGCCACAAACATTTCACAAAATGCATAGTTTTTTAAAAACGGTGACAGTTTTATAACGCCCTTATTAGCTGTCACTGTCATGAGTAGCATAACATAAAACGTGTGTATCATAGAAATCACGCAGGATGCCCATTGAATTATTTAAGTATGACCGATTTTGCGAAAAATGAAGACTTGCTGACATGGGGAAAAAGTTATATATATTTTTGTTTTGTACGCGTATTTTATAAGCTGCTGTTGGAAATTTTGGAGGTAACGTAGCTACAGTTTTCAGAGATAAAAAAAACTAAACTTTAACCAATAATCTAATTAAAACTCATACAAAACTAAAATTATTACAGCCTTCAGCTAATTTTTAATCTCTGTCGAAATAAATAATTGAGACTTCTTATCTGTTCATAACTTCCGTTTTAAAACGTCAACGCTTTTTAGGAAACGAAGCTTTTCATTTAAGAACAACACCAAAGTCTGATTAGAATTATCGATTGAATAAATTATAATCAGAAGAAAAATAAGTTAATAAATTTAAAATGTTTATTTTTAAGTGCATTTTTGTTCTGTTACCTATAGCTATTTTATTTTGAAATTTGATAAGTTCAAGGCTAAGATCCTCCTCCATAGTCGGTCCCTCACTGATGAGGATCGTGACTCCTATCCAACGTCTTGTGTACAGCGGCTCTCCAAATGGAACGGTCGGTAGCTTGATGGAACGCTTAAGACTAAGATAATGTTTTGTGAAAAGTATATGCTAAAAGTATGGTCAAAATATATGCGTTGTATTTTGGCGAATTGAATTATGTACTCCATAATCACGAATAGCTCAAAATATTGACTTATGTTACACAACAAAATAATCCAAGCCAAGCCCAGTATTTTTTATTTGATCTCGCCGATCTATGCGTTGATATTTTACGAAATACAATTTACTAATGAAACATACATAAAATTGATCTAAAGATCATATTAAATTACCTACTAATGAGTATATTTTACTATTAATGACCTGTAATTAATTCGTGCATAAAACCTTTGAGTTAAAGTTAATTAGTTACTTAGTAATACGAGCTGGCCATAATTTTGTTTTAAAGAAAATTTGATCTTATTTTGATGATGACAAAATTAAACAATAGAATATACTTACGTGATTTGTCAGCGACCACAGTTTTGCAACGTAGCGAAAACTATTAATACCTATGCTACGCGATAAGATCCCATGTAATTTATCCTAAAGTTGCCTGGAAGAGATCATTGTTGAGCGGTAATGCCACCCATTGTACATTCCTAAGGTAATGATGTTATTAATGTAGGTAATTTATTCTGGTATCGTCATTTTTTTTCTATATTTTTATACATATTAAGTTTTATTTGGATTTAAATCAGTACACTCATAACAATTGAGGTACAAACATCTTAACTTATACATTTATAATATTTTAGGTATCTACGTTAATACAAGTAGCTTAAATAAAAGATCAAAATAGTGCAGCTCACGATTTCGACAAGCTACGAACATATCGACCCCTCCGCGAACAAATGCATAACTTGGATTTGCTAGTTTATTACGTTTTATTTATTCACGCAGAAAGCCGAATGTCACCGGTATTTTACCATGTCTTGTTTACTCAAAATATATTTTAGGTTGAATTAAATTTGAAAGCTATATTAACGTGTGATATTTTTTATACGTTTAAAGTTTTTCATCATTCATCACACGCTTTTTTAGCAGGATTGATTCAAACATAAAAAAAAAACTGAAACTAGTCCGCATTGAAAAACAGAAGAATTTATTGAACTACACTTCAAAACCTTAGATATAAGATGATTGTAAACGATATTTGTTATTTTACAGATTAAAGGTTAATAGATTTTTATTTGGGCTCAGTGGCGCGTCAGGGGAGAGACCTACGTCCAGCAGTGGACTGACATAGGTTGATGATGATGATGATGATTTTTATTTTATTTACTAGTTGCAAATGCTGGTAACCTGCTTACCAAGGAGATGTGTTCATGATTGTATTCAATGGAGACACAGGTCGCGGGGTCATCATAGCAGATGGGTTTTAATGACTTATTCATGATTCACCTTGTGCCTTCGTGAGCCACTACTGCGCCTCCCTGTAAATTATAAGGTCACTTGGCTGTTATTATTTCAAATGAATTAAAATCTTTATGAATTATTTGAATAAGATATAAATGAACTTTGTCCTTCACATGCTTCTGCGTGCATTTTTTTATTAATTTATTTGTAGTAGGAATTTAGTCGATGAGCTAGGAGAGAGTAAGTACTACCACTGTACTTATTTCTGCCACCGAGCAGTATTTGCTCTGTTCTTGATCCACTACTTAATGATGAATGAACGAATAAATGAATGAAATATATCTTTATTCAATAAAATCACAAGGATCATTTAGATGATGAATGACAACATTGAATAACATCATCAGTTTTCTCTTACAACAAAAGTAAAGAGCTGCTACTATTCTAAAATATGTCACGATTTAAGTTAGTTTTTACTCAAATGTTAACTTACCGGCTCGGTATCACTCAACCTGCGACTCACTTTGACTGAAATATGACAATAGAAACCAGTATTTCGTCAAATAATTAAAATTAACAATAAAATCAAAAAAGTTTACGTTATCGCTTCATAAATCTCATAAAACAAGAAACTGATTTACATAATTATTAAAATTATGACATAGGTATCTTTGCCATAAGGTCAACGAAATTCGCTATTAAAGCTGTCTATAGTTTTTAATATCGATCCATAGTTTTATGTAAAATGATCACAGATTGAATCTAGGGTAATAAAATAACCTGTGACCATTTCCTAGGTCGTAAAAAACGAGATATATAAAAAACGTAATAAAATTGCATCTTTAAACTGAACTACGTGAATGTATTTTTACAGTTAAAAATAGTTTTATTAGAATGTACATTTTTAATTTATACGACTGTCAATATGGTTAATACTGCGGGTTCGTGACTGGACTCAGACTTATCAAAGTAGAGTAGTCAGAGACACGTCGTATTTTCTACGAGTGGCTAAGAGAGCTGTGTGTTAAGATAACTTCTATATAAATTAAGCAATTATTTAAGTACCTAATCTTTCCCTAATATACACTTTATTTCTTTTTTTTTTCGTTTACAGTAATGATACTACAAACGTGCGTTAATGTAACCTTTTGATAATGAAGGTAGAAAATAATCAGTAACACATAACAAAACATCGTAATCCCATAACCTTTGAACTCTGACGTAGGTTACAACAGTTACAACACTAATTCAAATCAAATAGAAAAATGACCGCCCATCGACCTCAATCAACGCAACGACCACCTACGTCCAAATTAGTTTTGAGTTATTGTCTATTAAAATATTGCATTTCTCCAAACCTAATTTGACAGCACTTAAATTATATCTGTCATAATCAAAACAAGAAAAACTAAACCGAATATCTCTTAAAATAACTAGGTGTTTGAATTTCCGTGTGTATTTTGGTGGCGTATGCATTTTTAGAGCTGTCAAAAGTGTCAAATACGACTAGTTAATGACAGTAGCGTTGTAGAGCTTAATCAGTCTGCTATCAGGAAACTCTCAAGCGCTGATTAAGCTTAATAGCTCGGCAGCTGTCAAAAGCTTAGATGCTGACTTGCTAAGCTTAGCACAAAAACGTTCAACACTAGATTCTAGATCAAAACATGACCACTAATTATCTATCATGACAACCACAAGAAAGGTTAACAAAGAGCTTAAAAAACTCCAAGTCTTCTTAGGGCTAGTAGAAATACCTCACTTGACACTTAATTACCCTCAACCCTTCAGATGCCATGTCTTTTAATCCAAAAAATGCCTATTTCATAATCCATCGAACGTCACCCATTACCCCGCATTCCTCCATCACATTCCACCCAGCCCATTCGTTACCAGTAAACCCATAATTACACGGCGGACGACACCGACGCGGTAACGATTCACATTAAAAAGCGGAAAACAAATGAACAAGAGATGTTATCGAGAAGAAATCGACCCGCACTAGCCAGCATCAAGCAACACTTTAGTTAACTGCGTCTTGACAACAGGTTGAGAAAGCTCAACGTTTGCGCTGTAAAGAGTTTGGTTTGGATGATGTATTGAAAGATTTTGGTCTTTCATTGACTTGCATATGGTCACGGTAGGTGGATAAGAACATTATGTACCTCGTACTTCTACCCTTCGAACCGAGTAGGGGCAAGTGGAAAGCGGTTTTATCCACTGATCTACTTGACTGACTTTAATAGGTATAGTTTGTTTATTGGTTGTAATTTAATTATACATATATTTTGTATTCTATTTGGATTTATTGATCCAAAATAAACGATTTTTATATTATTTCATAAAAAATATCGGAAAAAGTTGTATAAATACTACCATAATTCCCAAGTTTTATTAATCCAAGTGAGATGAAAAAGGCGCTAATTACGGCTGAGTGCGATAGTATGGCGTCAGACCTCAATACTCCCCGTGGCGAGCAGGGAGGGACGTGTGTAACTAGCCTATTAACTAAGATTCCTATAGCTGGACAAGTTCGTAAGGAACACGATGCATTGCCTATGAACCATTTTAAGATCCTTAGTCCAAAGAGGTCATTTTTGACCCGGATTCTATTTTATGATAACGAGCATCCGTTTGGATGATTTCTATAAAAAAACATGACTTTACTTTTTTATAATATACGATTTTTTGAATATAGACCATTAATAGATAAAATCAAGCAGTTTTACTCGTTAAAAACACCAAACAAAGACGTAGCTATTATGCCTAATATTTGAATGTGAGATTGAGCCAGTTGAAAGTTGATGTTTTTACATAAAAAATTAATCACCTAATGTTATCACATAAAGTGATTCATTTCACATATCGCATATATCTGCCAATGTAAAGAATCGTAAAAATCTATTCAACTTATGAAAATGCTAGTCTTATGAGCCTGAAATCGCTCGTTCGGATTGGCACAAGAATTCGAGAATTACTACTTTGTCGCAGTAATCAATACAGTGGCACTATTCCCGATAAATATTTAAAATAATCATTAAAACAGTGAACTATCTGCAGACCGTTGAAACGACCTACAGATAGCACCAACTGATCCATATCAGTACCAATACTCTAATTATAAATTCAAGCCCAAATTAACAGAAAACGAAACAGTCGTAAACGATGGCGTGTTATCTGTCAGTTCATCACTAACTTTAAAAAAAAACAGTAACACTTCATCGTATCGAGTCACTACATCACTGGTTATCGGAATATCGAGTTAATAGTGTTTTTATTCATGAGATCTCGATTGAGCTGTATCAGTCACGTGACTCACGTGGGACCGAGTTGAGATTAACTGTGGATTTTGTGGCTTTTGGAAAAGTATCGGTATCAGTCGAGGTTTATAGACATGTGGACATGTTTAACAAACAAAATGATCTAATAATGGTACGTACCCTAGTTAGGGTTAGGTACTCTCAAAATCTTCATGACGAAATTTTCAATAATGCTAAAAAAAATAGTTTATTCTGTAAAATTACCTACAAGGATCATTTAGAATCGTCTTATATGCTAGGTGATTCTAGGTGCCAATTCCACTCGACCACCAAAATCCATTCGAAAGTTCTAAAACTTTTTTCTATCACCAAGAAGTGAGGCTTGCATTGCTGTTGCATTTATACTTGTATTTAGTGTTTTCGTATATATTTAATTTTATTATTATAATTGTTACTCTCCAACATTAAAGACTGCTAAAGCTGCCTTCTAAAATGGCGCGGCATAGGTTTGCGTTGTAAACCAAATAGTTACCTCACATAACGTAATTTAAACCACTTGTAAAACAAACCTAATAATTAAAACCGAGCTATTTTATAAATCAATATTAATGTAAAGTAAGTTACGGTAACGGTCTGTTTCGGCAATCGCTATGTCAGTCTGTAGGTCATAAATTTAGTAAATATTTATACCCGTATTTACAAACGTGTCTCAACTTTGACTCCACTCATCTCAAAAGCTATATAACAATCACATCTATTCTGTGGTATTTTTTAACCAAACTGATCTGACAGATCTGAAGTTATAAGCTGACATCGTATTTTTTGTTTGTGAGTAACCGATTCCGTTTAATTGAAAATCAAGACACATTCATCGAACACATGTCGCTGTTAAAATAGGTGGTACCAAATATTAATTTAAAAGACAACAATCTTACGATCGTAGTAAATACGATTTACCACTTAAAATACTAAATCAAATCAATAAAAGTTTATTCAGTAAAATCACAAGAATCATTTAGAATCAGCTTATGTAGGTACTAGGTGAGTCTAGGTGCCACAAACAAAAGACTAGTAAATACTATTTACTTAATACTACTTAAAATACCAGTGTCGTCCGTATCTTCGCCCAATTAGTACAAAATAAGTTGCGCGAGCTCAGACAAATGATGGTAATATCTTATACGAAAACAAGATCACTGTACAGGGTGCTCCCTCTTTAAGACAAATAAATGAAACTTCTATAATACCTAAAATTTCGTGACTAAATGATTCGTGTATACACACATTTACTAGAACAGGGTAAGGGTAAGGTTAGGTTAATGTTATTTAAAAAATATAGGTAAAAGTTACCTTCCTAAGAGATTTATGATAGACAGTTTTTTTTTCCTTTTTAGAAAGGCTATGGCTACCATCATCATTGTTTTGTAGAATGTGTTGTTAAATAACATTAAAATAATATTTAGTGTTTTAAAAAGATATTTAAGACACTATATATTTTGTGTCACAAAATATTAGTGTTTCTAAAGTTTTTTAAAACAAACACCCTGTATCACAGCACACTCACATATACATATAGGCAGGTGATATATCTGCGCCGGCGCATAATTGGTGTGTTAACGGCGAGGCGACCTCTGACCGCCGCGTCACGTAATATAAAAGATAATTATTATCCAAATTGCGTTGGAATTAATGCATGACGATAATATATGCATGACGATTTATTGGTTCTTGTGTCGAGAGGTGCGGACGGATAGATCACCTAGTTTGTCAATGTTGCTTTATCAGAACTGACAGGCGTCAGCTTAGTTGGTAGTAGCTCTGCCTTCCATGGACCTATGAGTTGTGAGCTCGATTTCCACGAAAAAAAAATGGTTATCTGTAAAGTCGGTTTACTGACGATAGTTGAACGTGACAACGTCACTTCATGGAACGAAAGAGAAAAATCAGAAAGCCTTAGAACGCCTCAGAACGCCTTAGAACGCCTCAGAACGCCTCATGAGTCATGTTTTTTCGTGCGTGCAGCCGGCTCTATCGAATTATAAGACGTTGTCACGTCAAAAACATTTGTGTGATGATAACACAGAACAAAAATGAAACATTGATATGTTTGAATGCTACTAGGTAGGTACTCGATGTAACAAAAAATATGTAACAGTATCTCAGTTTACATGCAAGCTTTGCTTAGTTTGGGACTAGAGCGTGTTGTGTGAAATGTGTAAAAAAAAATCAACTTTACAGCTACTGACCCCGTAGTCCGAAGGTGCATTTTAAAACTCCCTACTCTCGAGCCGACAGTCGTCTCTCGGATGTCCATACATTTTTGTATGGCTATCCGAGAGACGACTGTCGCTGAGTTTTAAAATGCGTCTTCGGACTAAGGGCTCAGTGCTCTACTGAAATACTAGAAGACAATCACGAAGCGTATCTCGAGAAGCGTAGTTCGAGACACACTGCGCAATAACACTGCAGCGTACCGCCGAGCTATATTAGACGCGCAATGTACCTACCTAAAACAAATTAAGTTAACGCAGCAAGTAAGCGACTCTATTTTATAAACCAGCAATTAAAAGATGATACTTAATGAGTATTTACGCCTCGCCGGTGGTAAAACAAGAAACTACCACCAAACTATAATTTACTAACAGTCGTAAATATAAACACTGTGTTTATCCTGATTACTTCACTAAAACTAAACTATGCTATGCTATACTATAATGTTATTAGTAAGGGTTGTGACAGGGCCGAAGCTAGTGCAGCGGTGGGGGTTGATATAAAAGTAACGCGTGGTAAAATATATAATAAAATCTTGTATTTATTAACTAAGTATAACATGATATAAACTAAACATTTTCAGTAAAATCAAAAGGATGTTGATTAGTTAACAAACATGATCTAGGTTTTTGATCTGCACATAATAATATGTCTAACAGGAAAGATTTGTATTTTTGTAACAAGTTAATTCAAAAACTGGATCAATTTAGCCGTGTCTAATACTTATAAAATAATACATGAATCGCATTTTAAGCCTTATATTTCGAGGTAAGTGAATTTTCAGCTATTTTACTTTAATTTCTTAGCCATTTTTCAGTACACTTTAATTTCTTGTAAATCTTTGATATAAGCCCAAAACATACCTTGCTGCGACTCTGCTCCTAACTATGCTATTATAGTTCTTAGCACTGAACTGTGCCATTATGTTTAGTGCGATCCTACCTTATTTGGTGAACAATTTCTCTCGAAGCTTTATGGACTAAATGTCAACGAGTTCGTTGCAATCGGTGCATTGTTATTTTGGAACGAAACCTTTGGAATACTTTGGATATCACAAAGTAGATAAAAATGTATCTATTTATTAATATGAGAGAGAGAGACATTTATGTATTTGACATTTATTTAAGTAATAATATGACACTGCAACGTTATTATTTACATGCCTTTTAAAATTCTCATTTAAAATGTCTTTTTGCCCGCTATTCCAGGCTCTGGTCGCGTGGAACTGGCACCTAGAATCACTTACTATGTACGATTCCAAATGATCTTTGTAATTTTACGGTCTAATAAATATTTGACTTTGAGTTTGCAGAACAAGCAATTCTAATATTTATTTTCTTATAGTAATTAAAGACCTGGCTTCATGTAAACAAACCTAGCTTCATTTCCGATAAATTTATTGGTAGATTCTCTTTCACTATTCCCGGTTTCTAGAACTGAACCGAGGAGTCACAGGCACGTCTGTGTATTGAATTTGACATTTATGTCAAACTTAACAAATTGTCCCACAGATAATAAGAGCTGGAGGGAAGTAATGAATCACTAATAACTATGTCCAGCTATGCCATATTGTCGTCAAGAGTTACAATAATTCATGTATAACGAGGTCTTATGTCGTTTTAATAAATAACTGAACTATTTGCCGAACCAACTATAAGTGGCCGCCGGCGGTTTTTCCGATCGATCTGTGACCAGCATTACTCTATGATCTGCACAGAGTAATGCACCGGTAGAGTATCTAGTATGAACTGATATAATACATATTTGAAACTATCATGGTTTTGAACATAGTTTTCATTATAAACGGGATATTTACCATGATTTTTGAGTTTGATTATTTCCCAATCAAATAAAAAAAAGGGAAATAATCAAACTCAAAAACCATGGTAAATATCCCGTTTATATTGAAAACTAGTATGAACTGGTACAAAATATCGAGCGTGTTTAATCTAAAGAGAAGCTTTCGAGCTTTACATCGAAAAATACAAAAGGGGCGTGATGTTAAAATCTTAAATAAATATTACTAGTAGCAGATTTTTTTTTAATACAAACTTGCTGTTCAAAATGTGAAGCGCTGGAATGGTATCGGTCAGAGGTTTTTTTTATTGCAATTGTGTTTTGTTTTTAATCTCTTGATAGATCAATAGTTGATTGAATAGAGTATAGATAACTGTCAAAATAAATCAAAACAAAAAAAACTCTTTCATAGGATCTTTATGTTCATCGCTCTGCGCTTCGTCTCATTACAGTATGATGTCGGCGACATAATAATGCGAGCAATCACTCAAGTGCAGGCGGCTAAAGGACACGGCTTTCTCAGCGCTAGGGCTGCTACTACTACAAGTACATTTTACAACTAGAACACATGAAAGCATAGCCAACTAGTTCTACACTACTTTGCAAGATTTGTGGCTTCTAGGCTCTGGTCGCGTGGAACTGGCACCTAGAATCACCTAGTATGTAAGACGATTATAAATGATCCTTGTGATTTTACTGAATAAAAAAATATTTGATTTGATTCACATAGTTTCCATAAAAGAGGTTTTTAGTTTGGGAAATGTTATATTGAGTACTAGACAGGAGAGGCACTAATACATTTCTTTGGTAGAGAAATGTAGAAGACATGAAAAATAATATTATGGTTGGACCGACGGTAGGAATAATGAAGAATTTATTATTTTCGGTTGAAAATAATGGTTAGGAACCAAATGGTAAATGAAAATTCAAAAACTTAACTAAAATACAAATAAAAAAGATTGAATTATGTCCGAAAAAATAACAAAAAAAATTTAATATTTTCACTGTGAAACATAAGACTTTTTTATAAAGACATGTCATTGTTGGCCCTAGTGCAGCCCCAGGCGGAGTCCACAACAGATGGGGCTCCATCAGCTTTACATGTCAGATACTTGCAGTAGGCACGGTGTTATACCTACAGTGATACCTCTAAGAAAATCCTTCGGTTCTTAACAGCTGCAGGTTTTAGTAGTTAGCCTGTACCAGTGTGACATCTACGCAAGTAGTGATCACAATAAATATAGGCAGTAGTGTAGCTTTACTCTAAACTAAATGAACGTAACGTATTTAAGATACACTGCGCATTAACGCTGCAATGTTCAACAGTAAAGCTGATGTTGACACGCAGTGTATCTCAAATACGTCAGTCACTGTTTCGATACGTGATCGATTGTCATATTTATTTTTTCTACCCCCTCATCATCATCATCATCATCGACCTATATTAGTCCACTGCTGGACGTAGGTCTCTCCCAAGACGCGCCACTGAGCCCGGCCTTCGGCTCCTCTCATCCAGTGTTTACCCCCTAAAACAAAGAAACCATTTTCAGATTTTCCGTGTGAATATACGAAACGAAAGTACAAGTTAAAAGTGTAGATTCTCTCGATCAAGATATTATGGTCCATTAATGTCATTTCATCATCGTTCCAAAATGGGAATTGGACAGTTTACAAGGTAACAAATCAAGGAAAGTCGTGCGCGATTGGAGGAGACGAGCCTTCCACAATTACTTATGGAGCTTCCACACGTGCCGCCAGACCCTTCTAGTTAGTAAATAAATAAATATGGATAGACAACGTCAACTTAGTCTCAAAACTAATTTACATTGTTGATTTAGTGAAAACTGTAATGGCATTGTAAAATGAATTAAATAAAAATTAAAACATAAAAGTTACCTACTATCTGATTTCTGTAGATATATTTTTGAATAGGAACAGCCAAACAGGAAACATACATTTATGTAAAGTAAAGCTATGAAAATCAGTTGACACTAAAATTCATCTTGGCTAGGACGCTTCAATAGTATAGTGATCAAAGTATAATTTACTACGTACATTTTTGATGTACTAGTACTAGGTACACCTAATAACGTAGAGAAGAATTTGGTCTTTGAAAGGAACATTAACTAGACAAAAAGACAACGTAAGTTTTGATTCGATAATTGTAAAAAAGCTTTTCTTTAAAAATACTACCATCGACTACCATCGTACTTACTTATTTCTGCCTTCAAGCAATGATGATCGTGTTGCTGTTCAGTTGATGACTATAAATTGACTATAGTTTGTTGATAATGTTGGTGTGACCGCACGTGTGGAAGGCCCACGGAGCTCGTGACCGAAATATACTCGTAAATCCTTATCGGAACGAGGGCGAACTATGATGACAATTATCTGCCATTATGTCTGTTTTATAATAAAGCATTTAGCATTATCGATAGTACCCCAATATAACTGCAGGAAATCAGAGTTTTAGGGCTATATTTCACCGGGACACCATGGCGGCGCAACCAGTCGCCGCCACCAACAAAATGTACGTTTGGTTGCGCGACCAAACGGACACCAGGTGAGTAACTCTCTATAGAGCTGTATACATGTTGGTTGTTGGTGGCGTCGACTGGTTGCGCCGCCATGGCGTCCCGGTGAAAAGGAGAGATGTTAAGATACTATTCGTCGTGTGATACCGTCCAGGGCACGTCCCTAATTATTATAGACGTGCTCTGAAAGACAATGTATTTTTATAGGCAGAAATTACCACTTAACATAAGGGGGGTCAGCTCGAAACAGTGATGTATTTGAGATACATTGCGCGTCAACGTCAGCTTTACTGTCGAACGTTGCAGCGTTAGCGGGCGTTACGTTTCCGATTGTCACATTTATTCGTGCTCATACTTCTGGGGAGCTATCTGCTTCTTTCATTACTCGTTCTAACTGAAAACTGAGACTAAAATAAAAAACAGTCTAAAATATCCAACATCATCGTTATCAACCTATATCAATTCACTGCTGGAAGTAGGTCTCTCCCAAGACGAGCTACTGAGCCTAGTCTTAGTCTATTTTCATAGTTACATTCCGCAGATAGGTTCTAGTTTTTTTTAATCATTTCAAAATTATTAAGTAGATACCAAGACATCTAAGAAATGTAGGGTAAATTATTTTATTTTCCAAATGCAATATAAAATGTATACTTACTAAATGTAAATGTCTATCTTATTTTATCACCGATTTATAATTAATTTCTCAACTAAACCATAATCAATGCACCTCATATTAGAAAATGACCGTATTTACTTTAGTGCGTTTTGAATAGCACCGCATTTTGTTTTTGAATATGGCGTCACTAGGAGACTTCACGGGGCGCGAGACGAGATAATGTTCTCGATTAAGACGGAATATAAAACATTTTACAATCAAGAAATAAAGACAATGAGAGCTTTACTACTAATTAATAAAAGTTATAAGTAGTTAAAATCGAGTAGGTATGCAGTTATTATATTCTTATTAGTCACAACTCATTTGACGATATTTTACTCTTGTTATTTCGCACTCGGTCAACTTCCTTCTCAAAAAACCAGCCAGTACCTACTCTCAATAGTTAATTTCGTATCAATTACGTTTGTTAAAGTTAACCCTTAAAATGTAGGTTATGTAGGTCAACTGTAACCTTATCAGCCTGTATTATCGGTAAGCAATATTTCGTATAATGTTTTTTTTTTAAGTTAACCCTTAAAATGTAGGTTATGTAGGTCAAGTGTAACCACACCATCCTGTATTATCAGTCAGTAATATTTCGTATACCGTTTTTTTTTAAGCTAACCTCACCAGTCTGTAAAAAGTTTAAAGTTGTATAAAGTTTTTTTTTTTTTAAGTTAACCCTTAAAATGTAGGTCAAGTGTAACCCTACGGCGCCAGGTTGCTCCCACGTCTCAGGACGTAACTCAGCTGTATCTGGTGATCTGTGAACGGACGTCCTGGGGAGCATCTTCGGCTAAAGTTATTGTTATTGCCACCAAACTAATGTAATTATTTTACAATGGCATGGAGCTTCTAGATTTTTTTTTAGGTTTTAATTAATTGTATATTGTTGCTACTGCTTTATAAGACAAACTTCATTGGTTTGGCAGTCAAACTGTAGGATGGCCTTAACAACATGAATTTACTTACCTTAGTCCGCAATCGGTAATAAACGAATAATTGACGAAATAAACGAATAAACGAAAGTCCAAAATATAGGTAATAAATGAATAGTTTTTTTTAAATTAATACATAGATACGTTCTTAATATTTTGGTTTTAAAATTATTACAATTTTCATCATTCTATAAAAATACGTTACTTTGTTGCAAAAATATGTGGTACTTCCACGCAGGAATTGACCAACTACTTTGTTTTAGTTTGTATTGATAATATTTTTTATTCGTTTATATGCGACTCCATTGTTTTCCAAAGATCTCGAAGGCTGACAAGGCGAGCCTTACCGCATTATAATTTACGCCCCGCACCCGCCGCTGGCCCACATGGCCCATCCCAGTGGGACACTTGTTCTGTCCCTCCGATTTATATGACATTGTCTATGCCGTAATACCCCGACTTTTATTATATTTTAATTGATTATGACGGCACTGATAGAATATAGAATTTACGTTTGCCTGCGAGACTTTAATAATTTCAAATTCTATAAAGTACGTCTAATTAATTTATTTATGAATTCTTTTATGTTTTCTTTTGGAGTTTTAAAGTTTAATTGTCGGCGTATGGAGATATAAATGTCATAATGGATAAATATAATGCCTAAGATCAGTTTATTTAGTAATTATTTATAGCGACTTAATTTACTTGTAAATGTTAGTTGTGCTCGAGAGTTTGTACGCTGTGATGGTGTACATTAGATAGCTACTTAAAATTTGGTAATTAACATAAATCGTCACCAATTAAAAATTAACAAATAAAAGACTTTGAACTAAAGACATGGGTTAGTAAACTTAATTTTCGTGGCATCTATTTAAACTGGTTGATCACTGACTTAAATAAGATAAAACTAACATACATTTTTTACTGTGAAAAGTCGAATAGGGGTGACTAGGTGGCCAGCATTGACATCTAAAGGAAAAAAAATCTGTCAATTCTTAGCAAGTGTTCAAATGTAGATAATACATTGAAAAGCGCAGTAATCTGCGCGAGCTCGCATCTCAATCGCGAGGAGCAGTCGATCACGAGCGCGGCATTTCACACACGACACGACCCCTAACTAGAGCGAGCGATATAAGCACCACTAGATGGAGTATACTGCATCACTGTTATTAATAGGTTAAATAAATACCTTTTATAATAGTGGTTGGTAGCGATTCTTAAAATAACTTTTAAAATATGACTAACATAAATATTATCCCATTTATCCTAAAAATATTTTTCGCCGAAATAAAAATTTCAAGTGTTTGCATAATAATTATATGACGATAGATTAGCTACCTTAAAACCTGGACACCGTAATGCGAGCATCTATAAATGAATTAGCTTTTTTTAGCGATTCCACAATTCAATTTTATACCAAATGTCATATAATAGTATTTGTATACCTCGAAGGTCACTCTGAGCTATATTTCACAAGTTGACCTTTAACCCTGTCCTATCCAGATCTGTAGGTCTGCGGTACCCGCCCGTGAAGGGTCATCAATTAGACGGAGCACCATTTTTAACCTATCACCGATCCCATCACGGTTAACCTGTAACTGCTGGTTGCGGTCTAATGGACCACTTACACCTGCGCCTGCGTAACAAGGGAACACGAGGCTGGAGGAAATTGATTTACGATGAAGTTGAAGCTGTTGAAGTATTCATCATCATCATCATCGACCTATATTAGTCCACTGCTGGACGTAGGTCTCTCCCAAGACGCGCCACTGAGCCCGTTCTTCGGCTCTTCTCATCCAGTGTTTGCCAGCTACGCAGATCGTCGCTCCATCTCGCCGGAGGGCGTCCTACACTACGCTTGCCTAAACGCGGTCTCCACTCCAGTATCCTTTTGCTCCAACGGTTGTCGGTTCTTCGGCAAACATCTATCGTCATGAGTTGAAGTATTCGTCATTAGTAATTGTTATTTTTATAGGGGGGAACGGCGGTTATATTTAGAACAGTTTCTTTTTATGTTATGTGTGTCTATACCTACCAACTAAACTTGTATGGGCTGTAATCTGTTACCTGATTTAGTATGACAAATTCATTTCTTTTTAATTTCTAAATCTTTTTACGTTATTGAAAGGTAAAAGCCGAATATGTTGCAATGGTGAAAAATAGCAGCTTTTTACAAACTTGATACAATACAAACTTGACTTATTTGCTATGCAATTCACAATAATCTCACCAAAAAGGTATCTTAAAACAATAATGCTTAGATCGATATTTCCATATCTAAATTGATAGACGACAAAAAAGAGTGTTACAAAACACGAGTGTAACACCAAAGGAAAAGTTTTACAAAGCTCGTGTAATTTACATAACGTTCGTTATAATCGTAATCCAGACAGCTTTATGGCACTAATTTGTTCCATTACTACTACTGATAGAACATTAAATATTGTCTCTAAGATAAGGTTAATTACTTCATACGGACACATAAACATTGATAATATGGCTATTGAGTATCACTTCTATGTCCCAGAAACACCAACATTTGTTTATTTATCGTTATTTACATGTAATATTAATATCGAATATTTCTAGTAGTTTGTAAAAAATAGTAGTTTGTATGGTATGTTCAAATGAAGGAAAAAATATACTTGGAAATAAATGAATGATCTCAATAATTTGCACTCTTTCTATTGCAGTTTTTGTTATTGCGATGCGAGTAAGAAAGGTTTTACAAATGACAATATTACAAGAGTAGGTAATTAAAAGTAGTTTTCGGCTTTATATAAGTGTTTAACGTGTTGTATGGATTTTATTAAAAACTCATTAACCTCAAGATCACGCGATAAACCAAACCGAGCCATTAACCACATAACTCGATCTTTCCAATCGAGTAAAAAAATCGATTTCAAACAACCCGATCCGTCACGCCGTGATCGATTAGCCATCTACTCCAATTGAACGCTGCTATTATAACCCACAACAATAATTATACATTAATAAACCGTTTTGCATTATATTTAAAGTATTTTAAAGTTATTGATCTAATAAATGCGGCGCGTCTCAAGTCGAGGTGTTATTATTGGGGCTAATGTCTTCATCTCGCACACGGACGTGATTGATGGCTTTACTATCGATAAAATATCGATAAACTTGTCGATGATAATGATATCAATAAATAATTAACTGCTATCGAGTTATTTAAAAACTGTTAAGTTTATGGTGTGATAGCAGGAATGTGTAGCGCTGTGTGCACAGCTTAAAAAATAAGCCTAATCGATGAAGAAACGTAATAATAGGTTCTTTAATAACGGTGATTAGGTTTACATTAGCCCGTGCGATGTGCGCCGGCGCCGCCTCTGGAACTCATTTTTTTTAAATAAGAATATCGAATTCACACGCTTCGGCTTTATCGATGTTTTTGATCTATAACTTTCACGATATATTCACACATTTTATTTTGTTGTTCTTGTAACATGAGCATCCATATACAACGTGCAAAATATTTTTAGGGAATGTTTCGATAATTTATTGATGTGGTCAAATATTCGCGTGTTTTGTTGTTCATGAAAAAAAAAAACGTCTGTAAGTATAAAATACTTTTGTGTGTAAAGCGTCTATAGATAAAGCAATTATACACAGACAAATAAAATGATTGTGTTAAAAATAATTCCGTCACGTTATAGTGTTGCCCATAAATATCGATAATTAAATATTTATTCGGTTCCATTAGGATCGGGATTGAACCTCTACGCTTAATCGATTCGTCATTCAGGAAATGGTCAATTTTTAAGAACGCCGTGAAACACGTTCGGAAAGGAAATCTCTATTTGTTCTGTAAGTAGGGTTGTCACGTACGCATCCACTCTCTTTTTTCTTTAATCTAGATATTAGATAAATGTCTAATAAACGAAGGCCTGTCTAATGTCAAAAGTCAAAGTCAAAGTCAAAAATTACTTTATTCAGTAAAATCACAAGGATCATTTAGAATCGTCTTACATACTAGGTGATTCTAGGTGCCAGTTCCACGCGACCAGAGCCTAGAAGAACGGACAAGAAACTTACGGCCTGGTTCCTACCGTTTTTTTATATGATCCTTCTTACAAAGAATTACAATTAAACTAAATTAAGTACTGAAGTTACAGTGCGCGAGTAATAAACACATCATCCACCAACCACTTGCACTGGCACATGCGCGTTCAGGCAAGCACTACCAGTTTCAACGTAATTTTGGATTGTCCAGTATTATTTATTTATTCAATAAAATCACAAGGATCGCTTTTAAACGTCTTACATACCTACTAGGTGATTCACCTGAAACACAATATACACTAGTTCGGGAGCCTTCAATAACTTTGTAAACACAACACAAGCCATAAATGATTTTTGTATTTTGTATTTGTATTCTAGATGCCTCTTTGATTGCGATCAGAGTCTTGAAGAACAGGTCTAGATCCTAACTCTTTTATATGATTTATAATCTTAATCCTTCATAATGATATCAGTGTAAACAAAAGCAGTAATAAACTCGCCAACCCTACAACATTTCGAGCAGTGTTGGTAATCGTAATCGATAATTGCTCGGTACAATCGAGGCATTTATCTATGTCCACACATACACAGAATAAATAACAGCGCATTGGTATCGGATCGATGGCCGAGAGCGGCTCGAATCGATTCTCTAATCGATATAACTATCGACTTTCTGACACGCGATCTGGGAGTATTATGCAGGAAATACAAACTTTGAAAAAAGTAACAAGTTTTATGAAAATCTTTTTAGTTTTTAGAACGAACCTTTTTACAATGAATTAAAACCTGAACCTTCAGTGTGGTGTCAACTCGTATACAAAATAAATAATAATAATAATAAATAATGCTGGACAATCCACACAACATCATCTAGCCCCAAGCTAAGCAGAGCTTGTGTTATGGGTACTAGAAGACTGACATACTTAATACAATACATTATATAGATAGATATATTCTATTATACATATACAATACCCAGTACACCCGGAAAAAATATTTGCAGATCATACAAATATTTATCCCAAGGCGGGAATCGAACCCGCAACCTTCCGCGTCGCAGGCGGACCTTCGCCCGCCGCGCCACATCGGTCGTCAAAATGTACCTAAAACACACACTCACAAAAAAGTTCGTACAACCCGATGCGCGCTAAGTTACAAGTGAGTATTACACATTACGCTTTACTTACTACATACATGAGCCAAGAATGTTGGAGTTCGTCAATTAACAGATCAGTCGGACCACCTACTTGATTTTTACATCATTCTATAAATCTATCGCCTCAAGACATCCGAATCGGGATATGTGTATTATCGACAATTAGTGCAGTTAGTGGTTAGTAGTTAGTGGGTTATTTACAAAATGTTTTCTCAATAAGTTCCGTTAACATGAATTAAATCAATATTCGTGCTTTTTTTAAGACTTTTAGTAATTGCCTAATTAAAAAGGTTTTCATTGTGATAAGGGATATGTTAATAAATAAATAATATGAAATATTTATGAAACCAGACTGGTGATAGAATATTTTTTTCACAAGATTTATTTCAGACAAATGTTTACAAAAGGAAGGAATGATTTTAAATTCATTATACACTTATTTACTTTTGACTGCAACTGCAATTTTATTGTTTTTTATAGTTTTAACTAATCATTGTTATTTAATAGGTATGTGTTGTGTAATATAATTGATTAATAGTTATTCTTTCACTTAGATTGTTCAGTTTCAAAATGAGACGAACGTTGGAAAAACTTCCATGTAGGTAATTAACTTTATATCGTTTTTATTGGGTGAAATTGCAACTTTTATATTATTTTATTACCTTTCCGACACTTTCAAATCGATTAGTTAGATATAACATTTTTTTTCTACTTCCGCCGGAGTGAACGTCACAATTATCTTCGAATCACGCTTAACAACAAGCTTGAACTTAGGTACCTTCTGAAACCAAAAAACAGTTTTTTTAATTTAAATAAGTTTTGTACTTACTTACTTCATTTAAAAAATATATTGATATAGTTACTTAAGTAATATTCGATATTAAATATGTACGTAAAAAATGGTAATTATATTAAAAAATAAATCGAATTCTACAATAAAGTTTTTTTTTTAATTTAGATTTTTGGTAGGTACAAAAAATATTAGTCTTCGCGTTATCCCATTGTTAATATTTTTCACTTCTTAAAACTACTCGTAAAAGACTGATCGGAGAGAAAATGAAATAATTATACTAACACATAAAAATCATATCTTAAAACAATTGAACGTATGTAAATGTCAACTGTGGTCTTCAACCAATTAAAGCAATGTTGTAATTGAGATAGTAATTAATGGAATATCTCCATCCGGGCATATTAACGAACTGATAAATAAATAAACTTATATCTTTATAAGTAAGTACATATACCTATGTTTATTTTTGTGTAAACCCGTGTTGGTTGTCCTATTTAATAAAAAAAACTTTTCAACTGAATAAACGCTTTCTATAGATATCAAATTATAATAGTTTGACAGACGTCACTCGTTACGTTATTGGCATAACCAAAAAAAAGTTTAACCTATTTTTGTAGTGAGAACTTAAGTTAGTACTGATACATTTTGCTATTAGTTCTAGATGAGGAAATTGTGTGATACTTTTATAAATATTTATTTACCAAGTTAAAACATAAGAAGAAATGGTGCAAGAACTGATTTCAATAATCAATAAGTATAAACCTTCACGGCAAGGTGTTAAAACAATGTTCCTAAATAATAAATCGATTACTAGGAATTGATTATAATTATAAACCTTATAATTAGTGCCCTTTATCTTAGCACAAGTATGATAAGTACAGGTTTTCGTCAATATCGAAAGTGTTTTTGTGTTCATGAATATTTATTTCAACAAATAAGATCAATATGTTTTATTTGTTTAATTCATTTTCATATTTTTGACATTATACAGCTCTACTTTTACCGATCATCTTGGTACGATTGTTGACTAAGTTATGTAGTAAATAATAAAAAAAAATGGTAGCACTCCGGGAGTGCCGGCAGAAGTGAAAACTTCAATATTAACGTTGTGTTTTCACTTCAAAAATATAACCACAGTCGTCATAATGACAATTGTGATTGTGATTGTGTCATGTCATTGTGTCACATTCGCGCAAGCGCGAATGTGACACAACGACGAAGACAACGAAGACACAGACACTATTTAATTGTTTGAGTCATACGTCGCGTGACCGCAAGTGTGTTCTTTTGTCGTCTCTTGTTTTACGAGCAATGTATGAAAATTAAATAAGATCTTACGCTTTTTCGACGTCACGTGACCCTGACGCGAGTTTGAAAGTTTTTACCCACCCAGCGCCGCTAAAGAAGTTTTCACTTCAAAAAAATCGACCGATATTTCACCGCTTTACTAAGTAGTGCTGAGTGCGCAGGCGCGTCGATCGATACGATCAGGTTCACCTGTGTTCCTTATTCGACCAGCACCTACTTACTATCTACATCTCAATCCCCCGTCCTTATTTAGTATGGCGCAGATAAGGACAGCCTATGTTTGAGTGTGATATACACAAGTACCTACATTTGCAGCTGAATACAAATTTTTAGGTTATGTTACCAAAACCGCGGGAAAAAATAAATTAAATTTATTTTTATATTCTTTCCCGCGGTTTTACGCAGTAATACACAGATAATATACCCATGACAAATCGTAGTTTCAGTTTTTTTTATGTAAATTACAGATGTACTTACACAAAAAAACATAGGTCTACAAATCAGTAAGTTAAAGATAGTGTAATCTTGAGTCTACATTAAAAAAGTAAATGTGTAAGACGAAAAAGGTAGGTATTCCAGTGTTTGTTATATACTTACTTTCAGACACGGTCACGACAATAAATGACCTACGGGTAATACGGGTACTTACTTATGTGTCAGTTTGTTTGTGTGTAAGTCAGTGTGTCTGCAGTTTTATAAGTGTTGTGGATGTTGTGGACTTGTGGTTGAGATTGTGATCGCAAAGGCGCCGGCACCCAGCGCTTCTAATGTTTTAAATGTTTACTAATGAACACGATTATTTAGTGACATTTTGTATTTCCCTGTGGAGCGCACAACTTATCTCATCAACAGCCTTATTCATAAAGTATCTAATAATAACTAAAGAAAAAATTACTACATGTTAACTGAACTAACTATATATAAGTACATAGATTGAGCTATACTGTTGTGCATTTTGTATATATCTTCCTAACATAACCTAAGGGAGCGAACAGGGGAGCCAACGTCATGATTAATACCTAGGTAGGTACCATTATTACTTAGTATACCTCCAAACTATTAGTACTTAGTAAGGAGTTTTTTTCGATGCCCATTACTTGCTGCCTCTAATGTAACACATAAACATATTTTTCAATAACATACATAGGTACTTAAAAAGCAAAGTATCATTTGCAAATAACAAATACGAGTGTTCGCCAACACACAAATATTTATATTAATTTCAATGTTATTGGTAAGGGTCACACAAACAACACGGAATGCAATTCCGACTAAGCTGTGACAGTCATTTATTTATTCATTAAATATGATAAAATTACAGATTAGTATCAGCCTGTAAAAGTCCATATATAACGTAGGTTTTCTCATAGATTTACAGAAATAACGGATTAAGTCCATAAACCTACTACATTCACCGTCCTCCGCGATCTAACAATGTCGGCACTTCTTCGACACTTCTAGGCAATTTTTATAATCTCTAATCTGAATTGTGCCGATGACTGTCGAACTTTGACATCCATAGAATACGTCGACGCGACTGTACGCCGTAAAGATTAGGCTGGTGAACATCAAGTTGATATTTTATGGCATTTTACATTGAAAAGAAAGCTTTTATCATTGTAAACTTAATACATTGTGGCTTCGGGCTATAACCAACCTACAATATTGGAATGTAACATTATAACACCTACTTATATTTAAAATCAAATATTCAACTATAATGACTATAAATAGGCTTATAGCTTATATAATATAACTATAATATAACTTTTTTTTGTATGCCTGGCAGCATTTGGAAAAAGAACCTAAAAACAGTAAAGAGTTACCTTAATATAACTTTTTTTTTGTATGCCTGGCAGCATTTGGAAAAAGAACCTAAAAACAGTAAAGAGTTACCTGGTCTCTTTTTTTATTATTTTTCAGCGAAATTTTATGCACGAAGTGTAAAAAAAGCCTTCTGCACCCTAGCGTGCTTTTTTTATAATATCCTTAGTGGGCTAGGCTTAGGTATATGTCACATTATTTGACAAATATTTGGTAGTAAGTAATTGAATAAAGAAACCTTTAAACTGAGAGTATTTACAGTAATTCCTCTTTACATAAATCAAAAGAACAAACGAATCAAATATTCAAATATAACATTTAGTGATATATTTTCAAACATAAGGCCCCTACCTTTATTGTGCACACGGACATCAATGAAAGCGGCGCGGCGCGGCGTGCAATAAACCGCGATTACCATGCCAGCTCTAATTAGTTTTACGGTCCGTGGTGACATCAGCTTGCTAACATCTATAAGGCGTGTGCACATGTATTCAAAACGCACTACTACTTCGGTGCGTCGAAATAGTCATTTTACAAAAGAAAAATTCTTGCATAAATATGCTCTATTTATTTATTTATTAATAAATGTCCAACTTTGACTAACGATAAACAAGTTCTAACACATATTCCACCCAGCCCAGTAGGTACCCAATAAAATATAAGACTCAACTAATTTTAGGTATTAGAATAGAAAGATAACTCTTTTTTGTATACCACACTTATAAAGCAAAAGAACTTAAACTAATAAATAGGCATTCCAATGGGCGGTCTTATCTCTGAGAGCGATCTCTTCCAGGCAACTGAAGCGAGATGATTGAAGGTAGAAAAGGCGGTAAAAGAATCAATATAAAAAGGTGTGCTATGAACTGGAGTTTTAAGTGATTGGGTTTTCCGACGACCACAGAGAAAAATTACTACTAGAGTAGAGAATAAATAGAGTAGGTAAGTAAGGAGTATATTAGTGACATTTTGTCTGCACTTAGCCTAATATCCTTAGAGCCGAAACGCAATAAAACATTAATTGAATTTGGGTGTTGTTAGGACTACCTGTAGCATTGCCTTTCAAACGCGTTTAATTACACACGCTGTCGGTAAATCCTAATAAAATCACTTTATTTGAATATTAATAACTCAATAGCCGTACTTTAACATAACATTTACTGTTTTATTTATACTTACCTTATACTCGTTTTCGCTGGTGACTTCGTCTGCAGTGAATCGTCTTCATATCGTTTTATGGGATTAAAAGCTTAAGTTTTCCAGATTACGATTAATTTTACAAGTTTTATTCGATTTGGTTTATCAGTAACGAGGTTGTTGACAACATATAAATTATTTAAAATATTAGTAATAATACTTCTCTGTTTTTGTTTAATCACAAAAAAAAAATTTATATTGCAATAAGAACTGATCAATACATCTCTACTTGAATGCCGGTACAGTACGGTTCTCTCTGTTGGATACCCTTAACAAATAAATAAAAACCAAAATACTTTAACATTTAATCAATGAGCACTAAATCGACAGCTTATAACTAGTACCTAAATTATAATGACTATACCCTACGAACAGATTACTTTGGTATTTAAAGAACTATATAATATGCATTTACATGTAAAAAACATATAGTACCTATGTAGGTCTTGCTCAAAATCAAAACATAAAAATAACTCGTTTGTATTAAAAATTAACCACTTAATTTGTGTAAACATCAAGCAATTTTATTATTCTCAATGTTATCTTCATCTCATTTATTGTCAATGTTTTGTAAATAATAACTTTATTCAAATTGTTTTACAAGGATATATAATTTAGCAAAAGGAAGATTTTTACGACATTTATGTCTGAATTGATGCAGTTGTATTGTTATTTTTATTAAAAAACAAAAACAGCATCATTGTACCTCAAGGTTTACTAAAAGCGTCATATTATTATAAATTATGTAATCAATAGGTAAGTATTTTAGTTCTTACTCGCGTGATGCAATCTTTTTGTTTATAAATCGGTTCATGCACAAACTTCCAAACATTTATAATACAATATTATATCGATTTGATAATTAGGAACTACATAATAAGCACTTTGGTACCCATTTACTATTCAGGCTATAGAAAATGTCATTATTTTTTTAATAATAATGCCACATTGTAGATTGCAACTATGTATCTAGTTACCTACAAGAGCATCATAATTTATGAATACTGTAGTACTCGTTTATTGTCCATTACGTCAAGTATCATCGTAAATTAATCGTAAATCAACCGCTCCTTATCAAAATATATTCGCCAAGTGTGAGACGCATCACGAACGTCCTGGTTTACGAAAACGATCGGGAAAATAAACCACGCGGTTGGTAACACTACGGTCAAAAACTATATCATCATCATTATCATCTGTCTATATCAGTCCACTGCTGGACGTAGGTCTCTCCCAAGACGCGCCACTGAGCCCGGTCTTCGGCTCAGTGGCGTAAAAAACTATATAGGTAGTTATATGAAACAATCAAACAGTAGAAAAATAGATAAATTCCAGCGTGGACAGAGAAATGCGATCGGTGAGAACATTAAATTATTCACATTTAGCACCTGCAGAATGTGCAGATGTATCTACAGATTATAATTGATGGTTAAACAAACTTACCTTGTGACGTTTGACCATAATTATACAAACCTTGCATCCGAAGAGATTTATAATAAACTAGCTGTTCCCGCCGCGACTTCGTCCGCGTGCCGTTTTAAGAGATTTTGCTATAACCCATTACTATCTTCCTAGGAGGGAAATTGATGGTAAAGAGCAGTCTATGACGGAAAACTTAGTATCTATACCTACTTATTAATAAAACCGGGCAAGTGCGCACGAAGAGTTCCGTACCGTATCTATCTCCCGTTGCCCTTATCAATATCGAATAAATAAAAATCACGTTTATGTATAAGCCCCCTTTAATATTAATTATTCGTGATAGTTATAGAATTGAAAATAGACAGAAATCAAATACTCAGTAATAAGATCTAGTTTTACCCTTTGGTTTCCGAACCCTAAAAACCCAATAACGTAATGCTTCCATCTTGAACACATTCTCGTATAAAGAATGATCGTATCCTTTTGTGTTTGGTCTTTTGGTGGAATTCTGGCGGATTCTTAGCCATCTTAATTGCTGATTCGTTATCAACACATAGGGATGCTGGACATTCACCAATGATATCTTTCATGATCTTTCGAAGCCAAATAATTTCTCTAGCAGTTTCACTTGCTGCCACTATTTCTGCCTCGGTGGATAAAATCGCTACTGTGCTCTGGCGTTTACTTTTCCAGGATATTAGACCTCCAGCATACATGCAAATAATGCCTGAGGTAGACCTTCCAGTTTCATGATCTCCTCCGTGGTCAGCGTCACTGTAACATTCTAAATTATGACTATTTCCTGGCTTGTAAACGATGCCTTCTTCTATAGTCCCTTTCAAGTAACGCATTGTCCTCTTGATATTGATGATGTTCTCCCTTGTAGGTTTATCTAAATTTCGAGATACAACACTGACAGCAAAGGCTATGTCAGGCCTCGTGCTTGTCATCAAATAAGCTAGTGATCCAACAGCTTCACGGTACGGGAAGTTCATTGAAACTTCATTAACATCTTGAGCATTATTTGCTTTTAAAATTGGTGTTGGCACTGGCTTACATTTCTCCATGCCAAACATTTGCAATATGCGAACGATGGATGCAGTAAAATAGAACCATCAGGGTACCTTAACCACGCTCTGCTACCATGTTAAAGTAGATATAAGTACTGCAGGATCAAATAAAACCAGTTACAATAAATAAACGAATATTATTAACGTATACTGTAAAGAATATTTTTTAGTCGAGTGAAGATAGTGACATTGATGACAATCAACAACGTTTGGTTGCTATGGTAACATCTAAGGTTGGTGATAGATATTAAAGGAGTATCTATTCCTAACAGTAACTTCTCCCGTTTTCCCAACATTTCCCTTCACTACTCTGCTCCTATTGATTGTAGCGTGATGAAAAGTATCCTATATGTTGCTCAGGAGTATGAAGAATAATTGTACCAAGTTTCGTTAAAATCCGTCGAGTAGTTTTTGTTTCTATAAGGAACATACATACAGACAGACAGACAGACAGACAGACAGACAGACAAAAATTTTACTGATTGCATTTTTGGCATCAGTATCGATCACTAATCACCCCCTGATAGTTTTTTTTTTAATATATTTAATGTACAGAATTGACCTCTCTACAGTTTTATTATAAGTATAGATTAGTAGGTATTTTATTCACTTCGTAGTCCACTCTTTAATGTACTGGGCACAAAGCACAACTTCAGAGCCAAAAATAACAGAGCAATTGACTCGTTAGTACCATTTCCGGCCGCAGGTGGCGCCCTGCTTGACGCACCGACGATATCGCCTCATTTCTTTAGAGTAAATATTATGTTTTTCGCAATGTTACCTATGATATCAGGGGTAAGATTTTGCTGTGCAGCGAAATTGGGTACCTAAGGGAGGGTTATAAATCTCTTCGGATGCAAGGTTTGTATAATTATGGTCAAACGTCACAAGGTAAGTTTGTTTAACCATCAATTATACTACACCTTGCATCCTCGAGATTTATAATAAATTAGTAGGTATTTTATTCACTTCGTAGGATGTTTAGAGCACATTGCGAAAAATATAAGTCGCATAAATAAGAAGAAAAAAAATGAAGTATTTAATAGCTACAATTTTTTATTTTATAAGTAGGTATCTAATATATTATGTAAATATTTTTTAGATTTAGGAATCAAGAGAACAATCATACACAGCTTCTGCAAAGGTTCTTTCATCATAGATGGAGGGTAAGGGTCTGTTGTAGTATTTAGCAAATACTAAACTATTGCCCGACCAACCGGCGCATTTCTTTATAAGATCTATTGACATACCTTGTCGATGAGCTGCTGAGGTAGACGCATGACGGGTACTATGTGCAGAGAAAACATCTGTATTTACCCCGCTTGCACCCATGACGTCCTTAATCCACCTACTGATAGTCGAAGGGCTCGCGTTATGAAAAGGCTTCCTAGAGGTCAAAAAGAGACGCTCGGTACTAGCCGCTGACCGAAAAGTGCTCGTAGCCTCCAGATATGATGAGAGTGCCCTTGCAGGGCAAACTTCTATTCTATTAGGAAAAAAAGGTATTGACAAGTTAGGCATTGGGCGACTAGGCGCCGACGTTTTAAGCACGTCATTAATCACAATATCTATGCTAGAATCAGAAACTCTGACATTAGACAATCTTATTAGCGATAGTGTCTGGACTCGTTGTCCTGTCGACAATGCGAGTAGAACTGCCGTTTTCTTCGTGATTTGAGGTAATGATAATTCTTCATTGGGAAAAAACGTGGTTATGTAATCAAGAACTGTATTAGGATCCCAAGTAGTTAGGTATCTTGGGAAACTTGGTCTAGATCTAAAAACTCCTTTTAAAAAACGCGTAACAATGTTATTTTCACTAAATTTTTTACCAAAAATTAAAGCTAACGCTGAGCGACATGTATTTAAGCTAGAATAACTAGCTCCACTATTGTATTCGTGAGTCATAAATTCTAATAAAGAAGGTAAGTTCATGTGAAATGGGTCTCTTGCCCTAGATTGACAGAATAACCACCACTTCTTGAATGTAACGTTGTATTGTTTAAGGGAGTTTTCAGACAGTGATGATATCAGAATATTAATCGTTTCTGATTGGAGGTTTTGTTGCGTGAAGGCCGACCTGATAATTGACATGATACCAGGGTAAGTGTCCTCCATCGGGGATGAGGTTCTCTGGAAGGAGACAATAAGAGATGCTCGTTAGGATATAAATAAATCGGATCTTGACATGCCAAGGAAAGAAACAGCGGATACCAAGGCTGGCTTTTCCAGTATGGAACGACCATTATACCAGTAGCACCGTCATTCATTATTTTCCGAAGACTCTTTAGTATTAACGAAAAAGGTGGAAAGGCGTAAAAGAAATAAGAGCTCCAGTCTATTGTAAATGCGTCTACATTGAATGCGGTGGGATCTCTTTTCCACGATACATAAGTACTACATTTAGCATTTAACCGGGTAGCAAAAAGATCAACCTCTGGTTCTCCAAAAAAATCTACTATTTTGTTAAACGCCGTGGAAGATAAATCCCATTCCGTATCTATGTTTGTACGTCGTGATTCCTCATCTGCTTCTACATTTTCTTTGGACTTAATATAGGATGCAAAAATAAACAGTCGTCTTTCCTCGCACCATTCCCAAATGTTGCGTGTGATGTCATTCAAATGTGGGTACTGAATGCCCCCCATTCTATTTATGTAGGAAATAGCCACAGTGTTATCGATACGTAGTAAGATTTCTGAATTGTACATATTTTTAGCAAAACATCTAAGGCCTATAAAGGCTGCTTTTAATTCTAATAAATTAATGTGGCATTGAGATTCTGATGCATCCCAGAAGCCGTTTGACCGTTCTCCGTTACACATCACACCCCAACCAGACAATGATGCGTCTGTAAAAATCTCTAATGTGTAATGACCACTACGTATTGGATTTTTAGTATTCATTATGTGTTTTTCCCACCACGAGAAATCATTCTCCAAGTTTTCTAAAATCATTTTGCAATCATAATTATCGTCAGATTCCCTTAAAGCCAAAAATTTGGCCCTTTCAAACACTTTAGTGTACATCCAGCCATATGGTATGGCTGGACAGGCTGATGTAAGTACGCCCAAGAACTTAGCAAACTCTCTTATTTTTATATATTTTTTCCTGGAAATATCTCGAACAAAATTTAATATCTTGATACGTTTTTCGATAGGAAGGCTAAGTGTCATATCAACTGAATTAAATTCAAAGCCTAGAAACTTGCGACATTGACTTGGCACAAGTTTACTTTTCACGTCGTTAACTACAAACCCCAAAAACCTTAATAATTTTAAAGTCTCAGTAACACAATTGAGACAATCGCTGTAAGAACTACCTAGGCATAAAAAATCATCTAAGTAGTTTACTATAAAAAAACCTTTACCTCTAAGGAAGGTCACAACCGGTTTGAGTAACTTAGTAAAAATGTAAGGAGCCGAAGAAATCCCGAACGCTAAACACTGAAATTCATAAGTTTGAAGCTCAAATTTGAATCTAAGATATTTCTTAGACGTTTCGTGAATACCTACGAGAAAGTATGCATCTTTCAAATCGATGCTGGCCATATAACATAACGGAGATAGCAGCCTAGCGGCTGTACGGTAATCCTCCATTTTAAAATGACGTGTGTCAACCATTTTGTTAAAAGATTTAAGATTAAGAATGAATCTAAACTTGTTATCTGCCTTAGGGATTAGAAATATTTTAGATATATATTGACCTGAAATATCATTGCATGGTAATACTGCTCCCATACGCTGTAATTTTTCTATCTCGAGACGTAGATTTAACTTTTCCAATTCTGAAAACTTAGCATTGGAAGGTTCTTGCGCTTGAAAAACTGGTTTAAGAAGCGGTATTTTATAACCACTAATCACCTCCAAAATTACTGGATCAGTGGTAATTGTTTGCCAGTTACGACGAAAATTCGTTAACCTACCAGCATGTACCTCTATTGTGTCTTGGACTGCGGCTGAGATTTCGGCCGTTGTTCCTTGGATCGGTCCTGGTACTGATGTGACGCAGTCGTAGGTCTCTTCCAGGTCGTGGAGCGGTATGCTGGTTGATTCCTGGTCCCACCCTGTCTGTTCCCACGCTGAGCATGACGGGGTGGGCCTCTCCAGTTTCCCTGCCGATATGGCTGTTTCTTCGATGTTGAAGCTTCAGTCGTACTAGCCTTTTTCATTTGGAGTCCTGATTTCTCGGCCGACTTAGAAGCTTTAATTTTTTCTGTGAGGTTTTCACCGAAGAGCATTTTGTCTCTCTTTACGTCTTGAACAACGTCTTGGAATTTCTTATCTAGTGTGTACGTAATAAGTTTTCTTCTATTGATCGTATTTTCAAAATGCAAATCCAATAGAATTTGGTTTGTTTCGGACAACCGTTTGATGATATCCATCTTATCCATATCTTTCTCAATAAGAGAAGATGTCAAAGCTGTCACAGCTGAAATTCCCAACCCTAGGTAGTTTTGAGCTGCTTCCAGGCGTTTGTCCCGATTTCTGGTAGACTCAATCAAGACTGCCGATATTTCAGGGTTTAATTTTGGTGCTTTAACCAATTGAAAGTTTTCGGGTACACAGATCTTTTCACCAAGAGCCTTCTTTTGATCTTTGTTTAACCCTTCACACAGAATACGCCCCCAACGTTTAGAGATTTCCTCTGGAATCATCGGCCCAAAAACTTCTGGTTTTTCTTTAGACTCACCTAACACGTCAAGAATATCACCGGGTAGGCTGACGGATACAGAGGTGGGGTTATTTTCAGCTAGCTGGCTAGTTGAAGGTACTGGATCGACGGTTACAGACGGAGCCGTCGCCTCAGGTTGGGTAGGTGGTGGCAGAACCTCCGCCGTCTGAGGTGCATCCTGGTGAACATCTACGGCGTGTACCGTGGAGCGAATATTTCAAGTTTACGCAACTTTTTCCTGATACGATGCTTGGACAAGCTACGTTTCCTTTTACCCATTGCACAAATATACTTAATAAATTGTAGTAGAACACTAGCAAAATAATATAACTTTTTAGTTTTAAACACAAAAAAGAAGTTTTTTTTTTTTTTTTTTTTGATGCTTCTATGCCCGCACAAAAAAAGCGAATGAGGCGATATCGTCGGTGCGTCAAGCAGGGCGCCACCTGCGGCCGGAAATGGTACTAACGAGTCAATTGCTCTGTTATTTTTGGCTCTGAAGTTGTGCTTTGTGCCCAGTACATTAAAGAGTGGACTACGAAGTGAATAAAATACCTACTAATTTATTATAAATCTCGAGGATGCAAGGTGTAGTATAATGGTAATTATTTGTGCTATATTTGTAGTGTGTCCATTCAAACGGTCGATGTTTATAGCGTGCAACGAGTGCCACTATCGTGGTGAAACGAAAACGTTATATTACAAAAATAAGTTCGTAACTTAGACTTAGCTCAATTCGTTAGACGAAAAGAATAATCTGTACTTTGCTAAATAGAACCTAGTCTTCATACTGTGCCTGCATACTGTGTAAATGCCGCCATAGCTCTCATTTCAGCTTATTTTATACTCCTTCGCAATCTACATAAAGCAGCCTCGTATATTACACAGAGCTTATAAAATTAGAATCTGTTTTAGGACCAAACAGTCTATGAAATATGCCTTAAGTGTAATAAACGATAAAAATTGTTTTCGCCTCTGCAAACCTTATCATATAATACAGATTTTTTTTTAAACGCATAAGTATTATATGATAGCAAAATCTTAGTAGGTGTACAACAACAATAGTTTTGCTGCAACAGGACAGTAGAGATGGATAGTCCCCCGTCTAGAGAAGAGACCGGATCTCGTAGTGCGTTCATGTACTAAAGCAGGTTTTTTGTAAGAAAATACCAGTGTGTAGATATTCAATTCCACCACTTTAATAATAAGTGCGGCAAACTCATTTAGCATTTCCTCGCAATATTTTTCTAGTCCGCCATTATCTCTGGTTCGTAACAAGTCCAACTTTTCAACTTCAACTTAAGAACGTTGTAAATTGTACGCATTTATAGAGCCTAAGCGCGCCCTGGGTGGCGTATTATACCATTATATTTGTACACTTCAGGAAAACCCTCATTACACCTTATTATCAGGTTTATAGATACCAATTTAGCGTGGTTTGTGTATTGTCTAGAGTTGTTCTGTTGGTTTTAGAATGTAAGTTTCAGAATGCCGTATGGGTAGTATAAATCTATCGGTTCGCTAATGACACGGGTCACAGATTGGGTTAGGCACTTCTCTTTTACAACTTAACGCCTTGACGGTTGACTGTCCGCTAATAAAATGTAAATCTCTATTCTACAACTAATAATCGTAAAAGTCATTGTTTTAATGGATTACCGTACGGGCACGTGGATACCGAGTGATCATGGTTTTACTGTGATGATGACAGTGGACACTGCTCACAACAACATTACAAGGGCCGACTGAACATTGCTCGAACATGAAGCTAATGATAGCCTTTGTGACTTCCAACAAGCGGTCAACTGAAATGCTGGAAAAGTTCAAACTAAGTTAGCATCTGATGTGAAATAAATGAACTGCGCTTTTCTGCGTGAGTTATGTTTTTCCCCACCAATCGCATATTGTTCCAAACATTCCCGAATGGGACTGTTATCAGGACCTGAATAGGTCCTGATTCAATTAACTATATGATTTAATTTACTGAGTCTTCTTAAATGCAGCTAATTAAATCATAATGAATTGTGGTCTTCCACTTGGTAGCTATAAAGTTTTTTTGTACATCGTAATGTGGATGGCAAACGACAAACAAGTACCTATCAAAATGTCAATTTGTTTTTTTATTGTGTTCTATCGAAATACTGTAAATGGACGGTCTCTGTCTCCAGTGGAGAACAAATAATACAATGAATAACGGAAAATTATTTTTTGGTTCAGAATTTGCCGCGGCAGTACCTAGTTGTTTTGTTTCCGTGATCTATGGATGTTGAGGCTCTTTATTTATTTAAATAACTGAGTATAGTTTATAAAGTTAGTTTGTCACCCCATGACATAAAAAACTAGTGACAAAATAACGTTGGTTTGTATAGAAAGGCAGTAGTTTTATGACGCCTCGACAATGTTGTAAGCGATGTAAAAATTGAATTTCCATGTTAAAGATTAGAGTATTTTATAAACGCGTGGGCGGTATTCTATGAGAGTCATATAGGTGCAGTTTTAGACTGTTATTACGACACATTTTGTCCATGACATTATTTTGGTGCACATAATTAATTTACTTAGCAGTTTCTGGCGATTAGAACTAGATTTATCGAATAAACAAATTGCTGTTAAATTAATATCGTTGAATAATTATTATCGGCTTAAGAAACCTCGTATTGTATTTTGCGATAGTCAAAAACATGACAATCTACATAAGTTCTAGTAAAAATCAACTATTTTATCCTCTAAAGCACTTTCCCGGGCCCATGACAAAGAGTTTAGGTATACAAAGCTACAATCTACTCACGGCTTGTGCCACAGCAACAGCCACGCACTGCACAGGTATTACGTAGATAAATTGTTGTGAGAATGTAGTGTTAGGTCTTCTCACTATTATTTATTTATACCACGGATACAGACGGAAGGCACTCTGTTATGTTAAGGCGGTCTGAGACCCGAACTTTTCATAATACAGTTTATTTTTACGTAGATTCTTGTTAAATGTTATTAAGTTAAATTTACTCCGCACACAAACTTCAGTATTTAATTTGATTTTAATATTGTAAGAAGGATCATACAAAAAACGGTAGGGTCCAGGGCGTAGTTTCTTGTCCGTTCTTCTAGGCTCTGATCGCGTGGAACTGGCACTTAGAATCTGGCACCTAGTATATAACTAAACTAGTATATATAAGTAAGCTTTTATTGAATTTGGTTTTAATTATGAAAAATTATTTAGCTGCTATCGTTCAAATCCTTTCCATCCGTTTCTTATACATCATTAAAATATGTTTTCGATATTTTTAACCTATTCCGTTTCATAACCATTTTAAATTCAGTTGTGAACTGAAATAAGCTTGCATGTATAATTTGGTTACAAGCTGAAAATAAATAAAGGGTAGATGTAAATATATAATTTATTACTACTAATCAATTAAATGGTTTTCAGACAGTCACACACTCTATACTATAGACTCTACTCTTTATACCTCTATGCTATAGAGTCTATAGCTACTCTACTTCGCTGAATTTATTTGGTTTAGAATTGTGTGATTGTTTATATTTTAATGTGACATGATATATGTATATAATTTGCATGCTAGTAGTAATGTGCTCAACTATAAAATTATGACGACAACTGTTTAACCACATTATGTAAATGAATATTTTGATTTGATTTGAACACCATGTATATCGAATATGACATGAACACAGTAAATATTTCAGTAACTCAACACCAACGAGCATCTAATCCGCGGCACCAATCGCGAGTCAATGTTACTGTGAGTACTGTAACACATCTTTATTGCTGCTATCCTGTTCGTAACGGGTGTCACACTCGAGACTTTACATAAATTACTATGATATTACTGGCATGGTATGTGGACACTTTTGACTTTATACTAAGCTTTGTCGTAAGACTGAGTAAAGTAAATATCTTGATAAAAGAGACTTTTGACTAAGCTTAGTTTTTTGTAAGACTGAGTAAAGTAATTGTCTTGATAAAAGAGATTTAAATTGAAGTTTCCAAAATATATAACTGACCCATGTTTTAAAACATCTGTTGAATAATTAAAGAGTTTATTTGAAGCTCGAAGTTTTCCATATTTTCATGTAAAGTTCATTAGCCTAAGAAGGCACTTAATTTAAAATTTAGACATATAAGTAAACATTTAGCTAGTTGTTACATATTCCAGCATTCCCAAATTAATACTTGGTAGTACTCATCTTTTAAATGGTGACTGGTGACTGAATGTACTTTTGATACTTGATTATTTCCTATTATCGATACTTGTATACAATACAGAAAAGCTCAGTGTAGAGTCAGATATCACAATCGCTGGGCGTATAAATGTCAAACTTCCTCAACTTTCAAATATGGCAAAAGCTACTTTATATCTTGCCATATATAAACACTTGGTTCCATTCAGTTCAGTATCATATTCAGTTAGACAGAGGCCGGGCTTCTGATTCCTTTAAACCAAAAAAACTTTCAATCTTATACACATGAGAATAAAGGTCATTTTAAGCGAAGATTTTTTGTTGCTATAACAATATTATGTGTATTATGTAAGATAATACGCTTAGAAGATAAACTCAGTACAATCAATTTTGTTATATTTATTGCCGATAACGGACTGCGACGCAGGCTTATTGGATTTAATAATGACAAATGAACTGTTCATAGTATTTTTAATAATATAACATAAGGCCCTTAGCCAAGTTTATCATAGTTTAGAGAAGTAGGTATACAAGATCTTCCGGCCTAGTAAAGTGGACTGATGTGATTATGCTGTATTAAATCCTATCAATAATAACGTCACAGATACGTCAGTCTACAAGAAATGGCACAGAATGCCAAACAATGGCAGGTTTTGAGGTAGAATAGGCCTACTTGTTTGCTCCAGAGGCTCCGGCTGGCACATTTGGCGTGTGCAGTGTATTTTATTGCCAATATTTTCACCCAGACAACAAAAAAAAACCTACTTGTTTGCTTATTGTAATGACATATACTTACGAGTTTGATTGAAAAATATTGTCTCATTTTCGTTTTGTAATAGGTACGCGCGGTGCGGTCTTATGGACATGAGTAAGTTAATCTTTTTTCGTGGGAAAATTAATTTCCATAAGATACCAATTAAGTATAGTATACTCGCCTCATAAATAACATGCTTTTAGTGTCTTTACACATGCACCTGATCATCTGTTTCTACATTTTTACATATCAAAGGTAAACATTGCACAATGTTAATAGTCCACGCATGTACAATGTAAATGAAGTATATTAACGACATGTTTGAAGTTTAGGCATTGACCGTGAAAATGTGAAAAGGCCAGCAATAAGTCTTTATTAAATTCCTATAAAATCTATAGTAATTCTAAATCTCATTTAATTCGTATGTTTTCCATAAGTTTGTATGCCGTTAAATATTTAAATAAATAAATAAAATATTTGCATATTAACAACAATTAGCTGACCTCCCATGGGTTTATGGAATTAATATTATATTTTTTATTATACTATTATAACAGATTCGTCTAATCAAGATAATCTAAGCCTCAGGGGTCACCTTTTATCTTATGCCCTTGCTTTGTGAACACTATGGTACTTGAGATTACTATTAATTTTATCATTATTGTATATCATACATCTGAAGTAAATAAGATAACGGACTATAAAATATCAGTCATAACCCAGCAAAAAAAATACTTTTGTAGTTTGGTTAATAAATATGCTAGCAAACATATATTTTTACTAAGTTTATAGGTTTATTAGCCAGAGATGGAGAGTGGAAAGAGAGGAGGACTTTGCCCAGCAATGGGACAGTACTAAAGTGTTATTAAAAAAGGTTTATAGAATCCTAGAGATAATTTATTGATATTTAGATAAAATTAGAATGTTTAAAAAAATATTTATGCGTTAGCTTACGCAGTGTTAGAAACATCTTTGTAATTGTACCTTTCAAAAGCATCAAGACCTTGGTTCGGTAACCATAACATCGTACATAAAACACCAGTAATAAGTATACTAATAATACAAGTTATATAGTGGCATAAAATGTATGTAATGATGCCGAATGATCGGCGCATGCGCCTTGACCCGCCTGCCGTTCATTCATCTGTGAATCTGCTACAATCGGAAACTAGATTCCAGCTCTATAATTTTTTGATCAAACATAGAATTTTTATTGTAAAATATCATTCATTGGCGCGACAATTTTTTTTTTTAATAAGTAAGTACCTATGTTATTTTAGCCAAAAGTTCGGTTAATAAATATGGTAACAAACAAATATGTTTATTAAAATAGGTTTATGAGCCAGGGATAGAGGAAAGTGAAAATTATTAATATTATTTTTATTATTTTTCTATGTTATGTTTAGTTTTGTTGTCAAATTTGGTCCAACAGCGTCAAAGTCAAAGTCAAAATTACTTTATTCAATAAAATCACAAGGATCATTTAGAATCGTTTTACATACTAGGTGATTCTAGGTGCCAGTTACACGCTACCATAGCCTAGAAGAACGGGCAAGAATCTTACGGCCTGGTTACTACCGTTTTTTTATATGATCCTTGAGGACGTAGCAAAACGCTGGATAGTTATTTTCCATAGCATTAGTTCAAAAGACTTAAACGCGCTCGCTCGTACTTTTTAATGATATTATTTGTTTTTGATTACGAACAGGAAAATAAGTCATTAGCTGAAAAAAACAGAGCCTCGTACAGTCAGCGATAAAATCGATACATTCTTAAATTTCAGCGTAGTAAGAAATTAAGAGATTTCTAGTTAATTCAGAATAATACGAAAACAATCACCAAGTGGAAGAATATTATCCATAACATTTTTTTTTTTTAATTATAAAAATTTTTTAGGTACACATAACAAAAAATATTCCAAACAATCTAAGTTAAAAAAAAATATATTTACAAATACCGGTGACTGTACAAGATTTAAACTTAGATCAATCACACTTTGGATGACGTAAAGTTTTACAGTTCCATAAAAAGTTCAATAACAATTCCACTAATACATTAATTTAACATCTGCGAACAACAAGTTCTAAATTACTCTAAGTCTGATCCATTGACAGTTTTATACCGTCCATCGGAGGCACGCCCAGATAAATTATAATTTTACTAGAGCTACTCTGCTAAATAAACAGGTCTTATTGACATTTTTCTTTACATTGCGTAGTGATAATAACCACGATCTGTCAGTCAATGGTCAATACCTCACACGCAGCGCAGTGTAACTCACTATGGGTCTACCATAAAACTTGTAAGTTCGAGAAGTCGTGACCCGACCTCGGTTTGGTCGTTTTGATTTCTCGGCCGGTCGGTTATTGGCCAATTAGACGCCGCCTACGTAAACACTCATCTGTAGGTATAATATTACTTTTAAATTGTATTTTTATTCGTATGCGACCCGCAGTGCTAATGTATCTTTCAGACTAGATCCTTAATGATATGGTGCGATGATGGTAATCAGGGTTATAAAGTTGACGTTGAATTATATGATGGATGTATCATAAATATTTAGGGACTGGTTTGTAGCTGTGGGCACGCGACTCCGTTCCACTGATTTTGAATATTAATGTGAATTTAAAAATCTAATATACTTACCTGGTAAGTAGGTATTTTGTTCGTTTATCTTTCGGTGTCGGATCACATGAAACTATCCTTTAAAACAAGTTCGATACCTAATATGTACCTACATAGAATTTTGTAAACTCACGGTCTTTTGTATTTGATTAATTTTTGTGTTTATGTTCGTGATTTTGATTGAATCAACTTGTTTCTTGTCCACATCGCCTTCGGCAACAAAAACCGTAAATATAAAACTTTCTTCTAATATAAAACGCTTCTCTTTACTATCTCTTTAGCAACACAATTGAAATCTAATAAAACAATGTACATCTATTCAGATTTGTTATTCTATTTGAGCTATGAAGTGATCATTAAAAATTCACCAAGTCAAGTGCACTACATGGATGGGAAAGTCGACTCCACTAGTGATGGGACAAAGACTATTCATTTATAAGTAGGTATACCATTGTTTTTATTTGCTTTATGCACCCTTATTCCTTAGAGTTGTTTATTATGGACCATGGATAATGCCGTCGAAAGAGCAAATCAACGTGAGCGTAACTTTTCGAGCTTCAAGAAAATGTGCTTTGGGAGAAGGTTGGCGTGCGATAAAAAATAAAAACTCAGTTTACCGATTTTTAAATAAAATCTCCAGAATACAAACTTTGTTTACGAAATTAATAAATTATTATAATGCTATCGACAGTTTAACATCACTACGTAGTATGACAGCGTGTTCGCAGCACTGTTTCAGAGCTGGCTCGGTCGAGAGCGGCCGAGTAATAAGTGCGATTCCCAGACGAGATGACTGTTCAGTGTCGCGTAGGACCACCATTCAATCATGCAATATCATGACTTTATACATTCCGAGTATGCCAGCGCATGTGCTCTCAAGCGATGAGAAATAAACGTTTTGACAGATTATTCTATAGTTCATCGTCTAGCGATATGACGATACGAGTGTTTGCAGTCATTTTAGCACTGTTTTAGAGTAGAGAGATATTAATAGGTGCTATTCCCAGACAAGATGACTGTACAGAGTCGATAGGAACACCATTAATACATGCATGCAAAACAATTGTGAAGTGCTCTCAAACGTAGAATACCTACTAACTAAAGATTTGAACGCGTACTTACACGCAACTGATATTTAAGTATAACATAGTATTCTACGCTTTTTGTCTCAGAAAGTCTCACCAGCAGCGGGCCTCATCGTCGCCCTGGCCTCTTCACCTCATGAGCCATTGTTGTTTTTGTCTGAGTGTTCCTTGTTGTCGGATAATTCATGTCGCTATAATAATATTGAGCGATTTCTGCTCTCAAGTCGTCAAGTTTCGTGGTGAGGCAAGGTTTCAAGTGTTATTAGCCAATGTCTATCCAGTAGTACCTTTGAAACTTTAGAGATGTGTGGGAGCCATTTCCGGGACACGCCTGTACCGGCGGGGCGCGAACAGTATGCACGGTAAATAAATTATAGTAGGATCAGTAGTACTTACCTACATAATATTTCAACCTGAAAGTTCTAGTTAATGTCTCACCTGTACGTACTAGCTCAAGCTTCTATCTTACATAATTGCCTGCAGTATTTAGATTATATATTTCTACATCCAATTTACAAAGTAAACTGAATAAAAACACTTGCGACTTGCTCCTTATCTCAAACTAATTATTAAACGCATAATGCTCGAGTTATCAATGAAATAGGTGTTGCTGTATAGAAAGATAAAGATTGCGCAGATATTTATGCCCTTAAGTGTAACTTAATGCGTGTCGATTAAGAGGTAGCTTGGGCGCAAAGTAAACGGTCATTTTGTATGTAAACTGCTAGATAACTTAGAGGCATTCGAGCCCGTTAAGTGTGGATATTTGTAGATAGCTGAGCCTTAATTAGGTACGGAATAGACATATAGATATGCCTTTTACTAAGTGCGTGAGCATAGCAGTTGTCATTGCTTATTACATTTTATCTAATTAATAGCGTTGAATAACAAATTTATATCAGGATACTACTTACATAAATAAAATGTATTGATAGTATTCAAAAGATAAACAATACCAGGCTTATGTTTTATGTGTTCTTATGAATGATCGTCAGACATTACAGAATTATCCGCCGAGGACGTATTGAGGCTATATTTGTCAGTGCAATTCAGCTACTTATAAAATACACACAGGCCTACAGAGGTAAGTAATTTGTATTCAGCTGAGTATCTATTTGACTGTGCTAAAAGCCATACAATTTATTGTACCGTCCTGGTATTCCTCTAAATGTATAAAATAATGGCCTAAATGTATTGCTCGACCGGCCACCAGTTTTCGGCATCAGGTGATTTGATGTCAAACTTGATTACATAGATAGAGGTAGTGGCGGGATATAACTGTCAAAATGGATAATGTGTAAAGTGCTAACAATAGATTTTATGACAATCGCAAAATAAAGCCGTTACTAAAGATGATTCTTTAATAAAACATAATAAAGTTATTGCTCTCAAGTTCCCGGCGCGTGTGAAAGACAAACAGACGGTCGTCGGTGCTAATGTTACTAATACGATATAAATTGAGATTATTTGAGATACAATTCAATGAAAAATACATTGAGATGTAGGTAGGTACCTACCGTAAAGTAGTGGTTGACACGTGGATGAATAACTACTCACTCGAAACTTGTATTTGAAAGATAGTTGACATCACAGAACATAAAAAACAGTTTTTCAGAACAGTTTTTTATGTTCTGTGGTTGACACCACACCAAGCACGGTCTTTTCGGTGGTATTTTCGATTAATTCAAAGCCCCAAACAAACCCTACGTTTAGTCAGAGAAACCACAATATATTTTTATAATACAATAAACAATAGACAATAGACATAAGTACATTTATTTGCAACATTAGCACACACACAGTAGGTAATTACAATTAGTTCTTAAAAATAAACATGGTAAGTAGGTACAATAATGATAAAAAGGAATAACATAATAATATGATGATAGATGAAAGAGAAACATAAATATATAAATAAAAACAATGGTAAACACAAAAAGTAAAACAAATAAAATTTGAATAACATTAATAACATAAAAGTGGTGTGTGCTACTGCAGCAAATAGGTTCCAGCTCAGCATTATGCTTTGCCACCTGTTGGCAGCTCAGCGCTGTTTTTCTGCCGAAACCGATTGATCAGGCCATTTGGCCTCGTGAGACTAAATGTTGCGTTAGTAAAAAATCTTGGGTGGAAAAGTATACGACTATAAGTAGAGGAAAGTAACCAAATATGGAATAGTATCCAAATATGGAATCCCTTCATTTCTCTAAGACTATAAGTATGAAACGAAACACTTGACCATCTTCTGTTTCATTCGGTCTAATAACTATCGCACTGACACCATCGAGTCGGTTGCGCGAACGCTTCACGTGTGGCATGCGTGTTTTGTTTTGTTGTCGTGCAGAAACTTTTATAGGTAAGTAATAAATGAGTATTACCAGCTGTTATGTTTGTATACATAAGTGTTATACTATTTAGTATATCGGTATTATGTTTATTTCACCATTTTTTGTTTTTGTGTCTTTAAAATATTATGACTTGAAAAAATATTTAGAAAAGTTTGAACTAGTATAAAAATCCAAATATGGACAGTCGTCGGTGTCTAATTATGGGACATTAATAATGGTAGTGAGCATGATGAGTTGATTGTCCAAGTACCTCCTGACTCTGCTGATGCAGAATGTACGTTCTGTCCAAGGCTTTTTTCTATGGATAAAAGTGGAGAAAGCTGGATTAAATGCTTGATGTGTGGGCTCTGGGCACATTATGATTATGCTGGTCCAGAGTTTGATACTTGGATCTGTGGCTTTCCAAGTAAGTAATTATGTAACTTCTTTCATTTAACACAATATGTTATATTCATATAATTGATCTAAAAGATTTTAATATCCATTTTTGTTATTGTTATGTTGATTTATACTTATATTCCATATATGGGTACCTATTCCATATTTGGTTACTCATTTGTGATTTTGATTTTTGTGTTAGATTTTAATTTGACAACTAATATTTTTGATTAAAGGCTGTTAATTACTATTTATAAATGTATGACTGATTAGAAAAAACATTAAAATGTTTTAATTTATACGAAGTTTTTCTTTTATATCCCAAAAACAAAATGGTATTCCATATTTGGTTACTTTCCTCTAGTGTGTGCTGGTTGTTTGTGTGTTTGTAGAAATACTTATTTTTATAAAGTTTAGTGTTTGTGTCTTGCAAGTGTGTGTATGAGGTTTTTAACAGTGATTGTGTGCGGTGAGGGTGTATTTAAGGGTGTATGTATGTAAGGGTGTGTAGGTGTGTGTAGGGTTTTCCTGGTACGCCAGTAATACCTAATGTTTTGAATCAATAGTCGTCATCGTCACGCTTGTAACAAAACATGGGCCACTCCTAATATTAAAAAACTATAAAGGCGTATTTTCGCAACTTTGGGCGCGGTAACTACTTTATATTCCATGGATGTTTGCTAATCTAAAACGTTTTGTGACGTAGGATGCTTAGGTTTACCTACTTATTAGGTATAAGTATATGTACCTACTCGTCTTGCTTCAAAATATTGGAGTGACCTATTGGTGAACCTATCGATTAAATAATCTTACCTATCTGTATCTAGCAGTCGGTAACTCATTGCTTATAAAAGTCACAATATTTTAACTGTTTGAGTGCACATTACTTAATTGCTGGAACATAAAAATCAAGGTGCACCACCGAATTCGAACCCACAAAGATCAGATTTCTACCACTGGACTGGACTAACAGCATTCCTACTACTACGGTGTCTATAGGTACATACCTACCCGTCTAGAAGTATGCTTATGCTTTGGGTCTAACTGCTAGAGTCTACATCCCTGACACCAATGCACATAGGAAGTAATAAAGCAACTTTATTCTAAACTGTTTGCTTCAACATTGTTCCCTTTAGTTGGAAAAGTGCGAATAAACATCGTAGTCTCGTGGCTAGATATTATCAACTCAAAACGAACGGTTACCGTAACCAGAGACTTTAAACTAGTCTCTGCCGGAACCAATGGATAATATTATATGTGCGAGATAACCTAAACTAAGGTAAGTGATACAAATAAGGCCTACCTAATTTCAAACACTCAAAATTTGATAAATTATTCGAAGAAGGTGATAAATAAAAGCGTGGACTTCTTTTTTGGTTATTATTTTATTATGAATTAAATAAACATTATATAATCTTCAATAAAAAATCAACTAAAATGAGATAATTGTAAAACCATAGCTTTAGGCCTTTTTAAATACTAGCGACTTAATTAAGCCTACATATTTAAAGTATAGGAATATTGTTTTTAAACTATCAATCATTATAAAATTATGTATTTCTGAGTTTTTTATCACGTTTTCATGAGACTTTGACGTACAACTTTTTAACTATGTGACTAAATATTATACTTAAATTGCTTGTCAGATTTGAAGTCGTATATCAACAAGAAATAAAGAATACTATAATCTATTCAAACAAATATTAGAAAATGAACATATTTTCTCAAAAATATTATTATTAAATATTTAAATATGAATTATTTTGAAACATTTAATAATAATTAAAAAAAAATATTAAGCCTATTAAAAAAAAAGGCCTTATTTCGTACTATATACCTCATACATGTATAGGCAATAATTGATTCACATATCATAAATAATACAAAATAAAGAAAAAATAACCTCGAGGTTATCGAAAAAATAACCTTTTCGATGAGTCATAATGTAAACCGTGTAATAACTTGAAATAAAACTCTAAAAATACCGTTATAAAATACGATAGAAATTACGACAAATTAATAACACGCAATGAAAACGGCCGTCGTCCACAACAACCGACGAGCACAGGCGTTGTGATCGTGAGCGGGCCTCTCGCGCACTATTTGCCGAGTTGTGGAGGTGTAGTCTATACGTTCGTGCAATATAATATTTGATTTAAATACTTACACTAAACGACTTTTTCGCACTATAGGCCTTATTTGAGCATAGGCCTTATTTGTATCAAGTACCTTAGGTATTGTTTATTTAATACTTTATTTCAATAAATAGATGAGTATTTTAATTAATAAACCTATATAAAGATGAAAGAATCATGCTAAAACATTATCTACATATTCTCTTTATAAAGTTGTTCAATATTTTACATCATTTTGTGTTTAGAGAATGAACATTGGTTATTATATCATGACGGTTCAAACTTATGTTTTTTTTACATATTGAATGTACGCGTTCATAAAACCTAGATTCTTTGGCATCGAATGAAAATTAATTTGATTAAGCACTTCTATTCGTAGGTTCCGATAATCGCCGGTTAAGTGCTGTTGGTGAACACAAGTTTAAATCAGGTAGGAACTTAGAAGAACAAACATTTAGAAGTAGCGTGTATACTTCCTCAATTAGCACCAACTGGCTTAAACTGGCATAATTATAGATAATGTTAAATTACAGTTAACAGGTGGGAGAGGCTATTGAAATATGTAATGTACCTTTTTTGTACCTTTTTTTACGGAGGCAAAATTAACTCATGATGAGACATGAGTATTCGGTAAGAATATGAGGGGATGTCGGACTCTTTCAGTCTCCAACGCATTGCTATTTGACAAAGTGCTGGAACCTGAAAGCATACACACTAAAAACCCTTCGATGTACCATCATTCAACCTTTTTTGTACATAACTTAAATAAAAAAATACAATTTTAGTTCTATGAAGTTTGTCTAGTTTAAGAGTTACGCCTGGCTAATATTCTAAACTCAGATTTAGAATATTAGCTTCAATTGACCTAGCACTTCCTTGTCCACCACAAGTTTCAGTTAATCACCAACCTACACATGTTCACAACTATCCCGAGGATACACAACTTCGTAGAAACCTTTAGGTGGTCGCAAACACCGTATTGTTTGAGCGCCAATTTTAGACCTCATCCATTTCCATCTTACAACCTTTCCCGTCATGAAAACATAATCTAAAACCTCTCTTATTCCAGCAGCGATAAAAGCGTGTTTAAGAGTAAGGTACAAACGTAGCAGCAGTCATAATTTTAATTGCGGAATACAACGCAGGCGCATGTTTTGTGTGTACGCAAACGTGTTAATTACATGGGTATGGAATGTGTTTTATTGCATCTTACCTATATGGAGTGCAAATTCTTGCACTTAGGAACTAGCTGCCAACTAAAGTGGAATAACCGAGGATTTGCAAGAAGCTCGGAATTCACACTAATAATTATAACGCGAATGTATGTTTGTTGTAACTTAGCAAGTCTGGATTTCTGAAGTGAAAAAGAATATTTTGCAGCAAGAAACTTTTTACAGATATACGAAATATGGTCTTTGCGTCGTCCTAGTAGCTTTTTAAATAAAAAAAAATGAAGAGCCGTAATTTCCCTTCAGGATATTTTGTCAAACAAACCTTTTAAAAAACACACAGCAAAGTTGTCTAAATCAAGACGAAATCTATTCAGGCGTTTCGTTGCAACACTTGCAACGTATTCTGGGCAGGCGTTAGTAAAATATTAAATCAAAAACTTATGTTTTATTCTTTGTCTTATATTAATACAGGCTAATTATTAAGATCTAATCCCCCAGCATTTATAAAGATTGAATTCAGGCTAACATTTCAGACATATTTTTAGTGAAAAGGGTTATTTTTTACGCACTTTTTCAAATAGTTTAAATTCAATGCACACTCAAAAGTTAGAGGATTCATGTTCACAATAAGGAATCACTTAAATCTATGTGTAAAGTATGTTAAAACTTATGGTTTGATTTGTGGGTTTACTGGGTGCCTTTTCACTTAGAGTCCATGTCGCATATCAATAGGGGGGTGTTCAATTCAACCACAACACTGCATCGGTTAAGTTTATTTAGGCTTTGTCTCCTGGTCGGTGACGTATCGGATGTAGATGGTGTCTTCTGGCTTGGGCTCCTCAACTTGACTCTCGTCCAGTTGGGAGCACGCGATGGCGAGGGCGGAGCCGTCGTGGGAGAAACTTAGGGATGATACGGCTGTGTTGTATCTGTGGGAAATCGACAGTGTTGGTTATGGGCCTACAAATATTTTGTGGGTGAATCAGCAATGACATGAGCCTCGCACGGTTTTGATAACTCGAGTTTGTTTTGTTTTTTATTATTTTTGTATTATGTAGGTAAAAATTCTAATGCATTTACTGCTGTTAGTTATACTGTGAGCGAAGCAATACGCCATTTTAAAATTTTGTTTTGTGAGGCGACTGACTGGTATTCATTTTGCCCAACTGATAAACATTTTAATTTTACCTACTCATTGATTTTTTAATAAAATAGTTTGCAGCTAATTTAATCTTTTTACTCTAAAATATTTTTAACTTACTTTTTAAGCAATGTACTGCATTTTTATAGCAAATTGTTGAAAGTAGAGCTAGAAATAAGCATACCTGTGGAATTGACACAGCCTCTTCTTGTTGAAGCCATCCCAGATGTTCACATATCCATCGGAGCCGCCCGTCGCGAACGTGTTGTACACAGAGTGGAAGCTGATTGCATTTACTGGGTAGATTTTTTCTAAACCTGGAATATGAACAAATTACTTTTACAAAATAAGTAGGTACCATTTTAGACTGGGATTCTTTAAGTTTTTAATACTTTCTTTTTGATTTGCTATTTGATATTACTTTCTTATCAATTATTCTTTTGTTGTTGTCAGTAAATGTTTAATCTTTATACAAGATTTTATTTGCCTTTAATGATTATTGATTTTTCTTATTCAAAGCACTTAAATGTAAAAAAATATGAATATTTTTTAGTTATTTTTGCATAAGGCCAAGATAATATTCTTGACAGTTTTTTGATAATTTTTGGAGCAGTTTCATTTATTGTCTAATGCCATATTGTACTATGATTCTTTACAAACTAATGAGTGGTCATTGCTCTTACCACCATCTTTGATTCGATGACACTTGAATGCATATTTCTTTTTCTGCACCTCTGGGTTGCTATCGAGGTACTCCACCGCGACTCGCCCTTCGATGGAACTGAGGACATAGCCTTGCTTGTTGGGGAACACCCGGATGCATCGCGTTTGGTATTTAAGAGAGGACTCTCGCCGTTGGTTCACATGTCCCATGTTACGGACGTCCCATACAAATATCTTGCGTCCTGAGGTGCCGACTACAAACTTTTCTCCCACTATGCTCATTGTGTACACCTGTACGATAAAAGAGTAAACTTAAAAGTAGTATTTTTAATCTTTTTGCAATCGGATCTCACTACTTATATTCTAATAAATCACTTTACTATATTTATAGTGTTTTGGGGGTATTTATAGCTTGGGACTAGCTGAATTTTCTGGTAGAAAACCAGAGTTCTAATCCTAAGTTCAAATCCTGGTGAACATGAATTGGATACTGACCCTCTCATTGCCCTGATTGTAAGTTCCAACACAGTTGGGTACTCTACTGTCCCACATCTTCACTGTTCCGTCCCAACTGCCCGTCAGCACAGCGTTCACTTCCGCTGCAAATTCTACACATCGAATAGCACCTTTGTGCTCACCAAGAGTAGACTCAGAGGTAGCATTGAGGTCATACATTTTAAGGGTATTATCAAGACCCCCGCTGTAGGAGTGGACTGCATCCTGGATATATAAAAATAAAGTTTTACAACAAAGAAAAAAGCCTACCCTATGGCTTACATTGTTTTGTATTGATGATTGTTTGAAAGTACTGCATGCCTTTAATAGTCTCACATTTTATATTTAAGTAAATATACAATTTTAGCCAATTAAGGTATATTTTATTTATATTATTGTTTACTGTTGATATAAAATAAAAATAAAAGCAGCATGATAAAATAACATTCCTACCCGAAAACAAACATCCATGACGGGCAACTCATGACTGTACTTGTGTCGTTCTAAGTTCGAGCTAACATCGTAGAGCCTCACGGAGCAGTCCCAAGAAGAGACTAGAAGGAATTGGCTGGATTTCGGTGCAAATTTCACGCTTGAAATAGCGTCTTCGGGTAAACTCTTCAACTTGAATTCTGTGCGGGACTCCGCCACCCGCGTGACTGTCATTGTGGAAGCAATTTTGTAGGACAATTAATTATGCAAACTAAAAACACAGTACAGTTGCGAGCTTAAAAAATGTTCACTTAACTAATCAAAGCCGACTCGACCGAAATAAGACTGGTATTTCAGCAAAGCAAGCACAAGGCAGTTCAAACAGGCAAGCAAACAACATAAAATAAGATGAAGGATACGACAACGACAATCGAGTTTACTTGACGATGACAAACAAAGTGCCAACAGGCCAAATGACAGGCTAGCTGACATGACATAAATATTTTCTGCTTGACATGTTTGTGATGAGGTGTGAATCGTAGAAGAAAATGTTCGACGCGTAGAAATGATTTCACTAAAATCCGCAGTTCCTTGAGTTTTGTGATGTTTCTTTTGTGGTGTGATTTACAGAGAATATAGACCTATACAAATAATACATCAGTCATTATAACATTAGCTTAAATGTCATCAATACCACCGCGAGTCTAAGTCGATTCCGATAGGAACAAATGGAGTGATTTCACATAGAATAACGATGCAAACCAATCTGAAAACTAAAGAAATGTTCATAGTAAGGGCATTGGAAAAGATCCTGGCCGACAAGGATATCAAAAGATCTTATCACAGCCAACTGAAGAAGTCATGTGAAGTTGCTTTAGGTGAGCCCTGACATTTTGTTTCCTCCGCATCATCAATAACATAACACATAGCTAAGTAGGTACACAGCTACCAACACCTATCGTTAATTATGTTAAATTGAAATTTAATGTATTTGTTGTATCATTGATACATAGTGAATGTTTTGACCTTGAAAGTCACAAATGGACACTTACTTACATAGGTACCTTATCAGAATATACAAATTCGACCCTACTTTCAACAGAGCACTACCACAACAGCTCAGATGTCATTCATGTGTGAAACTGAATAACTTTCATAATGGTAATATCAATCTAGTGCCATTCTCTTGCATATTAATTTCACAAGTTTTTTTTTTAGAGTGAAAGCCTTTTATGTTAGGGATTAAAATTAACCATGAACTTCTTTATTATAGATTAGACTGTAAAAATATATTGGTTTTCTTTCAGAGGAAATTAAAGATGAACTTAAAAATGGTGGCCAGTTGGAATCACCTGAGAGTCCAACAGGAACCCTGCCATTACCCAAAAATGATGCATCCAACATCATCACAGCCGAAAAGTATTTTTTACCGTTTGAGCTGGCATGCCAGAGCAAGGCAGCCCGGATAGTTGTCACAGCTCTTGACTGCCTGCAAAAACTAATAGCATATGGTCATCTTACTGGAAACATTCCTGATTCAACCACACCAAGAAAGCTTTTAATAGACAGAATAGTAGAAACAATTTGCAGTTGCTTCACTGGTCCGCAGACCGATGAAGGAGTACAACTACAAATTATAAAAGCCTTACTTACAGTAATTACCAGCCAGCATGTTGAGGTCCATGAAGGGACAGTTCTATTGGCTGTCAGAACTTGCTACAATATTTATTTGGCCAGCAAAAACCTAATTAATCAAACAACAGCACGAGCAACACTCACCCAGATGCTTAATGTAATCTTTACTAAAATGGAAAATCAAGCATTGGAAACAGATAATGAAATATCTGATGATGACAGGAGAGAAATTGAAACAGTGCAACACAAACTTCCTAATGGCAAAATAGTGTCAGATGAAAGCAATACAAATGAAGGTGAAAGTAATGATGTTGATATGCCAGAAATAGGAAAATTAGATGATGTATTGGAAGCTAAAATAATTGCTAAGCAAATAGTAGATTCAGTAATAGACAATGCAATAAATATTGCTAGTAAGAAACACTCGGAACAATTGCCCAATGGACCTGACAATAATGAGAATCCTGTTGACTCTCATGACAGTGGGAGTGTTTCTCAGGAAAGCAATAGTCAGATGGCAGCAGAAGACTCGTTGAGAAGAATACCTTCTCAAGAAAGTATGGATGTAGCTTCCGAAAATGACAATTCAGTGACAGCTAAATTTACACATGTCCTTCAGAAAGATGCCTTCTTGGTGTTTAGAGCTCTTTGCAAACTTTCAATGAAACCCTTGCCAGAGGGCACTCCTGACCCCAAGTCCCATGAATTGAGATCTAAAATACTTTCCCTACATCTTCTGTTATCAATCCTCCAAAATGCAGGGCCTGTGTTTCGAAATAATGATATGTTCATAACAGCTATCAAACAATATTTGTGTGTTGCATTGTCTAAAAATGGCGTCAGTTCTGTACCGGAAGTTTTTGAGCTTTCCTTGGCAATATTTTTAGCTCTATTGCAAAACTTTAAAGTTCACCTCAAAAAGCAGATAGAGGTCTTCTTCAAAGAGATTTTTATGAACATCTTAGAAACGTCTAGCTCGACATTTGAACACAAGTGGATGGTCATTCAAGCTCTTACTAGAATCTGCGGCGATGCGCAGAGCGTCGTAGATATTTACGTAAATTATGATTGCGACCTATCGGCGGCCAATCTCTTTCAACGATTGGTCAATGATGTTTCAAAAATCGCTCAAGGTCGTCAAGCCTTAGAACTGGGCGCGACACCTAACCAAGAGAAATCGATGCGTATCCGAGGTTTGGAATGCCTCGTTTCAATTTTGAAATGTATGGTGGAATGGAGCAAGGAGCTTTACATCAATCCAAACTTACAGACTACTTTAGGTGAAAGAACTGCTAAGGAAGACATTGATCATCACAGTATCAAGTCCCATGGGGGATCTAGCCTGAGTCTAGTCTCTACAGGGTCTAGCAACATAGGTAACAGAGAAACTCTAGATTCTCCTGAACAGTTTGAAGTTTTGAAACAACAAAAAGAAGTTTGGGAAACCGGTATTGATTTATTCAATAGAAAACCTAAGAAAGGTGTGGCATTTTTGCAAGATCAAAACTTGTTGGGAACTTCCACAAAAGAAATCGCAGAGTGGCTTTTGAGCGACGAAAGGCTAGACAAAACGTTTGTAGGAGAGTTCTTAGGTGAAAATGATGATCATTCCAAGGAAGTTATGTATGCGTACGTTGACGCGATGAATTTTGCAAGCATGGATATAGTAGCCGCATTGCGCTACTTCCTCGAAGGATTCAGACTGCCCGGAGAAGCGCAGAAAATTGACAGGCTAATGGAAAAATTTGCATCGCGCTACTGCGAATGCAATCCTAATAACACTCTATTCACAAGCGCGGATACCGTCTACGTATTAGCATTTTCCATTATAATGCTCACGACTGATTTGCATTCGCCTCAAGTCAAGAACAAAATGACAAAGGAGCAATACATTAAACTAAACAGCGGAATAAGCGACAATAACGACCTGCCGCGCGAATACTTGTCGACCATATATGACGAAATCGCCGGCCATGAAATCAAAATGAAAAATACTTCAAAACCTGGCAAAACATTGATCTCGAACGAAAAGAAGCGTAAACTGATTTGGAACATGGAGATGGAGCAGATTTCGACCGCCGCTAAAAACTTGATGGAGTCTGTGTCCCATGTTCAGACTCCGTTCACTACCGCCAAGCACATGGAGCATGTGAGACCCATGTTCAAAATGGCTTGGACTCCCTTCCTCGCTGCCTTCTCGGTGGGACTGCAAGATTGCGACGATCCTGAAATAGCGTCTCTATGCTTAGACGGCATTAGATGCGCTATCCGCATCGCATGCATCTTCCACATGTCGCTCGAGAGAGACGCGTACGTGCAAGCTCTGGCGCGGTTCACTCTCCTCACCGCTAACTCACCCATCACAGAAATGAAAGCGAAGAATATCGATACGATCAAAACTCTGATCACAGTGGCGCACACGGACGGCAACTACTTGGGATCCAGTTGGCTGGATATCGTAAAATGCATTTCGCAGCTGGAACTAGCCCAATTGATAGGAACTGGTGTGCGACCCCAGTTTCTCTCTGGGTCAGGCATCAAACCGCAACCGGATTCGTTGAAATTCAGCTTGATGTCCTTAGATCCCAGTGTCAAGGAACACATCGGCGAAACGAGCTCACAGAGCGTAGTCGTAGCTGTCGATAGAATATTTACCGGTTCGACGAAGCTGGATGGTGACGCGATTGTTGATTTCGTAAAAGCTTTATGCCAAGTGTCACTTGATGAACTGAGCCATCCCACGAACCCTAGAATGTTTTCTCTTCAAAAGATAGTCGAAATATCATACTACAACATGGGACGAATCAGATTGCAGTGGTCTCGAATATGGCAAGTGCTCGGCGATCATTTTAATAAAGTCGGCTGCAACTCCAACGAGGACATTTCCTTCTTCGCCGTCGATTCGCTAAGACAACTTTCGATGAAGTTTATCGAAAAGGGAGAGTTCGCCAATTTCAAATTCCAGAAAGACTTCTTGAGACCGTTCGAGCACATCATGAAAAAAAACAGTTCGCCGACGATCAGAGACATGGTGGTCAGGTGCATCGCCCAGATGGTCAACTCTCAAGCTCACAACATAAGGTCCGGGTGGAAAAACATATTTTCGGTGTTCCATCTCGCGGCGAGTGACCAAGACGAGGCGATCGTCGACCTAGCGTTCCAGACCACCGGCAAAATCATATCGGATCTGTACGAGAGACAATTCCCGACCATGATCGACTCATTCCAAGATGCGGTCAAATGTTTATCGGAGTTCGCGTGCAACGCCAAGTTCCCCGACACCTCGATGGAGGCGATCCGGCTGGTGAGATCGTGCGCGAGCGCCGTGGGCGCCTCGCCGCATCTGTTCGCGGAGCACGCCGGCCTGGAGGGCGAGCCCGGCGCGGCCGGCGCACCCGAGGCGGACCGCGCCTGGCTGCGCGGCTGGTTCCCGCTGCTGTTCTCTCTCTCGTGCGTCGTCAGCCGCTGCAAGCTGGACGTGCGCACGCGCGGCCTCACCGTACTCTTCGAGATCATCAAGACGCACGGCGACTCGTTCCGCCCGCACTGGTGGCGGGACCTCTTCAACATCCTGTTCCGGATCTTCGACAACATGAAGCTCCCCGAGCACCAGCTCGAGAAGAACGAATGGATGACGACGACGTGCAATCACGCGCTCTACGCGATCGTCGACGTGTTCACGCAGTACTTCGACGTGCTCGGCGCGCTGCTGCTGGAGCAGCTGTATGCGCAGCTGCACTGGTGCGTGCAGCAGGACAACGAGCAGCTCGCGCGCTCCGGCACCAACTGCCTCGAGAACCTCGTCATCTCGAACGGCACCAAGTTCGACGAGCGCACGTGGGACAACACCTGCCAGATAATGGTGGACATCTTCAACAGCACGCTGCCGAGCACGCTGCTCACCTGGCGGCCGGACGACATCGAGGAGGCGGACGCTCCGCACGTGCGGCACGGCATTCTCAAGAAGCCTCAGGGCGGCGACGAGATCAAGTCCACCAACCGGGTGTTCAACAGCCTGCTCATCAAGTGCGTCGTGCAGCTCGAGCTGATTCAGACGATCGACAACATCGTGTTCTACCCGGCGACCTCGCGCAAGGAGGACGCCGAGACGCTGGCGCTGGCGGCCGCCGAGCTGACGGGCGGCGCGCCCGGCGCCGAGCAGGAGTGCCAGCGCGAGGAGCAGGGCATGTACCGGCTGCTCAGCTCGCCGCATCTGCTGCGTCTCGTCGAGTGCCTCATGTGCAGCCATCGCTTCGCCAAGACCTTCAACACGAACAACGCGCAGCGGAACGTGCTCTGGAAGGCCAATTTCAAGGGGTCCGTGAAGCCGAACATGCTGAAGCAGGAGACGCAGGCGCTGGCGTGCGTGCTGCGCGTGCTGTTCAAGATGTACGGCGACGAGGCGCGGCGGCCGCACTGGCCGGCCGTGCAGACCAGTCTCATCGCCATCTGCTGCGAGGCGCTCGAATACTTCGTCGGAGTCACCAACGAGGCCCACCGAGACGCGTGGACCTCCATCCTCCTGCTCATTCTTACGAGAATACTGAAGATGCCCGACGAAAGGGTAAGTTTCACCTATGTGTAGAACACTAGCTTAATAGGGACTCGGTACTTACCTATCTAGGAATATTATCATACATGATTCTCGTAATATTCTTCCTAGCTGTTTAAACCATTATCTTGCTACTCGCCTTATCTAATTGGTTTACCAAATTAATAAAATGATTAGGTACTTAAGTCTACAAAATATAGATAAGGTAGACTTCGACGAATGTTTAATTTTATATATCCTGCATGTCCTAAATGCGAGCAGATAGATAATCAACATTATTAATCTACTAACTACTTTACGCACTCAACATTGTATCCTTTTTCCGTGCATGTAGCCAGACCGTACGTTTCTTGCCCGTTCTTTTAGGCTTCTCCTACAGACGCTAGCTAGTATAGATTGTAAAAACTCATGGTAGAGCTACTGGTTACTGACAAGTGTCGTGTATTCCAGTTCGCGGCGCACGTGTGCAGCTACTACCCGCTGCTGTGCGAGATCACGTGCTTCGACGTGAAGGCCGAGCTGCGCTCCGTGCTGCGCCGCGTGTTCATCCGCATTGGGCCCGTGTTCAAGATAGTCGCGCAGTAGCCCACGCACACGCACGCATCACCTACTACGAATGGCCTTATAGATTCCTAGGTTTAAAGTATGACTTTGATGTTAATGTTAAACCATTTTGTTGATTCCTTAAAGGAGAATGGGCACTTTGGGCCACGACTAAAAAAATTGTCCCTCAAGGTTGCCACATAGTACGTTAAAAAGGGCTTTTATAAGCCAATATTTTACTATAATTATGAAAAAAATCCGTCCCATGGAAATCGAGATATTTCGATGAAATTGTTTTTCATTTAACATCGTATAACTTAGAATTCTGAAGGCCCACAAGAATAACTGTGATGGCGTTTAAAAGAGCATTAAAAGGGCCGTAATTATTTCTCAAATTGTTTAAAAATCCAACCTGTGGAAATTGAGTTATTCCTAAAAAACTGTAGTATTGCAAAAAATAAATACGGTTTTTCAGAAATATCTCGATTCCCACAGGTTGGATTTTCAAACAATCTAAAGACAAATAAAGCCCGTTTCATGCCCTTTTCAACGCAACTGCAGGCATTTTTGTGGGCCTTCAGGATTCGGAGTAATACGACGTAAAAATAAAAAACTGTTTTTCAAAATATATCGATTTCCATGGGATGGATTTTTTAAATAAAAATAGTAAAAGGTAGGCCTCTAAAAGCCCTTTTAAACATATTATGTGGCAACCCTGAGGGACGAGTTTTTTAGTCGTGGCCCACGCTCCATACAGAATCGCCCATTCTCCTTTTAATGTAATATTTGACAGCAATCAGTACTTCAGTAGTATTAAAAGTGATCTATGTATAGGGTGTAGTCCTTAATTTATAATTTAATATCAGTTAAAATTAAAATTGTATAAACATAAAGTTTGATCTATAAATTATTTACGATAGTCTATTCTGTATATTTGAAAACTTTACTAATATAGTTTGTGGAGCTGAATTCACTCGCCGCTGCATTCGCTTCCGGTTTCATTTTGGCTAGACTGATTGGACTGTGATTCAGAATTTATTTTCACAGCTTTTCGTGTTCTTTATTTTAGAGAGTGACTTCATTGTTTTCACAGAAACTGATTATAACTATTATTCCATTAAAAATCACTATATATTACATGGTTTTTGCTTAGACAATCTTGAGCCCGTCCATGGCACGCTCAAGGGAGTCCACATCCCAGATGACCAGCTGCCCGTCCAGCCCTGAGGTACTGAACTTCTTAGTTTGAGCTTTGGTACCTTTGTAAGGACTGATGCATGTTATAGCATTCTGGTGGATAGAATCAAGGAAGGTGTCGTTGGTTTCGATGCGGGCCTGTCGATCCAGCGACTGGAACTTCTTCATAGCAGAGAGTCCTCCTGACTCCTTCCTCTGAGTATTGTCCAGTTTAGCAACAAACTTTATTTGGTCACCATCGTGGCAGTACAGCAATGGAATGCAGCTGTGACCCGCTGCAATGAGCGAGTTGTTAGTGATCCAGGTGCATCCCAGGAATGGTAGGAATTCAGTCTTTAGTTTATAGACAGCTTTCCCTTGAGCAGCATCGGCTACATTAATGGAGCTGTCATGTCCCACCCAGGCAATCTTGTTGCCATCAGCTGAAAAAGAAACACTATGCACCCAACCACCACCAGATGGTGTGTTGGGAAATTCGGCCAGCAACTGTCCCAAAGGCAACTTAGAGCCCCAAACATTAGGTCCTGGTTGGTCTTCGATATCCTTGATGTATGCAGAGAAAACCCTGACCTTGAAATCAGCAGAGCCAGCGACCAACAAGATATTGTTGGGATGCCAATCCAGGGAAGTCACAGTGGACCGGATAGGTTTCTTGATATGCTTGGAAACCCACCAATTATTTTCCTTCTCAAAGTAGCAAATAGAGATCAGTCTAGCTCCAGAACCCACTGCAAACTTATTCTCCATGGGGGACCATTTAACGCAAGTAGCAGCTCTGTTGATGCGCAGGAGTACAAGAGTAGTGCTCCACTTGCCATCTTCTCCCTGTGTCCATACGTAAGCGTTGCGGTCCACTGAGCAAGTGACAATGCGGTTGGTGTTGGGAGCCCAGTCAATGCCCATGACTCTTAGATCATGCTCTACCAGGTTGTTGGTCTGCTTCCAATCTGTTCCTTCCTTCTCATAGATATGGACTTCATTGTTATTGGGAGAGAATGCTATTTCTGTAAATAATGAAATAAACATTATAGTGTACTGTCACATGCACAGGTCAGAGCTTCTTAAATGACTGAGTTAAATGTATACTTACGCGTTCTGTCTTTATTCCAAGCATGAACAGTTACGGGGGCGCATGAGTCACCAAATGTTAAGGTTTGCGACATCGTGTTTCCCTGAAAAATACAGACCAAAAGTTATTCTACTACAAAGAAACAGTAATAAATTAGTAAGAAATAGTCAATAGAAAGTGCTCTTTGTACCTTTATCTTCTGTGAGCAAGGAAATGGAGAATGTTACGCCCGGTGGGGTTTGCACTTGCGAAGATTGGTTGATTCGTGGACTCTGGTCAGTCAACACGAATTCCTGAAACAGTAAAGAGAAAATAATAGCTAGCCACTTATTATCCTAAGTTTTCCATGTATTAATTTATTTCTGATTTGAAATAAATTAAAAATTACAACTCACATCGGAAAAACCAGAACTGAACTATGTTTTCTGTTTCTGCTATTTCACATTTCACAGATTACTATAAGACTATTTACGATATTACATTGACATTATGTATCTGTCATCTGATTTTCACTCATTCATTTTGTGTTGAATTTATTTTATGTTATTTCGGAATACTCCGGTTTTTTTATCTTGAGTTTATATCTGTGGTTCACAATTATTTAAAATATTGTGCATTTCAAGATTCCCGCCATCTCCATGATGGCGGGAAGACGTTGTAAATAAAATAATAAAGAAAATAAACTAATTTAAGAGAAAAACATTTACTGTAACAAGCTAACTTAAGAGAAAAACGTGACTGTGAAGTGAATGCATGAAATGCTGAAGAAAACAAGTTAACATAGGAGAGAAACATAACGTACGAAAAATCTTGAGGATGGCGGGAAAAACATATCTGTAAAGTTGTAAAGTGAATGCATAAAATACTGAAGAAAACAAACTGGCTCAAGAGAAAAACATAACTGTGAAGTGAATGCATGAAATATTGAAGAAAACAGGTTAACATAAGAGAAAAACATAACGTACGAAATTTATGTGGACTTCCCGCCATCTTGGGGATGGCGGGAAAAACATAACTGTAAAGTGAATGCTTTATGATAGAAGTGTAAAGTGAACGGGAAGACGATGTGGATGGGATAATGGAGAAAATAAACTAATTTAAGAGAAAAACATTTACGTAAGACTAGGCGGTATGGTTATAAAACTTTAGCCTGCTCGGAAGAGCAAATAAATAAAAAAAAAAAAAAATTGTGCATTTCAAAACAACACGAAATCGCGAGACGAGACAAACTCAATCAAAAACAACGAAAATTTAACACACCTTTATTTATTTACGTTAGTCGCTTATCATCACCACCTTTAATATCAAATTCTGCTAACAATGTCTGGCAATGGTAAGTGAATTTTTAAAATAATTACATACATTATAAAAGTTTCACATAACCATAACATACAGTCCACAATAATATATTACAGGCAGACGGCATCAACGGCGTAACAACCACGATCACTCCAAGGATTCAATCAAGACACTATCATCAGTGGCGCGTGAAGCCACATCAGTGCTCGCCGAGGACAGTCCCACTATGCTCATGTTCCAAGGCATCCATCAGAAGCTCACGAGTCGGCAGGACAGGCACGAGCGACTGGTGAAGTGCTCCAGAGATGTCACCATTGAAAGCAAGAGGATTATATTCTTATTGCACTCAATAGTGAAGTGAGTACTGAGTGATAATAAAAAAATAAATAATAAGGTTAGCTGAAGCATTACATTATCTTGGATAAATACTCGGAGCATCAGGAATACTTCTGGTGTTGTCAATATTAATACTCTGATATATAAACCAGAGTCTATTAATATCACGATGGTTGTGTTTATTCTAGCCATCTAGGTGGACTGTCATCTTGTTTGCTAAAATAATGCTCTTAAAAGCTATTTTATTAAAGTCACACTTTTTTATACTACAATTATATTCTATCTTTTAATAGGCTTGGTTTGGCTCATTATTGCCCTGCTGTAGGTTTTCAAACTTGTGGTTTCAGGATGCTCCCAGAATGACCAATGGCATAACATTATTTTGCAGAAAAGAATCACTTGAAAAGAAAATAGGAGAGGCTAAAGACCGCATTCAAAAGCTCATAAATGGTCCTATAAAAACGATTACTTTAGAACTAGAGAATAGTCCAGCTTATTTACACAGTCGAGCCGTAACTGCTGGCTACCAGGAGTACATAGAGGCTAGGACATTGCTCTCATTGATGGAGACGAAAGAAATCATCACATACTCTGATGTTGTCCAAGAACTGACTTACACAATAACATCTGAGGATGGTTCAGTAAAGACTCTCGTGGCACTGGTCCCGCAGTTGGATTATGTGCTTGGCTTGGCAGATCTGAGCGGGGAGCTGATGAGACGAGCCATTAATAGTATTTCAAGTGGAGACAGTGAGGATTGCTTTTTCGCATGTCAAGTAGTGCGTGATCTGTATGCTGGGTTCTTAGGTAAGAACCAATTTACATTCAATTTTAGTTTTTGGCTCTTATTATTCCAATCAATGATCCCAATAAATTTTTATTCCAATTAACAACAATAAAGACAGTTCAAAGAACTTAAGTTTACCGTCTTAAATTATGTTAAAACATAGGCCAACATTGCTAATCAAGAAGCAAAGTGCTATTACGTCATCAACAAGTTTTTTCAGGTCTTTTCAATGTAGGCAAAGAGATAGCACGTAAGCAGCCAACTACACGAGCTAACGTGGCGAAGGTTGAGTATGCAGTCTATGCATTACGCGTTCGCGGAGGCGAGGCCCCGCCCACTCTGCTGCTGGGCGGGGCTAACGACTGGGACAGACATCAGTCTGACGATGAAGGGTTTTATTAAAAACTGATTACTATTCAACTTTTTTTTTATTTTAAAGTATGCCTGGGGACTTACAAACTTGTTTCTTTTAATTCAGGTTTTTCTTCAGTTAAGTATTCATCGACGACCGATGTGGCGCGGTGGGCGATGGTCCGCCTGCGACGCGGAAGGTTGCGGGTTCGATTCCCGCCTCGGGATAAATGTTTGTATGTTCTGCAAATATTTATTCCGGGTGTTCTGGGTATTATATGTATAATAAAAAATATCTATCTATGTATTATATTGTATTAAGTATGTCAGTCTTCTAGTACCCATAACACAAGCGCTGCTTAGCTTGGGGCTAGATGATGTTGTGTGGATTGTCCAGCATTATTTATTTATCTATATAATAAAAATGGATTGCTGTTCGTTCGTCTCGCTAAAACTCGAGAACGGCTGAACCGATTTGGCTAATTTTGGTCTTGAAATGTTCCTGGAGGTCCAGGGAAGGTTTAAAAGGTTTAAGAATAATGAAAAATGCTAGGGAATGTAAGAAAAACAAGAATTTAATTTTCCCATACAAAAAGATATTAGCTGTCATGAATGTGACATGACTAGGGGTACTGTAGACTCGATCGAAACCTTATATGAATAAAACAAAACATAAAAAAATATTGATTTTGAGTCGACAACATATATCCGGAAAATTCTAATTATGGAGCATTTAATTAAATTCCAATGGCTCTGACAAACAAACCGCTGTCGCCATCTTTTAATTGTCAGTCGTTGACGTTTCGCGAAAATATTGTTTTGACACTTCTTTATGTTAGACATACTCTTTGTTATTTGTGTTTTTTCTTTAAACCTTTTTGGCCGATTATCGTTATAATCACCATAGAAAAAAGAATACTCTAAAAGTTGAAGGTTTAGTTCAAATGTCATTTAGTTTCGTAATTCATGTAATGGCCAAATATTTATAAGAAACTGCAAGCAAATGCAAATGTGCAGTCGATGTGTGGACTGGAACAACATTATACTCGGTAAGCGGCTCAATATATTTGACTTGACCACATGCATAGCCTGTGTTGAGTTGTCATGAACACGTACAGAAACAGACTCGATTTCTGTACCATTTTTCTTGATAATGGAATGGACCCCTTCATGCGCAAGTTCAACTTGAACTTGAGAATAACCACTTTCGAACCTTTTTCCAAAAAATCAAACTGCTCCTGCTACATCCCAAGATTTATTTGATGACTTTCAGGTAAGTTAATGGTGTAAGTAGGTTACTGAGTAAAGAAAAATGAAAAATAATGCTTATTACCAGATAGAGGTGGGAGGATATACCTACACCTACATACATTCACAATGCTTATTATTATTTGAATATTAGTCTAAAATATTTTCTTCTTTAAGGTGGATAAAGAGTTGACGCTAATCCAAGGTTCACTGATGACTGATGATGATTCTTCGGACAACGAGAAAAAACATCTGCTATCAGTCAGCAGTGAATTTATTTTTTAGAAGAAGAGGAGCAAGAAAACATATCAAATGGCGGGCAGACCCATCAGTACATTCAGTTGGTTATGAATGTGTTTAAAAATGGGTCAAGGCATTGGTAAAATGATAATATTGCCATCAACTTATGTGGGAAGTCCTCGGCGCATGATGCAAAATGAAGAGATAATTTACAAGGCCTTAGAAAAGAACATAGACCCGATTTAATTGCCAGAATTTTAAAACATAAATTGGAGGATTTTTTTAATAAGGAAACATATTTTTGGAATATCGAGTGCGTGGTTTTACACCATTGAATTTCAGAAACGTGGGCTTCCACATGTGCTTATCTACTGATCTACCTGTCAAAGTAGAGAAAAAACTGAGTGCTTAAAACAAATAGATTTACAGAGAGTAAACCTTAAAAATATGTTTTGTAAATTTGTCTTAGTTTATTTTGAATGTTGATTTTTAAAAAAAATAAATTGTGTAAAAAATTTTGCAGTTTTTGTCTACAATATAAAAATAAGTCAGGTTTTCCTGCCTGACGATGAAACTCCAGAACGCACGAACCGATTTCCACGGTTTTGCATTCGTTGGAAAGGTCTCCAACGAATCTAACGAAGTCTCTAACGAAGGTCGCGTTTAGGCAAGCGTAGATAGTGTAGGACGCCCTCCGGCGAGATGGAGCGACGATCTGCGGAGTGTAGCTGGCAAACACAACATGAGAAGAGCCGAAGACAGGGCTCAGCGGCGCGTCTTGGGAGAGACCTACGTCCAGCAGTGTACTGATATAGGTTGATGATGATGATGATGATGATGGAAAGGTCTCGGGCTCCGTGACAAAAATAAATAGAAAAGCGGGAAAGAGGGAAAATATCCCGTGCGAAGCCGGGACGGGCCGCTTGATGGATGTGTATAAGTTACTAATAAATTCAAAAATCTGCTTATTTATTGTCTTTAAGGTGAAACAGAGTTCACCAGGACAGCTAAAAAATTATATTAATAGGTATAATTATTAGTTCTAAGATGATGATGACATTGTTGAGTGACTGAAGTTCGGTTTTGAAAGCAGTGTTGTTTGACTCGCTTTTTCTGTTCCTTAGCCCTATTTAGTAATATTATTCGGCTCAAATTGTGACCGCACTTGACGCAAAACTTGAAAGTATCAGCGGTAATAGTGAAGCATTCGTCGCATCTTAACAATTGTTGTCTGCAACTAGGACAGGTATTACTGTTCTTCTCCCGTTCAATCCATTTCTTACAAAACGGGCAATGCATTTTAAAAGTTATTACTTCTGAAAAATAGTTTTGAAATAACAATTATAAGAACGGATATCTATCTACAGTTAGTGCAATCCAATACTTTTCAATACTTTTTTTTAATCAGGGAAGTGTCTATAATCTCATAACGTGACTTATGTGACATACAAAATAATTATGAACATTATTATGATGAACATGTGTAAGTGATTTAACCACTTTTTCCGCACACTATGGGGCCGATACTTAGACTATCTGAGTACCTAGCATGATAGGTTTTATGCACACGTTTTAAGTGACGTTTCAATACATTTTCGCCCTATGCTAGGTGCTCTGATAATGCCTTTATAAGGCTCTGAAATACATATGGTGATACGACGTTCACCGGGTCATCTAGTTTATTTATAAATATAATAATACAACTAGATTCATAATATTAGTCCAACATTTAGGTTGTTGGTAGGTACTTACACAAATCATACTAAGTATAAGTAAAAGAAAAACTCACAGTTATTAGAATAGATATTTTAATTACATTATTTTAACATCAACAATATGAAACATAATTAAAAACAAAGGCTTAAAAATAAAATCAATCGTTTGTCCATTCATCAGACTCATCAGTAGCAAATGGATCCTTTGTCTCTTCCTCCGAGTCACTCCAACTGTCTCTTTTCATTGTCTTTCTCTTTCTCTTGCCTTGCACAATTAAATCTGGTGATGGAGTATGTTGGTCAGAAGAATCACTCTCGCTTGGCGCTCTGACCTTTCTTTGCCGTTTTCTAGGGTTACCTGATCAATAGTATATTTCATTACTAGTTCGGAAAGGCTGTCATTACAACGAGTTCCGACAAATGTCTGCACGAGCCGAGGCGCAGCCGAAGGCGAGTGTTGACAGTCGGAACAAGTTGCAATGACGGTTCCGAACGTGTACTGAACGACTATTTTTAATACAGTTGCGAAAAAATGAAGTAATTTTATAAAATAATAATATAAACAACGAAACTAGCAAAGAAAATTTCTACAAAATGGCGCCAACCGTAGATTTTTTTTTATTTGCTCTTCAGAGCAGGCTAAAGTTTTAGAACCATACCGCCTAGTCTTACGTAAATGTTTTTCTCTTAAATTAGTTTATTTTCTTTATTATTATTTTATTTACTTACAACGTCTTCTCGCCATCTTGGAGATGGCCGTAGAATATAAGAAGAGATTTTTTTTTTTCATTCATTCTGGTAGGCAAAGGTAACTATGCCCATACAGCCAAGTCTTCAGTAGAATTTTTTTATTGATATGAAATGAAAATGAAATTTAATGAGATGAAATCAAATGAAACCCAACCTAACTCATTCAATCAAATCATTAAATCTGATAATGAAACAAATTATTAGCTTCTTTTTAGAAATACACGTATTTGCATGAATCATAAAAACTTCTTTGTTTTTTTTTAGTAAAAACTTCATGGTTGGTTTTTCTTTTTAATAGACATTATTTTGACAGTTGGTAAAGAAAAAGCACTAGTGCGGTAATGGTAAAGAAAAAGCACTAGTGCGTAATAGCCCACTTCCCGAACGCTAAACGTCCCTGCAATATGCCACTTTTTGAGCAACTGTATTAAAAATAATATTACAGCTTAAAATAAACTACATGACAACATCACAATATTGGTTTACACAATGGAATTTTTAACAATAAACATCAATTTAAAGATAAGATGGTTGAATTATAATGATAAGAACTATGAGATTCTGTACAGCCGCTTATGATTTCACACATTTTACTTGGATTTTTAGGTAGGTATAATTAATAGTTAGGTAGTTTACATCAAATTTATAAGGTATTAGATTTCCTGGTAGCCGCTGAAAAAACAACTGAGCTGATGTCACATTATAATTTTTTCACAATCTCTTTAGTATTTTTATAAATCTAGCGCAGATCTAGTCCAATAACGTCTAGGCGAAGTATCTTCGGCTTTGACCAACAAAAATCATCGGACTATATGGATAAGGTAATCAATTAATGATTACATGAAATATAAAAGAAAGGAAATCTATCTGTGTTTGAAATAAGCTCAATGTAAAAGTCGATTAATCCTCAAATCGATCAGAATTCGTAATCGAAATCGACGCTATCTCCGTCCTCGTCCTCGAGTTCGTAATGGTCGTCGTGGAAATGCACCGCGTGCGCGTTTATGTACAATATCAGTACCCCTAGTGCGAGCGCGCTCACTTTTAGCTGTCGCATATACGATAGCTAAATTAGACGCAGTCGCTACGAAGCCTACGCCACGTTACCTAGCGAGTGCGAGTACATACGTAGCAGCTTCTGCCAGGTATCGCCCCTGCGATACCGGAAATAGTATTTGAAATTGACAGATTAGGTTTGTTTAGTTGGTCCTTGGCTGTTTTGATGTTTGTTTCGTTCATTTCATTCGATTTTGACTGATTTGAAACCGAACTATGTGTTAAAATGTCAATGTTAGTGTCTTGTCATTCAATATCAAAGAGTCAACGTCATTTTCCCAATAATGCTATTCTTTTATTTAGGTTATTTATATAAATATGCTCAAACATGAAAATTCGTATGAAAATTATATTTATAATATTTTTAAAAGAAATATTAATGTTATATTATCACTTTTGTAAAAAAAGTTACAGATAGTTCTAAACGAAATTAGCCGGATTCAGTGTGCACAACTAAATTTATTATTGGATGCTTAGGGTAATTGTTATGGGAAAATATTTTCACAATAAATTGATTTATTTTTGATATTGCGAATTTATGGTGTGAAGAGAATGAAATAAGTGATAAATTTTGTTACTTCATAAAACATAATAAAATATTTATACAATTAAATTGAATTTTGTGTAATATTTATTTATTAAATTTTTACGTGCACCGATTTTATGAATACGAATGGGCTAAAGGACATGTTATTAAATGGGCTTAAAATCTGAACAACTCTCATATGCGGTTTTTCTGATAGAGAATATTATCCATTATAGCCTTACAAAAACAAAAAAAAAATGGTAGCACTCCGGGAGTGCCGGCAGAAGTGAAAACTTCAATATTAACGTTGTGTTTTCACTTTTAAGTTTTCACTTCAAAAATATAACCACAGTCGTCATAATGACAATGACAATCACAATGACACAGACACATTCGCGCAAGCGCGAATGTGTCTGTGTCACTGTGATTGTGTCGTGTCGTTGTGTCACATTCGCGCGAGCGCGAATGTGACAACATGTGTGAACAATGACGAAGACAACGAAGACACAGACAAATGTGACACAATGACGAAGACAACGAAGACACAGACACATTCGCGCAAGCGCGAATGTGTCTGTGTCATTGTGTCATGCCATTGTGTCACATTCGCGCAAGCGTGAATGTGACACAACGTTCGCGCAAGCGCGAATGTGTCTGTGTCATTGTGATTGTGTCGTGTCGTTGTGTCACGACGAAGACAACGAAGACACACTGACACAGACACATTCGCGCAAGCGCGAATGTGTCTGTGTGATTGTGACGAAGACAACGAAGACACAGACACATTCGCGCAAGCGCGAATGTGTCTGTGTCATTGTGTCATGCCATTGTGTCACATTCGCGCAAGCGCGAATGTGTCTGTGTCATTGTGATTGTGTCGTTGTGTCACATTCGCGCTTGCGCGAATGTGTCTGTGTCACTGTGATTGTGTCGTGTCGTTGTGTCACATTCGCGCGAGCGCGAATGTGACAACATGTGTGAACAATGACGAAGACAACGAAGACACAGACAAATGTGACACAATGACGAAGACAACGAAGACACAGACACATTCGCGCAAGCGCGAATGTGTCTGTGTCATTGTGTCATGCCATTGTGTCACATTCGCGCAAGCGTGAATGTGACACAACGTTCGCGCAAGCGCGAATGTGTCTGTGTCATTGTGATTGTGTCGTGTCGTTGTGTCACGACGAAGACAACGAAGACACACTGACACAGACACATTCGCGCAAGCGCGAATGTGTCTGTGTGATTGTGACGAAGACAACGAAGACACAGACACATTCGCGCAAGCGCGAATGTGTCTGTGTCATTGTGTCATGCCATTGTGTCACATTCGCGCAAGCGCGAATGTGTCTGTGTCATTGTGATTGTGCGCGAATGTGACACAACGACGAAGACAACGAAGACACAGACACATTCGCGCAAGCGCGAATGTGTCTGTGTCATTGTGTCATGCCATTGTGTCACATTCGCGCTAACGTTCGCGCAAGCGCGAATGTGTCTGTGTCATTGTGATTGTGTCGTTGTGTCACATTCGCGCTTGCGCGAATGTGTCTGTGTCACTGTGATTGTGTCGTGTCGTTGTGTCACATTCGCGCGAGCGCGAATGTGACAACATGTGTGAACAATGACGAAGACAACGAAGACACAGACAAATGTGACACAATGACGAAGACAACGAAGACACAGACACATTCGCGCAAGCGCGAATGTGTCTGTGTCATTGTGTCATGCCATTGTGTCACATTCGCGCAAGCGTGAATGTGACACAACGTTCGCGCAAGCGCGAATGTGTCTGTGTCATTGTGATTGTGTCGTGTCGTTGTGTCACGACGAAGACAACGAAGACACACTGACACAGACACATTCGCGCAAGCGCGAATGTGTCTGTGTGATTGTGACGAAGACAACGAAGACACAGACACATTCGCGCAAGCGCGAATGTGTCTGTGTCATTGTGTCATGCCATTGTGTCACAGTCGCGCAAGCGCGAATGTGTCTGTGTCATTGTGATTGTGCGCGAATGTGACACAACGACGAAGACAACGAAGACACAGACACATTCGCGCAAGCGCGAATGTGTCTGTGTCATTGTGTCATGCCATTGTGTCACATTCGCGCTAACGTTCGCGCAAGCGCGAATGTGTCTGTGTCATTGCGAATGTGTCTGTGTCATTGTGTCATGCCATTGTGTCACATTCGCGCTAACGTTCGCGCAAGCGCGAATGTGTCTGTGTCATTGTGATTGTGACGAAGACAACGAAGACACAGACACATTCGCGCAAGCGCGAATGTGTCTGTGTCTAAGCGCGAATGTGACACAACGACGAAGACAACGAAGACACAGACACATTCGCGAAGCGCGAATGTGTCTGTGCCGGGCGGTCGGATGTCGCCACAACACTATTTAATTGTTTGAGTCATACGTCGCGTGACCGCAAGTGTGTTCTTTTGTCGTCTCTTGTTTTACGAGCAATGTATAAAAATTAAGATAAGATCGTCGCTTTCGACGTCACGTGACCGTGACGCGAGTTTGAAAGTTTTTACCCACCCAGCGCCGCTAAAGAAGTTTTCACTTCAAAAAATATTAGAAGCGCCATTTATTTAATAACTAAATATTAAATCCAATCTTTTTGCATCGTTATATTATTTCTACACAAATAAACATTGGTTGAATATCGTTTTTTAAAGCATATAATGTACCTTAATGTTAATAAAATATTTAAAAACAATGGCAAAATATAATAAACAAATAAAACCAACAAATTATTTCTGATAAGTATGATTAGGATGTATGGTATTGATACCTTAGCCTCATAATGGAATCTTTAAAAACATTACCTCAGTCACTGTCAGTCATGTTGTCACACTTGTCAGTTGTCATTTCACTTGTAGGGTTGTACCTATGTTCATATAAAAAATATATCGATATTTCAAAAAGATCGACACCAATCAAGTACTTGTATTAAACTAGTCTAGTAGAAATAAACTAAAAAACTAACCTTTGCAATAACGAAACGCAGACATATTGTCCGCGAGGACAGCACTTGTGGCAAAACTTCTATAATCTGTGAGTGGTATTTATGGTCACTTGTTTTCGTTCGTCATTAATATTTACGTTTCATTTATATTTATAAATTGATTTGTTTCCTTTCTTTAGTGTTTTACTCATAATTAACCCGACCCCTATTTAATATTATGGACTAGTTTAATACAAGTACCTGACCAATATCGATCTCCTCAAAACATCGACATATTTCTCGAACATCCCTACCATAGTGACATCCAAGAGAATAGTGTTGCCAAAATCAATAATAACTGTGGGTTGCAATTTAGTTTTTAAAACAATATTTTTCTAAATGATAAAGCTAAAAATTAGTGGTTCAAAAAAAATTAAAAAAATTATGCAAATTTTTAATATTTTATGTACTTTCATAAAAGTATAATCTCATCTCTGTTCTTAGCCGTTCCGAATAAAAGCCCAGCCTCCATAGAAAAACCAAACATGTTCCGCTTCGCTAGAAATAACGCAAACATATTTAAACATATTTCTATAAACTTGCACCACTTAAAGAATATAAGAAGAAAGAAGAAGTAAGGTAGGTAGTAGATTTAAACGTCACGGAATATAATCCAAGAATAGGTTCTTTGCGGCAGTTGTAGCAACTAAAATCAATCTTCAATCGATCGGAACATGCAGTTCAAAAATGAAAAACCGGGTATAGTATCCCTTAATAATGATAGAGAAACACATTGTGTCATATTATCTCTTTTTGTGGGACTTCGAAATCGCTAGACTTGGCAACCAGTGTGACCAAAGTTAGTAGATTTCTACTTTTTCGGTAGATTTTGAGGAACTTGCAACAGCTGCTAGTAGGAAAAAAATATCAGTATATTTTGGTAGAATTTGCAATTTTTTGGTATATTGGTAGTATTTTTTCGAAAGAAGATGGCAACTCTCTTCTATAATCTATTCTTTTATGGGAATTCCCCCATTATGTGAATCAGAATCAGTCTATCTCTTTCTAAACACACGTACTCAAAGAACAAACACTCAAAGCCTGGCCGGGCTTCCCCCGAAGGTAAATAATTGTTTAATCTATTTTCATTCATTATAAATTTATTTCTGTTGTTCATTCGCTATCATAGCGTTGATAAGTTTTGGAGTGAAGTTGGCAAGATGTGTGATTCGAATAATAAACCGAAGTATGAAAATCCTGCCTGTGTCAAACGCTAAAGTAGAACGAATATTTTCTGATATTAATAGAATTAAAACTCGTGACAGGAACCGTTTTCACAATAAAAATGTAGCTGCAATCATGCATGGGAAAGAAGGTCTTCGACAAATTGAAGATGGTTGCGCAAATTTTGTCCCAGACAAAGATATGCTAAAATTAATGGAAGCTAAAAATCTGTATGATAATATAAATGAAGATTCCTAAGTGATAGTGACTGACGAATTCCTGAAGATAAATTTATTTGATTTGTGTGATTATGATGAAACTCTGATGTTTAATTTATTTGATTTTTTTGTTTGATTTGTGTAATTGTGATAAATGAACCTTCATTGAGAATAAAACCTACCTATTGTGACTGAATTCCTGATGTTAAATTGATTGATAACCCAGTTAATTTTATAGTAGATTTTTAGTAGACTCCAGCTTATTATAAGTAGATTTCGGTAATTTTTCACCCTATGTTACAGTAGATTTGTCAATTTAAATCTGGTCACACTGTTGGCAACACTGTTGTTTATTTCTAGAATGTCGGATAAAATTTGCAGGTTATTAAGTTTTTTGTCATAAACAATAATAAAAAATACTTATTCCGTGCTAAAGTTGTAATAATAATATATTATTGAGTGTTATAAACTGGATGGCAAAGTTTATGTAAACTCAGATTAGCAGAAACAAACTCTTAACAGTACCTACCTTGTTCCTTATGTTGTAACTTGTTTCAGGCATGAAGAAAACAAAATTACATTATCAGTAATGTAAAGTTGATATGTAATCTACGCGTAGGACTGTCATAGCTTTGAATACATACTCAATATGATTAAAAACATTTGGTTTTCCTCTATGAGCGTTCACGTGGATTCCTTGTTTTCAAAGCCAATTTTTCACAGGTTTGTATTTCCTAATAAATTTGCATGATTGTTAGATAAATAAAAATACTTTGTATGACAGCTATTCAAACTACAAGTATAATATTATATTATGTTGTCCAGGATGATTGTTGGAAGAACTTAGGGCAAGATTTATTACTACTACTGCTTGATGTAAAAACTCCAATGTTAAAAATTCTTGAAGGAATGAAGCTTTACCGAGTAATAGATATAGGTTATTTAAAGTTTATGTTTTTTATAAAGGCTACCTGTGAGAAACTGGGAGGCCACTAATATATTCATAGTAATATAACTATCAAATACTATTTCAGCCGCTGGAGCCAGATCTGAAGTTGTCATCTAGTACTATCTTGGCAGTGGCACTGCAACAACACTTGGCTGAACAAGGAACACAGTCAGATACACTGAGACAAATTCAGCGAACTGCCTTCAATAGATATATGTAGTTTCAACAGATAACAATGTTTAAAGTTTAGTTGATGTACAGTACATACCAAATATATATATAAATTAGTTTTTTGTTGGCTTACTGGTTTTTTTTGGAATAAAATTAAAACAGCTACATATTTATTTGAATAAGTGTGTGTATTTGAAGTGAATAATACTTACTACCTATAACATTATTTAAATCTTTGTAATATTTATAAATTGGTTCAAGAAATATGAGATTGGAATTCGATCTGATAATATCACCATTGTAGTGTTTTGAGCAACTCAAAGTTAGTGTAGCAGTAACATAGAGTTTAAATTTTGGTTGACTTTTGAGCTTTCCGAGTAGTGCAGCTCTGCTTTCAATAATCTGTAACAAAGACAAAAATATCAGTAGATGCACCAAAATGAAAGAATATAAAGGTCTGTCTTTGAATACTCAATTGTTTACAACTAATGAATGTTTTAGACATATTATTAAATAATTTAGAACTACACAATTATATACAAACAGTATCAATAAAACTAAACTGACCAAGTTGAATAACTTGCTCTGAAGTTGTTCTCCGGACCAGTTGATTACACATCCTTGTCTTCATTCTTCACACTTCCATCGGTACCATCCTGACCTGAATGAATATGAACACTAATTTAGTTATGATAGTAAATGTCATTCACTGAGTAGGTGGTGTAAAAGCTGATTAGATAAATCATAAGGTTCATCGGTATCAGATTCTATGTATAAAAATCAGAGTTTTTATTCTCTACTTATGCTTGGCTTTACAGTAGATAGTACTGAATAAACTATGGAAAATATTATAAGTTATACAGCAAGGTGAGAGTATGTAATGTTTTTTTTATGAAAGCTATTGGTAAGTGATTAGGTACAAGAAGTAAAAATGTCCTTGAAAGATTGAGTACTTAGTCAATTCCCTGACTGATGGTTGTACAGAAAGTAGGATAAATTAAAAGTGCACAATAATATATAAACAGTTTCAATAAGATTAAACTGACCGATTAGCTTGCTCTCAAAACTGTTCTCCGGACCAGTTGATCACACATCCTTCATTCTTTACACTTCCATCGGTACCACCTTTATCCTGACCTGAATGAATAAAAACAGTAATTTAGTTATGGTAGTAAGTGTCATTCGCTGAGTAGGTGGTGTATAAGCTGTTTAGATAAGTTATGTTTCCTTTATGGAAGTTATTGGTAAGTGATTAGGTGACAAAAGTAACAGGAAAAGACAAAAAGAATTTGTAATTCTGAAAGATTGAGTACTTAGTCAATTCCATCAATGATCCTATAGATACAGAAAGTAGGATAATCAATATAAATGACAATATGAGACATTCACAAAATACCAATTCTCAGGTAGTAGTACATTTTATCTAGATTTTTACTGAAATTACCATTCTAACCTATCCTTTCTTGTTTGGGTGGTTAGAAAATGAGATCTAATAAATATAATCTTGAGACCTTTCGTAAATAAAAGCAATGGTAAGAAACAACCTGCAAAGACAGTTTAGCAAAAAAAATAACTCACCTTTACCATAGGAGTATCATAACAGAGAAGGAGTCCTAGGCAAGCGTGATCCAGTCTTTGCGAAATATATAATTTGGATGGAGATCCAAAAGCAGCTCGGCCTTGGAATGACCATCAACAGAGTCGCTTGGTGCTTTGGGAGCTCCGTTTCTCGTTTGATTTTTGCAAAACTACACTAGCACAACTATAACATAAGAGTCACCACTTTCACTATATTTTTACTTCTTAGAAGTTATAAACACTGCAATTAATATAATTTGCAAATTTATTTATAATTATTATGTGAGTTGTTACTCTTTTTATTGGTTCCTATTCCAATATAATTTTAGATATGAACCCTATTTTGGTTCAAACTCGAACCATTTCGCACAGATAGGCTAATAGTTAGTACTGCCACACCAAGAAATTTGCGGTGTTGCTGCGATATCGCCGAGCAAGCCGGAGACGCAATCGCAGAGGCGTCTAACTGTGGCTCAAACTCGCATATATCAGCGTAACGGTCAAACATCATCGCATGCGATGGTCATCTTGCGATTACGTAGCGACTTCGCTACGTAGGCTAGCCAAATACTCGCAATGCAAGCTTCTCAAAAAATCTTATAGGGGGCTCTGCTTAGATCTCCATACAAAATTGGTGGCTTGCGATACGAAGGCGATACGTTCGTATGCATGTGCAAAACTCGCACTAGGCCCTCTGACCATGGCGCTGCACCATTCGTATACCTGACAAGAAAAACTGCACTCAGAAATATACTAAAGAGATAAACTTCAAACTTCAAAATCATTTATTCAATAAAATCACAAGGATCATTTAGAATCGTCTTACATACTAGGTGATTCTAGGTGCCAGATAAATTATACGAGTTCTATGAGTTCCGATCGCGAAAGATTGTAAAACTCCCAAAAAATTAATTCTTAAATTCGCGTGCCAGTTCCCCGCGAGCCTAGAAGAACGGGCAAGAAACTACGGCCTGGCTCCTACCATAATTTTGTATGATCGTCAATGCCCATATTATATTTGGGCACGGCTTTGCAAGGACTGTACACGGTGAACGAACTCTTTGAGCATATCTTCGGTTCATGATAGAAAAATGAATTAATAACACAAACAGCACCACTGCATCAGTAAAAGGTACGTCCGATGGTAGCACGCACGGGATTTTCTACTGAAATTTCGCAGATCCTTTCGTAGAAAACTTGTAATTGTTCTTATGTATCTATTGTTAAGTATTTATTGTGTTTGTAGTACTGTAGCTCTACCATAAGTTTGTACTATAATAGCTAGCGTCGTTTGTACTATAATAGCTAGCGTCTTTAGTTAAAAAAAATTATGAAGATTTTTACAGCGCCTCTAGCGGATAGTTGGGTACTAAAATTCGTAATACTAATATTGACGTAACTACTGTAGTAAAGTCAGGCGATTTTACTGTGACAACTCATTGTAGAGGTATTGTATGTTTCCAAGAAACAAATAAATATCTAGAGAGGGAGAGAACTCTTCATAGTAGATACCTTGTGGACGATGTGGGTGCGGGGGCATGGTGCCGGGGGGGTGGTCGTGCTGCGCCCAGTGGCGCGGGTCGGCGCGGCGGCAGGCGGCGCCGTACGGGCAGGGCGCCGTCGGCCCCGCGCCGTAGTCCCAGTCCTGCGGGTGGGAGAACTCGGCCTTGTGCTGCGGGTTCTTCCTGGAATTACAATATCACGTTATGTATGAAGTTTTGACGACCAGCAACTATTAGAGTTAACAATGGTACCAAACTCTAGTGTTAACGCAATAATACAGAAAATGTAAATAAACTTGCAAGCACACTGAAAGGTTACCGTCCCGCGAGACGAGATCCCTAAGCCGTCTTGTTGTATGCTCCATATAAAGTCGTAAATCGTAGAAGGCTTCATTTTCATTCTCGAGTAGATTTTTCAGAACTTCATTTATATCATACATACTTTCACTATATTGTATCAGCAAACTTGTTCTTATATGAAAAATCTAGTGTCAATACTTACCTATAACAGTTGGCACCATAATTGCAACGTTCTCTGGGTCGGGGCGGCTGCTTCGCGGTGGGTGCACCATCGTTGGAAGAGCCCTGGAATAATAAGAACCTCTTATTTACTACGTTTTTATGTGATAGCTTGCAGATCACCTGATATTGACGACAACAACCCCTAAGCTGCTGTCAGTCTGCTACCTTTTAAGAACTATATAGTATGAGTAGAGTATGCTTATAAAAGGAATACAGAATACCTACAGTTGTAGCATCGACACGATAAGAAGAAGAATAAAAGGAGAGTTGTTCATCTATTTCGAATTGCCACTACAGAAAACAAGTCTAAACAATAATCTTAACTTACTGGTGTGTCGTGACTTGATCCAGCTTTCGCTGCGTCAGGGTCTTTCTTAATTTCTTTTTTATCATCTGGTGTTAAAGGTTCTTTTTTAACAGCAACTTCTTCGTTGCGATCTTTTTCTGGGCTGGATGGATCTGTCTCTGCTTCGTAAGCGCTTTCCGAGTCGGTGTCGACGTCGCTAGGAGCTTTGCGTTCTTCCGTATCTATTGGGCACGATGGCGCTAAATTTGCCTCTTTAGGGTTCTGTAAAGATGTATTTATAACTGTTGGGTTTTGTGAGTGTGTGTTGACATCTGTTGGGTTCTGTGAGTGTGTTTACATCTGTTGGGTTCTGTGAGTGTGTTTACATCTGTTGGGTTCTGTGAGTGTGTTTACATCTGTTGGGTTCTGTGAGTGTGTTTACATCTGTTGGGTTCTGTGAGTGTGTTTACATCTGTTGGGTTCTGTGAGTGTGTTTACCTCTGTTGGGTTCTGTGAGAGTGTGTTTACATCTGTTGGGTTCTGTGAGTGTGTTTACATCTGTTGGGTTCTGTGAGTGTGTTTACATCTGTTGGGTTCTGTGAGTGTGTTTACATCTGTTGGGTTCTGTGAGTGTGTTTACATCTGTTGGGTTCTGTGAGTGTGTTTACATCTGTTGGGTTCTGTGAGTGTGTTTACATCTGTTGGGTTCTGTGAGTGTGTGTTTACATCTGTTGGGTTGTGTAATATTACTATACTCACATTTTCTTGTAACTCTTTGTTCACCTCATCGGGGTCTTTCAGTTCTGTTTCTTCATCTGTAGTGTTTTGTGTATCAGTGTTGTCATCTACTGAGTTCTGTACTATAGAACTTAGCTGTGTGTCTGCTACTTTAGTTCTTTGGAATTCTTTGTTAGGACTTTCTGGCTCTTTTTTCACTTTCTTAGCATCAAAACTAGGATCAGGACTGTGTTGTCTTTTACTAGGAGTTAGGGCATTGTTATTTGTATTTTCATCTTTGCTTTGATTGTTTGTTGCATTTGGTTGTTCTAGATTCAGTCCTAGATTGTCCTGTGCTAAAAGTAGGTATATAAGATTAAGAAAAATTACCACAGAATCACTTATCTTCAATAGTGTTTGCTCTTTCCAAACTACATATTTATTTTACTTTAAAACTAAAAATGTAACTTACCAATCAAAGATTGGGATTCACCTTCCATTGTTTCATCAAATACCAAATTCAGTGTATTTAACTCATCATCAGTAACATCATATTCTGGTTTATAAGTGTAATGTTTATTTGTGTAATAACTAGTGGCTCTGGTTGGTGCATTGACTGGTTCTGTACTAATTAGTTGGCCGTCCCCACTATCATCAAGTTTTACTGGTGGATTTGTTAGATTGGGGTTCAGTGTCTGTGAGTCATGACAGGAGACCAGCTCATACCAGTGTGAGTCTGGTAGTAAACCAAAGTGGTCAGTATTTGACAGTGACACATGTTCACCTGTACTCAGTACTAATGTTTTCTGCGTGCTTAGTTTGTTGTAGAAGCAAGGATTTTGATGTAGCTGGAAATGTTAAAAATAAGTAATAGTGACTAATTAGAGGTTATTTAAAATTATTAAATTACTATTTTGAAATTGTTGTTGACAGATTTTCCAAGGAAGAAATTAATAACATAATTGAAGCATAAATTTAATAATAAAGATTACAATAATAACTTTAATCTTAACTCACCGACTTTAATATTACTGAGTCATCAGTAACTTGAATTACAGCATGATTTCGAGATACTCTTTGGTCTTCACACTGAAAGAAATAATTGTATTATTCATCTTACTGATGTATAGTTATATACTTACATATTTATAGCCAGGTGTACCTATATTGTTTTCTGATTGACTCTTTCTATGTACTACATAAGAGCCTACTCAACGGCGGATCCAGGGGGGGGGGTCATGGGGGTCATGACCCCCCCCTGAGCTAGTTCCAGGACTTAGGGTGGACCACTAATTGAACATAATTATTATATTTAAGTATACATTTTGTCACCATACAGAATTAATGTAACTAAGTACATATGTAATAACTTTTTATAATGGCAAACGTTTGGGAATTACATTATCAAAATTAAATTATAAGTTCTTGACTTGACCACGACTATGTGACCCCCCCCCCTGGGCACCAAAGCTGGATCGTGACCCCCCCCCCCTGGCGCCAAAGCTGGATCGTGACCCCCCCCTGGCGCCAAAGCTGGATCCGCCCTTGCCTACTCTGGGTGAGAGGTGGTGAAACTTAACTTCAACAGATGGGCGAAATAGCCGTTACCTATACACGATTTTAGGATAGGTAGGTACTTACGTTTAAAAGTGAATCACCTCTACCGATTATATGTGTTCCAACTTTTAGAGGAACTTTACAAGGCTCTTCAGTATCTATGCGAATTAGTTTAAATCCCATGGTAAGAAGAAAAACATGAAGTTTACATAATCAGGAAAACGCTCAAATATTTCGAATTGCGCGAGGAATCACAAAACAAACAAACAACATGAAAGCGAAAAAGCTAAAAGCGTCAAGATAAGATAAATGTCTTTGTCATACATCAGCTTTCAGTGTTTTTGCTTTGTCTACTTCAAAGTCAATTCAAACTGACATGACATAAAAAACCTTTTAAAACGTCAAAGACAGGGAAAACAATACATTTTGGATTATAACACTAAAAATGATGAAAACCACAAGTCTAGGGTCTCACCGGCCCCTATCCGGGCAGCTGTACAAATACACCAACGTCGTCAAGGGCTGGCAGCAGCGGTGGTTCGCTGTGGACCCTGAGACCGGAGTGCTCTCGTATTATCTGTTCGATGGCCCCGGAGACACCGTGCAGCCCGGCCAGCCGGCGAGAGGAGAGGTAAGAACCAGCCTTTTGATACACTAGATCCAGTGATCCTAGTAGATAGTTAGATCAGTGCCTTTATTCGGCACTTCTATTACTATTGCCAGTTTTGAGCAAGGACTACAAGTCTTTTGAAATCTAGTTGGAACGACTTCGCTGGCTGGACGTGTATATCTAGGTTCACCCAGTCTGAAGACGATTCCATGTTCTATATGAATTTACAGAATGTAGAATATTTGAGTTTGAGTTTTAGTAGAAATATTCCCAGCTAAGAATATGGTTTGTGAATAAACTAGCACTTTAGCTATATTGAAGGTACGTTTCATAAGTCATCTTGATGAGTAGTGCATCACTTTGTATTATTCAGGCACACCTAGCAGCTGCAGTGATATGTCCAAGCGATGAAGACTCCAGAACCTTCACCATCAACTGTGCATCGGGTGACATGCTGAAGCTCCGAGCTACGGATGCCAGGGCCAGGCAGGAGTGGGTTAATGGACTGAGGGCCATTGCTGAGATACACACTAAAGTAAGAAATCACTGAATATGTTTATACAAGGAGCTCGGAGTATGTACTTACATAGTTGTGATACTATGTCATATAAATGACAAAGTTGCTATACAGGGGAAGACCTGGGTTTTTTTATACATTAGAGACTATAATGCTTGACTGCAATCTCACCTGATGTTAAGTGATCTCACCTGATGCAGCCTACAGTGGTTATAAAAGACCTTAAACAAAGAGCCCAAAGCAGAGGCTTATACCCAGCAGAGTGCTATTACGGGCTGCTGGTTACGATGATGATGATAGGTGTGTTTGTTATTTCCAGGCTATGGGTGCAAACCCTCTGCTTCAACCTCGAGAACAGTTGGCAGTCCATGATGCCATGGCCTCGGCCCGACAGCAGCTTCAAGCCACAGAGATGAGGTATGCTAACTAATTCTAAAAACTGTAACCACAACACTTAGACAGTATGATGGTTTCTCTGACTATATCTATGTGTCAATTATTACATAGGGCATCCAATAATTACACAAGTCAAATATGGCCTCTTTGGTGGACTACCTCTGCTGACCAAATAGGGGCCAGTGAGACGATTTTTAGTAATAAAATCGTAATGTATTATTCCCAATATTTTTGGCATTTATAAAGTTTTTGATTTGACTAATCTTGAGTGAAATTTCTGAAAACTAGATTGGGTGAGATTTGCCACGACCCTTCTAAAGGGCTCGCGTAATTAATAGATGCCCCCTTAGAGTACTGAAATGTCAGTAAATGGTTTTGTATTGTTGCAGTGACGCAGCTCTCGCCAGATGTATTGAATCAGCTGAGTCGCCCTTCCCTCACACAGATCCTGACTTGCTTCTTTTAAAAGTAAGCACAATGGGATATTTATCTTAATGGATTATTTACATGACGCATGCAACTGTGCCGAAATATCGGGAAATAATCAAACTCACAAATCATGCTAAATATCCTGTTTATAAAGAAAATTGTTCAAAAACGTGATTGTTTAAAATATTATATATTTTGTTTTTGTATGTTTGCGTAATTATTTTACACTCAAATACAACGCGGTCGGAAAAAGCATAACCCCCTATCTTATAAAAAGTTAGCGTTGACTTTAAGTGATCATTACGTATGGTAATCAATGCTTTAAGTCTGCGCTAACTTTTTATAAGATAGACCGTTAGTCTATATTCATCCTTAATTCGGCTCTGAAATGTTCTTTATCGTACATCATTTTATCTTTAAAACCATTTAAAACACTCGTGTTTTACTTAGTTTGTTAAAATGATTTGTTTATTGCGTTCCAGGCGACGTCAGCGGCGAGCATGCAGTGCTTGCTGCAATGCCTCGGCATGCTGCACCGCCAGCAGCAGTACGCCACCGTCAGCCTCTCCAAGAACTCCGACATCGATCATCATTAGTTACTGGTTGTTAGACACGGCCACGGTATCTGACAAAGGGAATCACTGTTTGCCATCATAAACCCTATCAAAATCCTGCTACATAACATCTGTTAAGTGGCCATAAACTATAACCAAAGTACATAATATAATATATGTAGGTACTTTGGTTATAGTTTATGGCTACAAGGCCATAAACTATAACCAAAGTTTCATAGATTGAAATCGAAGCTTTGGTTGCTTTCGGCTTGGCCGTAACTGTATGTTTTAAATATATACGATAAAGTTGATCGATTTGTACTGCCATAACTTTGTCATCTTTAGTACCATTTTCTAGGACTGCCATAAATCCATCTACTACCTGAACCGCCAGACTGGCATTTTGTAGTTGTTTAGCGTTACTCCATGAGTAGAACCAGAGAACCCCTTGAAATGTAGTCGAGTTTCGTGATAAAAATGTTGATGTAGTTAGGTAAGGTACTAGGATTGTACCACAGAATAGGTACATATTTTTTTTCTTTTAAAACTTATGTACTGTACTTGTATATGTTTATATTTCTGGTACTTCCATGTATAGTCCAGTCAAAATAGACATTCCAGTTTGCATTAATTCCCAACAAGCTGGATTTTTGTACAGGCCTTGAATACGTCATTACAAATGATATGTCAAAAGTCCCCATCGATCCCGCTTGTGCGTTGTTTTTTATTCGAGGTTAAAGGTCATAAATTTGCATTTTTTGCGTATATCTCTGAAACAACGAAAGCTATCGCAAAGTGGTTCAGGCAAAGTTTGTACATCGTAAATTTGTCTACAAAAATACCTCAACACTTTTCTTCTACAAAGCATCGTTTTCGAGATATAGTGACTTTAGACCGCAGGAAAGTCGTCGAAGATACTGCGTTTTTTTCATTGCAGCCGTTTTATCTGCTTCATTGCCACAGAACAAACAGTATTTCTTGAAATTTAATGAAAGGGGTGATGGGTTCGATGGGTTAGTCCTCCTCCAAGGTAATGAATCGTCTTTTTGTTTCAAGAAATACTGTTCGTTCTATGGTAATGAAGCAGATAAAACGGCTGAAATGAAAAAAACGCAGCATTTTAGTGGATTTTCCTGCGGTCTAAAGTCACTATATCTCGAAAGCGATGCTTTGTAGAAGAAAAGTGTTGAGATATTTTTGTAGACAATTTTACGATCTACAAACTTTGTACGAAGCATTTTTCAATAGCTCTCGTTGTTTCAGAGATATACGCGAAAAACGCAAATACCCAGGTTAAAGTCATAAATTTGCGTTTAAAAGTCATAAACGAGAGCTATCGAAAAATAGTTCCGACAAAGTTTGTAGATCGTAAAATTGTCTACAAAAATATCTCAACACTTTTCTTCTACAAAGCATCGTTTTCGAGATATATTGACTTTAGACCGCAGGAAAATCGACGAAGATGCTGCGTTTTTTTCATTTCAGCCGTTATATCTGCTTCATTGCCATAGAACGAACAGTATTTCTTGAAACAAAAAGACGATTCATTACCTCGGAGGAGGAGTAACCCATCGAACGCGTCACCCCTTTCAGTAAATTTCAAGAAATACTATTGGTTCTGTGGCAATGAAGCAGATAAAACGGCTCAAATGAAAAAAACGCAGCATCTTCGACGATTTTCCTGCGGTCTAAAGTCACTTTCGTTGTTTCAGAGATATACGCAAAAAATGCAAATTTATGACCTTTGACCTCGAATAAAAAACAACGCACACGCGGGATCGATGGGGACTTTTGACATATCATTTGTAATGACGTATTCAAGGCCTGCACAAAAATCCAGCTTGTTGGGAATTAATGCAAACTGAAGTCATAATTTTAGTCTATTTTGACTGGACTAGTAGGTATATGTAAAAGAGGCGTCTGTGTCATCAACATGTACTCATGATAGGTATTATTTATTTTTATTTGTAAATAAACTCTTTGTAAATACTTATAGAGATCGCAATCAGACCTCGTAGATTGTTTTTGACGTCCAATTTCTGACAATCGACAGACACTTGTTTTTGATTTGCCTTTCAAAGTTTATAATAGCGATTTCTTAATTTTCTATTTATATTATATTACATTCCTAGAAATTATTAAAAATGTGCGATCAAGAATTCAGGACTTTACGTATTGATCCCCGCTACCCGTTTACAAATCAAACGAAGTAAGTATTCTACGAAAATTCAAATAAGCGCAGGGTTTACTAACTCTAGCGACCTAACACTGGTATTTAAGGCGTCTGCATAGGTAGGAACCATGCAGACGAGTACCTATATGGCAATTAGATTCAATTCAATATTAAGGTAACTACCTATACACGTGATGTTACGCAATACTGCAGCAATGCGCAGAGCTTGCAGTAACCTTGAAAAGACCGTCGCGATCGATATCAAAAGGCTTTTCTGAAAAATAGCATATAACTTACAGGCTCTGATAATCTGAGTCTAGTAACTATTATTTTCATGTGACTGCCCACAAAGGATATGTTGTAACTTAGAAAAATCAATTGTAATCAAACTTACGACTATAGGTACAGTATTTACAAAATTTACATTGTCATATAAAATACATAAGAAACAGTTGAGCTACCTACAGACCGTTGCAAACGATCTATAGATAGTTCAACTGATCCAAATCAGTACCAATCGGATGCGTGCCCAAGATATTGGCTGCATTGCCGCGCTGAACAGCAATGCTGATAAGCTGGGCCAGAAACTCACCAGCCCTCGGGTCACGCGTCGCTTCGAATAGACGCCCAGAAATAATTTTGAAAACTTGTAAAAATTGTAATTGTAAATTCTGAAACCTCTAAATTGTAACAGAGCGTGCTACGACAACTACTGCGACTACTACAAGTGCACGCGGCTGCTCGGCCCCATCGACGACTGCAAGATATTCAAGCGCTACTTCGAGACGATCTGCCCTAACTTCTGGATCAGCCATTGGGATGAACTGCGGGACAAGGGCGCTTTCCCCGGACCGATTTGAGGGAATATAATAAAGCTGTGTCGTTCATCTCTTGTTTTATTGCTGTGACTAGTAGGTACTAATACTATCCAACCATAGATTACTTTATAAGGAAATAGTATCTACTTGACTAGAAACGAGTAGACGTGTCATCATGGAGCAGAAGAAACCATTTCTTATTAGACTAGTTAGGGGATTCTTCAATCAAACCTGACTTAAAAGAGGCGTTGGCACCCTCTTTCGCACTTCTAGGAGAAACATGAAAACTATTTTAGTGTCGTTAGCCCCCTGAGCGATAGAGCCTAATTGGTATACTACATGTGCTCAATGCCTACCACCATTAAAACAACTATTGGAACGAACGAATTTATTTCACTAAAATCACATCGTGATCACATTACCTAACATAAATAAAGATGGCGCGCGTAATACTTAGATCCTGCCAGCGAAGGTGCCCTCGCCGCGCTGCGTGTCCCACTTGTCGACCCACTCGTTGGGGCACATGCTCCGGTACACGCGCTGGAAGTAGTAGCACGGCTCGTACTTCTCGCCGCGGACCTTCTGGCAGCGGTGGAAGTCCAGGTACGACTGGTAGCAATGTCTGGAACATACATTCAATATTTTCCTTTTCAAAACTTAACAAAAAAGAACATTATCATACTAATTATAAGTACATGCGACAGTTTGTATGAACGGATATGATTGTTACTCTTTCATGGAAAAAACTACTGAATGGATTTTAATGAAAAAGTCGCAGGCACCAGCTGGTACTCGAATATAAACACGGGATTAGACCCCACTATTAGGTTTCCCTAAGTAAATATAAATAAATAGGTCGCACGCATCGTAACGATGTACTCGGTGGGTAGTTGTTAGTATACGCTGTGAGTGTGACGACTGGTTCAGACTTGGTCCGCATTCACGGTTCTCTACACAATAAGACCATTCTAACAAGAATACTATTGGAAAAAATGAAATATAGAAATAGTGTCGGTAGATATTCTCAGGAAGGACCAGTAGGTAACTAGATACAAGTACTTACTCGAAATACCTTGATGGGCGTTCAATGGGCGCTGTCAAAGACACGTCCAGACAATCAAATTGGAAAGTGTCCTTGGTTAGGAAAGAACCCAGTCACTCAGCAGTACCAATAGGTGCATTGGTGGGTAGGACAACAGCTTGTGGAGTAACATTACCTGGTCTGGTTGGTGTTGGGGAAGCGCGGATCAAAAGGCGCTGTTTTGATGTCGGCCTGCGTTTTGATCATCTCGGGCATTTTGCTGCAAAGAACACACACATTCACTATCATAGCTCTTTATTACGAAAACCTGTTTCATACATTGAACATTACAACTACACTAGCAGGACTATCTGGGGTCTGAACTAATACAATAAACTCGAGTCATGAGAGAAATTAAAATATTTATACGAGTAAATACATTCAGCTAGACGCCACTATAACACTATACCGATACAAAACTTAACCCTAGATGCTTAAAATACGAATGTTATTTTTTTAATACATAAGGTATAATATTCTATTAAGTCTATATTTAGATAGATAATGTCTATTTGACGAGCGGTCTAGTTTTACGCTCTTCTTCACAAGAAGTCTCTCTATATTTCTTAACCTCTTGCATGTAGAGAGACCAGGCATCCTTCGGGGTATTGTCAACAGTCTGCTCGTCGATAGCTTTAGCTTTCTTAACGACACCTGTTTTAAGGACTCTACCCCCGCGTCTTTTACCGATAAAAGGCAAAATGGGTTTTTTTATTTCAGGCTTCTTGACGGACTCCTCCGCCTTCTTGGTCGCCTCCTGCATCTTTTTGAACATTTCGAGGAAGCTCCCGTCGTTCTTTATCACGGACACTCCCGGCTTAGATCTCGAGGACGACGCTTGAGCGAGGAGCGCCAAATCGGGTGGAGGCAGCAGCTCGGCAAAGTTCGGCCCCTCCAGGTCCGGCGGGACGCCGTATTCGACGTCGTCCACGGTGGTGGATTCCACGGCCCCCGGGGGCGGCTTCACCTCCTTGGGAGGAGACTTCGGCTCCTGCTCCTGCCGATACTTGTGCAACTTCCAGAAGCGTTTCCGATCGGCGACCGTGAACTGTCCGCGCCGTTGCTCCTCGTCGCTCGGCGTGCCGCTCGGGCTGCGCGCCTTGCCCTCCGCCGGCTTCCTGCCGTCCTTGGAGCGGGACCGGCGCCGCGACACGGAGCGCGACCGCGACCGCGACCGGGAACTGGAGCGGCTCACCGACCGGGATTTCGATCTCCGTTTAGTTTCCTTGCGCTTTCGGTCCGCTTTACGTTCTCGAGAGGAATCCGAGTCACTGGAGGGCGAGCCGGACGTGGAGCGCCGCTGCGCGCGCTTGGTGCGGCGCGCGGGCCCCGGCGCCGGGGACTTTTCGCTCGACTTCGAGCCGGACTTATCCGACCGGTCGCTGGATCCGGAGGCACTCCGCTCGCGGGCGTAACTCTTGGGAGGGGTTATCGAGCTGTCTCGGACTTTCCGGGGAGGAGTATTGGACTTGTACTTGTAGCTCCTCGGCGGGGTCGCCGACCGGTCGCGCTCCTTCTTGTAGCTCCGAGGCGGCGTCGCGGAGGTCCGCTCCCTCCGCGCCTTCGGGGGCGGCGTCGTCGACTCCCTTCGCTTCCGCGGCGGGGTCGCGACCGCTCTCCGACGGTCCTTGCCCTTGTCGCGGCCGGACCGGTACTTGGGGTCTCGATCGTCGGCGAGCGAGCGATCGCTGTCGGAGGGCGTGCGGCGGCGCGGCTCGGGGCTGCGCGAGTAGGAGGCCGCCGAGGTCGAGCCCGAGGAGGAAGCGCGGCGCGCGCGACGGCGCGAGTACTCGCGCTCGCCTGACGAGAAGCGGCGGCGCCGCTCGCGGCTGCGGCGCCGGCGCGGCTCGGACGGGTCGCGGGAGGCGCTGCGCTCGCGGTAGCGCGGCGCTGCGGCGGGCTGCGGGGGCGAGTAGTAGTCGGGCGCCGATCGGTAGTAGGCGGCGGGGTCGTAGGGGTAGGGGTAGGCGGCCGGGTACTGCGAGTAGTCGTAGGCGGGGTACTCGGCGCCGGTCCAGGGGTCGGTGCGCGGCGCGGGCGGCGCGGCGACAGGCGGCCCGGCGCCGGGGATGGGTGCGACGTACTCGCCCTCGGCGCCCGGGGGCCCGCCGTCCCACGCGCCGCGGTACGAGCTCATACTGAGTACGGTCCGAGCATAACCTGCGGGCGGCGGTTTGTAGGTGAGGTTCGCTCACACCTACAAACAGAACAACTTTGTGGTGTAGACGCAGCTCTGAAATTTTCTCTCTGACTCGAGTTTACGGTTCTCCTTTTAGGTCGCGATAGTCGCGTTGTGTGTGGATAGTTTTTGTGACGAGGAACAACAAATTACGTAATCCGAACGGGAGCCCGCGATTCGGGGATGTAAAAGCGTGATTTGAGGGTGCGATGAACGAATAATTGTGCGACAAAACATGCTATACCTTTACCGATATGCTCACCTTGTTGCGATTTAGCGTTTTTCCAAAATTTATCTTGATGGAAAATGGCAGACGAACACACTTGCTCGTTATCACAAACTATAGACTAACTAAACTAGATTTTATTTTCGAATGAACTGACACAGATGAAAAAAATTAATGCACTCTATACATAAACAATTACTACAGACTATTTAATCGTTAATTTTCCGAAATGCGAAACATATTACCTATCGAGACTGTACAACCAACCAAACAATTGACTTTTCTATCATTTCATTCTCATTCCACAGACACACAAATTTGGAAAACGGCGAGGCTGCAATAATATTGTTTTTGTTTCATTAGATTTTGAGATTTTTCGCTTCCTTTGTCGCTTTTCCTTTCTATACTTTAGTCAAAATTGACGAAATAACTTATGAGTAAATCTAAAGTAACAGCAGAATGGAAGAAGCGCGTGAAGACCGAATACATGAGACTTCGTCAGCTGAAGGTGCGTCCGTACAAAAGTTTGCAGGCAGAAGGTGTTCAACATGTAAAGTTTGTTAATTCCTCTTCTCTTTTAGCGTTTCAAACGTGCGGACGAAGTGAAGGTGGCATGGGCCCGCAACTTGCGCATCATGTCGGACGCAGTGGAGACAAGGGAATTGGAGTTTTTGGAGAAAGGAAAAAGACCGTATTGGCCGCCTTCGGCTCCGACTCAAAACCATGAGAGCCTCATGAAACGGGCTGAAGTTTACTACACTGATGGTACAATTTTTTTATATATTCTGTTAATTCACTAGCGTTATTGGTGAAGTTGTTTAATAATATCATCTTCTTTTTCAGCGTCAGGTGTGGTAACCGCTCAGCAAATTCCAACTCGAATAATCAACTCAGTGAACCACATACCCACCATGTATACCTGGGCTCCAACACAGAAGAACTTTATGGTAGAAGATGAGACTGTCCTTCACAACATTCCATACATGGGAGACGAGGTGCTGGACCAGGACGGCACCTTCATTGAGGAGCTCATCAAGAACTATGATGGGAAAGTGCATGGTATGTTGCACACTATTTTAATTATTATTAATTATTTGAATGAGAATTTTGAGAATTTATTTATTGGAACCAAAGAAAAATAATCTTACTTTAGCTTAGAACTATACATGCAATCTTATACCTAAGTACAACTAATTAATTTATTAATTAGCCATGACTGTCCCACTGCAGGACAAAGGCCTCCTTTCCCTCCTTCCACTCTTTACAATTGAATGCAGCTACAGGCCAAGATGGTAGGTATGCATTGAGTTTGTCGCACCCTATTTTAATGGCATGTATAAATAAAATAGAAATGTTTATGTTTCAGAAACATTTATAAAAATACAGGTTACACACATTTCACCAAACACAGGCATATAAATTATATGTGTTTCTAAACACACAGCATTGTTAATATATATGAAGAAGCAATTTTCAAGATCTTACCTTATATCAAGCGTTTAGTATGGCATTTCTTATCAAACCTGTCAATTCTTCCATCTTTCATCTGTCGGCGAAGCTGAGGAATCTCCGCTGCTGAGTTATCTGTGGTCTCATAGCATTTTCGAATTTTACTGAACAAGCGCGTAAAATTTTTCAAAAATAACTTTATTGTGTTTTATTTTCAGTTTTTAGTGAGTGAAAAGTGATAATTAGTTACGACTAAAAGCTTAGATAAGAATAAGTGCCAATCAAGACCAGAGCTATGGTCAAATAAACGAATTTCAGTTGTTTGTGTGATTGTGTGTGACGCTGTTTCGTATTCGTAAGAGCGTTCTGTTAGCTCTAGAAGAATCACGCAGTGCCTCCTTCTTCAGAAAGATGAAGTAGGGTACGTTGCACCGCCGCCAATAATCACCGTAAGTACACAGGGCACACTAGACGTGATCAGTAGATTGGTTCCATGTTTGATACATTAACTGTATCTATCCAGATACCATGATCAGGTATCCATCTGACATAATTAATATCGGAACAGACACAGCCGTCTTGACCCTAGTAGTCTAGAACGAGCTTATTTCTAATAACATATTTTAAAACACAAAATTCAATAAAAAACATGATAGTATATGTAAGGAAGGCTTAAAAAGGTTGATAAGTTTTAAAAGTAAATAGCATTCCTTTGTAAAATTTGGAAGGCGTTGCATAACATGCATTACCTACTCCAAGGACATTTAGTTTTGTCCAATAATAAAGAATATAAAATTATAACAGGACTATTTGGCATAGAATATGATAACCAGTTTAATGAAAGTTATATAAATATTTTAGGAGAGTTACCCTCTTGTATTGAGCTTCTATTTAGTTGGCAAACTTTACAGCCGGGCAGTTATTCAATAACTGGAAAAATCAAGTATACCTATATACATAGAAGTTTATGAACGATAAGGAGCCAAAAGATCAGGTCTAGTTCAGGTTACAAACAAAATAAAAGTATAATCCATATGCTTTTAACTTGAATGAGTGCATTTGCAAATGTACAAAAGCTAATAATTGCATTTTCAGCTGATACACAGCAATACTTAGTACAGATAAACTAAATTGACTGTTTGCAGCGAAGCAGATTTAGTTTGGTAAAAAATATTTTATTTGTAATGAAGTAAGTAGGAAACACATTCCATTCTGAATGATATATCTTCTATACCTTCACCAAATTAGTTAAAGAATTTTGAAACAAAAATTTCATCCGAGATGAAAGCTGTAATTCAGTACTTATAAAATAGAGATAATAGTAAAACATACAATCTTGGACTCCAGTTTTCTTTCCCAAAGGTTCTTAAAAAAGAGTTTCATAGAAAGGTACATCCTATTTTGGATGGTATTTATAAACATTTTCAATTGATGTCTTTGACAGATGTAGCTACTAGATAGTGATTGGATGACTAAGATAGACATCAAACAAGCTTACTTTTTTATTGTCTCATTCAACAACCAAGCCATCTTCTTATTGGCCTCTCATTGGCCAACAAAACCTTTCCGCCATTGCAGAGGTTCTATGAGCCAGGGTAGTGCAACCCTTAGTACATATACTCATATCTAGATTATTGTATCATTACAAGTCCAGGCAAGAATATTAATTCATGAAAACCGCAACCACTCTGTCAATAGTGACACGAATAAGAAGAAGAGACAAGTCAAGAAGTATCAAATAACAAGACAACGCAGCGCCATATGGCCAGGCAAAGCATAGACTAAGAGTCAAGGCAGCGTTAAATCGCAACTCTGGTCTTTGAGACTGTAGGCAGTGGCGTAGCTACCAAGGGGCGAGGCGGGGCAGTGCCCCGGGGCCCTCGAGCTCAGGGGGGCCCCCTGAGCTCTATTACTAGAAATCTCGATCGAACGAACTGAACTTTTGGAAAGGAGATAGGGCAATCCTCTACGGAGCGTGGGCCACGACTTAAAAAGTCGTCCCTCAAGGTTGCCACATAATACATATTAAAAGGCTTTTACAGGCCTATTTCTTACTATTTTTATAATAAAATCGGTCCCATTGAAATCGAAAAATTTTAAAAATTTCTCGCGTGAAAAATTAAGCGTACTTTATTTGCTTTTCAGACTGTTTGAAAATCCAACCAGTGGGAATCGAGATATTTCCGAATAACTGTTTTTTTTGTACAATACCACATGCTTTTCAGTAACAACTCACTTTCCACAGGTTGGATTTTCAAACAATCCGAGAAATTAATAAAGCCCGTTTAATGTTCTTTTAAACGCCACCACTGTTATCCTTGTGGGCCTTTAGAATTCTAAGTAATATGATGTATGTAATGAAAAACTATTTTTTCGGAATATCTCGATTTATATGGGACGGATTTTTTCCGTAAATATAGTAAAATATTGGCCTGTAAAAAGCCCTTTTAAACGTATAGTACGTTTAAAAGAGAAGATTTAAGGGTTTATTGTATATAGGTCGGGCCTACCAACTGACCAAATAACAATTATATTTACAATTTTTCCTAGCTTTAGTTTTTGTAAAAGTCAATAACTTCGTTAAAATCCAGGTTTGATGCGGTTTTGTTTTCAATTGCTATTAGCGATAAATGTCGGAGTCGAGTTTGGCCCATACCATTTTTTAAATGATCTTTTAGCTGCTGCAGAAGTGACATAGTCCAGTCAAAATAGACATTCCAGTTTGCATTAATTCTCAACCAACAAGCTGGATTTTTGTGCAGGCCTTGAATACGTCATTACAAACGATATGCCAAAAATCCCCTTCGATCCCGCTTGTGCGTTGTTTTTTATTCGAGATCAAAGGTCATACATTTGCGTTTTTTGCGTATATCTCTGAAACAACGAGAGCTATCGAAAAATGGTTAAGACAAAGCTTGTAGATCGTAAAATTGTCTACAAAAATATAGAAACACTTTTCTGCTACAAAGCATCGCTTTTGAGATATCGTGACTTTAGCCCGCAGGAAAATCGTCGAACATGCTGCTTGTAAAAATTGTAAATATAATTGTTATTTGGTCAGTTGGTAGGCCCGACCTTTATACAATAAACCCTTAAATCTTCTCTATTTCGTTATAATTATTAGCCAAACCTACACCTAGTATTAATTGTAATTTATGTTGTTACTGTTTAATATTTTGATTACAAAAATGAGCTTATAGCTTATCATTTTTAAAGTATTTGTATATTTCGTATTTTTCATATTTTTATTAGATAACCTAATCAGTTTACATAGCAGGGGGGCCCTATTTTTTAATTTGCCCCAGGGCCCTTGGTTACCTAGCTACGCCACTGACTGTAGGAACTTTGTAGTACTTGGACTGGTCCACCAATTATCTTAATTAGTCAGCACCGACTCAAACTCAACCTATTTACATAAAGAGGCGTATTTTCCGAAGTTTTTATACTCTAAGAGAAATACAGAGCTTATAAGGGCCACCTAACATGTCAAACCTTACCACTCAAATGAGAAGACATCAAACAACAAGGTTTTTAAGCAAGTTTAATTAATACAAGACAAGATTAAAACTATTTTTGCCCTGCCCAGTACAACAGTGCAACGCAGTGGACCACAACATACAAAGCTACATAAAGAGTGGTTTGGCACAATAAGCAAGACCTCAGCGCAGCGGATGCTGGCTGGGGCGCTTACCCTCGCGAGAGGTACCTTACAGGCGGGTTGTACGCCATTGATTTTGACACTCAGATGCAAGGAGTTGTATACAGTGCATAGAGCCATAAGTTGCCACAGTAGTTCTCTGCGGAAGAGACACAGTCAGGTATAATCTGATAACAGAACACTCGTAGCAAGGAAAAGAAACGATAAGTGGATCTAGATCGTTAACCCTACTCGAACTGATGACAATACTGGAGCTAAGCGAATGATTGAATATCACTCTTCCGGCGGCCTATCTCCCGGGGAGGTATAGCCAACCGCCTGTTCAACAATTATCCAGTACCGGAATGGTACTTGTTGCCCCCGGCCTCGGAGGCTGTGTTCAGAATTTGGGGCGCTCCACCTAATATGACTGATTTACTCCAAGAAAGAAAAGCTGTTGTCGTTACCTGTTCAGTAGTCAACCAGTACTGTAAAAGTACTTGCTCCCCCGGCCTCACTGGCCATATTCAGAATGGGGTACTCCAAACATAGAGAAAGGTTGCTGGCTTGACCGTTTCAGAAATCATCCATTGCTACCCCCGGCCTCAGAGGCCTATATTCAAAATCTGGGGTACTCTATATAGAGAATAGCTGCTGTCGTAGCCCGTTTCAGCAATCATCTGGTACCGGTATGGTACTTGCTGCCCCCGGCTTTGGAGGCCGTATTCAGAATCTGAGGCGCTCCATATATAGACTGGTTCGCGTCGAGAAAACTGCTGTTGTAACCTCTACGTGACATGGGGCTCGAGAGACAGATCAGTCAAAATTTTGAACGCATTCAGTCATCCTTGGAATTTCAAACTGGCTTGGGTGTTCCCACCAGTAAACCTGATTCAGCAGCTTCTACATTATCTAGATTCGTCAAGGTATATAGCCATAGTGATAAAAGTCATGTCAGTGGACAGAACGTTTCTAGCTAGCAGACTTGAAGGCGCGGGTCTAGCCCACCACTGCCAATAAAAAGCCTGAACAACAACCTAACAGACCTCACCTCTGCCCAAGTGATAAAGCTAGAGCTTGTAGCATAGAAAAACAAGGGGGGGGGGGGGGGGGGGTGATCAGGCATTGATTTTTTATTTTAATAGAAAAATATCTCTTGGGGTTGACAAAATCAACGCTCTCAACACATACCTACAGCCCCAATTGGGAGCTATATTATACAGTGTGAGAATACAAGTTTGAAACTTAGAACTATGCAGAGTCAAAGTCAAAGTCAAAATTACTTTATTCAGTGAAATCACAAGAATCGTTTGGAATCGTCTTGCATGCTGGGTGATTCTAGGTGCCAGTTCCACGCGACCAGAGTAATAATGTAGCTAGATTCCTGGCCTAGCTGTAACAACCTTAGGGACAAACTTGCGACTAGAGACAACATTTATTTCCATTATACTATTTGGAACTCTTACATAAGTTTGCACATACTCAAGTATTTAAACTGCAAAGATATCAAAGAATTTCTTTGTTGCTATTATGTATATTTTCCAAAAACATATTATTATACATGTGTTCTCTAAGGGCACTAACTATACCTACTGTCTTACTTTTCAACTGGCCCAAAAAATACTCCATTTCCAAATACATATTTGATGCAGCTAGAAGAATAACAATTCTTTTAGTATTATTTGTTGAGTCTGGTCTGGTTATATTCAATAACACTCTTGTATCAATCTGCAGATAAATTAAAAATTAATGAGATACAGAATGAAATATTGCTGTGGCTTTAAGTTGACTCAAAACAAGACAGTGTCTGGTTGAACAGGTAATAATAAAGACATTATTATGAATCACTGATAAATAGGTTCTGATGTAGTTGAGATAACTAAATTATTAATATTAGTCTCTTGAAAGTCCAGACCAGTTACCTGTACAATGATAGCTAATTGGATAAATTCAATTTGCATATGGATCTAAATAAACGACTTAGTACCTAGCTAGGGCAGTATAAAATCAGAATTTGCCTTACAATGTTTTATATAAAATGAAAAATAATATATATACATATATATGTAGGAATATATAGAGGTCTATATTGAGATATTTCAGGTAGAGATCATTGGAGAAGTACCCACATACCCAAACATTTTTTCTGTCATTTAGCAGAAATTAACTTACCTAAATGTTAATCATTTACCATTTGTAAGAATCAGACACAGAATAAATTCTCATTTCAATAATTAGTTGATCACATTTGATTGTATGTATTCAAAGAAGTCTGACATGAGTTAATACATAAAGTTGGAGTTTGACTAAGCTGAAAGCTTAATTATTTATTTATTCTTGGGACTGATTTTTATTGAGGGCCCTTTTTAAAGGATAAGTTTTCTGTTTAATTTAAGGCCTTTTTAGTTCAATATAGTTTTTGGATCCCAAAGAATTTTAAATTTTATTTTACAAATTTATTGTACTGGATTATAGCAGCAGAATTTAATTTAATTTTAAAAATACCTACAGTTATGTTATTTTTAAAGGTATTTCACATAGCATTTTCTAACTAAATCTTTCACCAGCAGATAACAAACAGGTCTTCATATATATTAACAATGCTGTGTGTTTAGAAACACTTATAATAATACTGTTTTGCACTCCAACAAAACAGTTATTATGTGTGTGAGAAACACACAGCATTGGAGCAAGCTTCTTGCTGGTGTTATGAAGAAATGAAGAATACTATGAGACCACAGATAACTCAGCAGCGGAGATTCCTCAGCTTCGCCGACAGATGAAAGATGGAAGAATTGACAGGTTTGATAAGAAATGCCATACTAAACGCTTGATATAGGGTAAGATCTTGAAAATTGCTTCTTCATATATATTAACAATGCTGTGTGTTTCTCACACACATAATAACTGTTTTGTTGGAGTGCAAAACAGTATTATTATGTAGACATAAAAAATACATTACAATAGAGTTATGGAATTAACAAAATTTCTGTGTTTTATTATTGTTACAATGCAACATATCAATCAGCCCTTGATAAACAAATAATATCCATGAATATTTATTTTTCATTATTATTTAATAGTTTAATTAAATATGAATAAACAATTCCCCTGATTATCATGTTTCAAATCAATGCTTGACAGTAATCTGAAAGGGCAATTAGACAATTCTGTCATTAACTACTGATGGTATTTCTCAGGTGACAAAGAAGGTGGGTTCATAGACGACCAGCTGTTTGTAGACCTGGTGCATGCCCTAATGACCTTCCAAACCAAGGAGGAGGTTGCAGAGGAACGGAAGGACAGAGAGGCTCGACTCTCCAAGGAGGAAAAAGAGAAAGAGGTAAAATGTGTGTGATACTATAAACGCTTAATATTAATATTATTATTGCTATAATCTGTAATGGCTAGGTAATAAGTATTCTATACCTGATTGAATACTTCAATTTATTTTACCGAGCCATCAATTACAACATTTTCTAAAAACTGGGTGTTTGCTATGTTACTTATTCCCAGACACAGATAATGTTTGTCATCACACTAATGTTCTTGGTAGGAATCAAACCCACAGCATGGAAGGCAGAACTAATACCAACTGCTAAGATACTTGTGTGAAATGTCCATGTCTAAATCTTTTCTTTATTTGTTTACAGAAAGATGCCACAAAAGAACAGAAAGAAAAAGATATGGATAAGGAGAAAGAAAAAGAAAAAGAGAAGGAGAAAGAGAAAGAGAAGGAGAAAGAGAAGGAGAAAGATAAAGAGAAAGAACTAGACAAAGATGAGAAAGACAAGGATCCAGATAAGAAGGCAGTCAATGATAAGCAGTTTCCTATATTCATAATTTTCCAAGCGATCAGCTCACAGTTCCCAGACAAAGGTACAGCCCAGGAGTTGAGAGAGAAGTAAGTGAACACCTGGTTTTGTTTGGAAGTTACATATCTAAACTAATATTATAAAGAGGAAAGATTTGATTGTTTGTTTGCATCAAATAGGCTCCGAAACTACTGGACCGATTTCAAAATTTCTTTCACTGTTGTGAAGCTACATTATCTGCGCTGAACATAGGCTATATTATAATTATATTTTTTATAATAGGCTACCCGTGCGAAGCCGGGGCGTACTACTAGTTTATAATATTTTTACAAAAGGAAATACTGATTATGCTGAACACAAGATACATAGACAGTTTATTTTTTTATTATTAAAAAAAAGGGCTTTTTCGCACATGCAATTATGCCGTCTTGGTAATATCCTAACCTAAATCAACTTATTGATAAAACTTTAAGTTCTAGCTGAGTGCGAAAAAAGCTTAGCTAGAACTGTTACAATACCCTAATATAGATAGATAATACTTTATTCCACAATGATGTACTACAAATCTTATAGTCGACCGAGCGTCTCAATTTCGACATTACGCAACTATACTTTTGTACGTCTGTCAGTTCTCGCCTACAGGTCGCATTTTTCAACCGATTTCAACTAATTTCGGTATTCATGTTCCTTGATATTTTTTTTTGTCTGGCGCGATTTTTCATTCAATAAATAAATAAATAAATAATGCTGGACAATCCACACAACGTCATCTAGCCTCAAGCTAAGCAGAGCTTGTGTTATGGGTACTAGAAGACTGACATACTTAATACAATACATTACATAGATAGATATTTTTTATTATACATATAAAATACCCAGAACACCCGGAATAAATATTTGCAGATCGTACAAACATTTATCCCAAGGCGGGAATCGAACCTGCAACGTCTCCATCGCAGGCGGACCTTCGCCCACCGCGCTACATCGGTCGTCAAATTTTGACATTGGGGGAAAAGGGGGCATGTATGCTGTGCTCACTGTAACCACTGGTAATCCTTACTCTATTACTACTACTAATTTGAACGTAAAACCTAGATACATAGAGCTGACATCGCTGGCCGACCCGGACGCGTTGCCTCCGGAGTGCACTCCCAACATCGACGGGCCTCTCGCCGAGAGCGTGGCGCGCGACCAGACGATGCATTCCTTCCACACGCTCTTCTGTCGACGCTGCTTTAAGTACGACTGTTTCTTGCACCGTGAGTTACTGCATTTGTTTGTGTACCAAAATAGTGTAGATTTGTCTTTAAACGAAATTGAGAGATACATATTTGCATTGCACTGCTGTGTCTTACAAGATTATGATTAAGTTATTATTGTAGGTTTTGTTTGAAAGTATAATGTTAGTAGCACTCTTGATATGTTAGTATTATAAATTATTTAGCGTTAGAATTAAAGCTTTTATAAGTATGGTGTGTATGCTAAGTAGATGTGTTGTCTGATATTTGGTAACTGTGCCTTGTTTGTTCCGCTGACAGGAAGTCAGAACTCGGTCCCAGGTGAGACAGAGCTCAATTATCAGTTAATATCATTGATAGAGGTCATTTTATCACTTATCTTATCACATTCATGGGTTCCAGATGCAAAAACCTTGACATTCATTTCATTGGTGAAAACCATGCACAATACCTACTATAATAATAAATTTGGTGTACATTAGATACCTCTACCTGTTAAATATTGCTTTCCAAACTGAGTCAATGTTTTCCAAGAATATTTACATTATATAAAATTTTGTTTAATTTAAATCAAGCAATATCATAAACATAAATGTTTTGCTGTTAACTAAGCACCGGATTCATATATGTATCAGCTTTATATGTACTAACATTTACCTATACATGTATTCATTTCATATTTGTGTATTCATTTGTATCTATTCTATTTTATGCTTATTTTATTTATTCATGGAATGGCTATCAGTTCATATCATATGTCACATTCTTATTTTCAATTATGCAGTGTGATTTAATAGTATTGGATATTAAAACTAATTACAACAACATCAGAATTTAATAAAATTGATTGAAAACTTTTTAATTAATGTATATGGTGTAAAACGATGGTAATTGATTTAATAAATAAATAAACAGGAAGATCAAAATATCAAGATGGTAAAATGACGAATAAATAAAATAGTCAAGTAATATTATAAAATTTCAAAATGACAACAAGTACTGGTCAGATACATTTAAAATTACTATGTTTATTAATTTTAATGTCTCGCAAACCCACGTAATATTAATAAACACGAATCTGGCAGAATTGTAACAAAAGTAAATATCCATGAAGTCAAATTATCGTAAATTAATATTAGTGATTGACCTATACTATTGAATCACATTGTGCATACACATGACATAATAAATGATCCACATAGATATAAATGAGTGTTTGTATGTGTCAGGTTTGCAAGCTTGCCATCCGGGACCGAACCTCACCAAACGCAAGGGACCAGACCTGAAGCCGTTCTCGGAGCCCTGCGGACCTAACTGCTACATGCTGTTGGTATGTGCATTATTATTTTACTTTGCTAGGGGTAACAAATAAACATAAATGAGCATTTGTTAATACAAGTTTAATTTGAATTTATTCTTTCCAACTGACTGGGCAAAGGTCTCCCTAAATAAAAATTCAAGTAATCAACCAAAAATCAGAATATTCATGATTGTCCTTAGAAAGAAACACAATATAGAAATACTTTTTCTATATTAATGAGATCCTCAGAATGACGTGAATTTCATACAGTGCAAATACAGAAGGCAAAACTACACACCAACCGGTGACATCTGTCAAAATCTCTGTAACAAAGTAATATTTGTGACAACTCTGGCTACGCACATCAACGCCCTAGCGCCGCTTCATGCAAGGCCACCCGAAAACCTTGGACCATGGCGACCACTCCCTCGCGACCTCCTTGTACCAACGGACCCACAGAGGCCCACACAACGCCACTGATAGGCTCAACTGCGAATCAGGGCCATACCCCTTGACTCGGAGACAGTGCTCTCCGAAGTGGAAGCCAGAAAAGAACGCAAGTTCGAATCTTACCCTCATCTCTATAAACCCTATAAACCAAGAATTAGGTAGAGCAAAGTAGAGTCAAAGTCAAGTCAAAGTCAAGTCAAAGTCAAAAATTACTTTATTCAGTAAAATCACAAGGATCATTTAGAATCGTCTTACATACTAGGTGATTCTAGGTGCCAGTTCCACGCGACCAGAGCCTAGAAGAACGGGCAAGAAACTAACGGCCTGGTTCCTACCGTTTTTTTATATGATCCTTCTTACAAAGAATTACAATTAAACTAAATTAAGTACTGAAGTTTCAGTGCGCGTAGAGATGCAGATGGCCCTCATTCAAGTAATATTTCGTTTGCAGGAAGGCATGCGCGAGAAGTTAGCTCGCGAGAAACTGGCGGGGGAGGAAGCGGGCGGGACCGCGGGGACCGGGGGAACAGGGGGGACTCGCGCGCCCGACTCGCCCAACGACGCCTCCTCCGAGGACAGCAACGACAGCAACCGGTTCCAAAAAGGTTACCGCTACACAACTGTAATTTCAGTTTTTTTGACGTGACAACGTCTTATAATTCGATAGAGCCGGCTGCACGCACGAAAAAACATGACTCATGAGGCGTTCTGAGGCGTTCCATGAAGTGCAAGCGAGAGCGCGGAACGAGCGACAAAGAAGCACAATCGGCCTTTGCGTTCGTTGTCACGTTGAACTATCGTCAGTAAACCGACTTTACAGACAACCATTTTTTTTTTTTAATCAACCTACACTGTCCCACTGCTGGGCAAAGGTCTCCCCCCTCTCCTTCCATCTCTCTCTATCCCCAGCCAATTCCGCCCATTCCCGGTCGAAGGAGTCCAGGTCGTCGCACCAACGCTTCCTCGGAATTTCAGTATTTAATTTTATTTAGTTTAATTGTGTAATTCTTTGTAAGAAGGATCATATAAAAAAACGGTAGGAACCAGGCCGTAAGTTTCTTGCCCGTTCTTCTAGGCTCTGGTCGCGTGGAACTGGCACCTAGAATCACCTAGTATGTAAGACGATTCTAAATAATCCTTGTGATTTTATTGAATTAAAAAATATTTGATTTCTTTCTGATAAATGATAGATTTTTGAATGTTGTAGGAAGCAACAGCAACTCCAGTAATAGCAACTGGGGCGGCACTCTCAACAAGAACGGCGCGGACACGCCCACGGAGCCCGCCTACAACTCACTCGGTAACCGTCTTTTATGTATTCTCCTCTCTTATTTAAATAACTACGCAGGTTTTCGCTATTCGTTTCTTAGATTCCTACGGTCTATCTTATAAAAATAGCCTAAATCAGATTGTAAGTGTTGTTTAACAATAGCGAACTTTAGCAGTAAAGCGTGTTCTTTAATAACACATTAAGAATGATGTCTTATAATCGAATTTTAACAGTGCAATAACTATGGTCTCGCAATTATGTGCTTGATTCAGTTTTCATCCAAATAATGGCAACAATCAATTTTATTTTCTTTCGGAATGCATCGGTTTTAGTTTTATCCATCATTTTTGACAGAAACATAAATTGACTTTGGCACAATTGGCACGCTTTTGACATTAGAAAAGGTAAACAAAAGAATTTATTTCGTTATAATTTACAGAAATCTTGCAAATACATAAAATCAAGAATAGAATTTTGTTTTCTGCTGTTTCATATTGGTTGTAAAAATACGACTAGCTGCTATTTCAGTACAAACACACACAAAAACCCTTTTCATTTTACGGAACCTGAAAATGTAACTGCAGTGTTGTATGTATGGTTTTTAAGGCTAGTCCTAGGTATATATTCTGGCGGAAAACAAAGCATGCGGAAGATAATATGAAACAAAGCATGTCAATGCTTCGCACAAAACACAAAATTGTTGTATTTGCCCAGACTCTTGAACTTACCTATACCAACAACCTCGAAGTTTTATCCCCAAATTTGAACCAAAACAGCTATGACGTTTGTCATAGATGTATGTTTATACAGAAGCAAATGCCTAAATTGTTTGTAAAATCTTTGCTCTCTCTCCCCGATATATTCTTACCTATTATTAATTTTTATAATTTTTGACCCGTACCATTTTCTTTCTATTCCAGATAGCAATAAGTAAGAACTAAGAACAAGGAGAGCTGAAAATTAAAATAGACTGTATGGGTTCTCAGTTGAAAAGAAGAGTTATCATCACCTATTGTTTTCAGTTTGAAAAATAATAATAAAAGAAGATTCATTATTGATTTCTAAACAATGAGATCCACGTTCAACTGATTATACATGTGTTATATTTCTAGATGACTTTTATTTAATCCTATCTTCATATTTATGGTGTGTGTGTATGTACCTACCTGGTATATCATGAATAATCATGGTCAGATTCTAATTATTAATTGGCATAAAGTAAACCAAAATTATTATCATAAGCTTATTATAAGCATCAAGACTAGTGTTCTAATTCTAAATGGGGGAATAAGATCTGCACTGATATCCCGCAATGGGGTGTATTGTGCATTGTCCCCGTGCTAACCTCACCCCAGCCAGCCCAACTCCTTAAAGTAGCGGAGAAGGACTTTGAATTGGTGGAAGCAGTGTTCCCCGATGGTGTGGTGGATGACAATAGTGATGAAAAAAACTAGTGTTGTAGAGATATAAGTAAATAGATTATGCATAAGTAGGTAATAATCAGAGGGTTTCCATAATGGTATCAGGTCAAGTCTTTATTAGGTAGTATATCATATTATATCCCCGTTGATCAGGTGATCAGATGATCATCTCTGTGCTGATGCAGTTGCATCTCCGTAAACCTGACACATAAGTAAGAAGGTGAGTAAACATTTACATTAGGTAGACTAGGCAGCTACTTCAAGAGACAAATGAAAATGAAAAACCTTATTATCCAACATAATGTATTTGCCTCAGCATTTAATTACTGTTAGCACATGATGTTTTGGTGGTATACCGGCTCTACGCTAGTCTCTTTCTAGGTCCAAGCATACCTATTTCCAAGATATTTGATTATTCTTTTTGAAGAATTTATTTAACAAGAAATCAACAAACAACAAAAATTTTCATCTCATTTCAGCATGTCTGTCCTTTTTATCGGTCGGCATTATTTTTTACTCCTTCGCTGTATACTTTTTGTACCATCTAATGTCTCAATTACTTAGAAAGAAGCAAAATAAATTTAAGAATTTATTTTGACATGACGGCCATTTTTAAATATCTGCTAAAGGAGGGTTCTGAGCACTTTAGTTTTAGGATACACCAAAAGGATACGTTTGGCTTATTGTTCGTTTATAAGACGACAAAAATATCACCGAGCCTTTAACAAGTCTTTAATTCTGCCGTAACTTTTTATAAGATAGACCGCTATTATATAAAAATCTAACCGTTTGAGGGCCTTCGAAATAACGGCGAAATTTAAGTCTGGCTAACCTTTTCTTACCTGTAGAAACCGTCATGGGAACCTAGATTAACCGCTTGTTAGAATTGCAGATTGCGTCAGACTTGAACTGACTAAATCCTCACTGTCCATCGGACACATAGGTCCACTGCAAACCTATATTGTTTTTGTGATATTTACTTATAATATAATGTTCTATTTTTCTGTATTGAGCAAGGCTCTAAACATGCTTGTTGTAGGTTTGTGGGTGGGCGGTTTGGAGTCTGAATGGACGGGCTCCGACCAGTCGCTGTTTAGGGCTCTGCACAAGGTGTTTCCCTCCAACTACTGCGCCATCGCTCAGCTTATGATCTCCAAGAACTGTCAACAGGTAATATTTCAGCTTGTTCGGGGAAGTACTACCACCGTACCGTAGAGTCGTATGACTTTGACCCAATATTCAGCAATATTTTCATTTTCACCTTACAGTTGAAAGGGGTTTGTCTATTTTTTTATTTTATTGTATTAGTTGCATTGTTGGGGATATAAGGAATCTATATACATAAATATTTGGTACCCATTTAAAAGATTTAGTATATAATTTTTTTGTCAAACTTTGGGCCAAAGTGTCCATAGGGCTTGCGTGACTTTGGCCTGCTCATTATTTTCTAGTTCTGAAATCGCAAGGTTGTTGTTGTTGGGACAAACTAAACTCCAAAAATATATCTACTGATGAAAAAATACAAAACTTCATCAAATAGAGTAACTTTTTTTTAATATTAGTTAAATATTTTTATACTTATGTTAAAAAATGCAAACTCACCTTAATTTTATGTAATAGACGAAAGTTTGCACTACAAAATTTTGCTCAATAAACAAACTTTTCGAAAACAGCTAGATCAACCAATCAGAGAAAAGACCACAAGCTCGAAACGCTGTTTTACCGACTATATGTGCTGCCCTTAATTGATTTTTACGCGTACTTTTTTGTAACAGGCTGTAGGAGAGGTGTGGCGCGTATTTCAAACTTATAACAATTTAGGGTCAAAGTCACCCCCTAGGGCTAAAGTCATACCACTTTACCGGTACCTAATTCTGCCACCAAGCAATGATGCACTTCAATTGTGTTTTGGTTCCACAAAATTGTATTCAGCGAAATTGTTTCTGTAAAAATACATGCACATAAGGCTCATAAATCCTACTTCCCACTTATATTATATACGCGATAGTCTGTATGTATGGATGTATGTTTGTTACTATTTCACGCAAAAACTGACTGGATTCGAATAAATCTTTATAATAATGTAGTTTATACATCAGAATAACACATAGGCTCTGTAAAGGTATTGTACAAATCGTCAAATATACAACGATAGCAAGACCGACGTCGCTGGTATTCAAATAATTAAATGTATTTGATGTATATTCGTCAGGTGTACACGTACTGGATAAAGACGGGCCAGGAGGAGTGTCGCGTGGAGGCGGAGCTGACGCCGCCGCGCAAGAAGAAGAAGAAGCACCGCCTCTGGTCCGTGCACTGCCGCAAGATACAACTCAAGAAGGACTCCGCCTCGCATCATGTGTATGAAGCATTATATTTATAAACTATACTTTTCACTTTCATTTTTAAATCAACAGACACAAACTATGAATAAAAATAACTCATAGCTACTAGGATCACTCAGAAATTACTAATAAGATTTTGAGTTAACTAAATTGTACCAGTTTTCAACTGACACAGGCGTCACAGCTCAGTTGGTAGTAGCTCTGCCTTGCATGCTGTGGATCGTGAGTTAGATTCCCACCCATAGCAAATGTTTGTGTAATTAACATAAGTATGTACTCTATGTATTTACAAAAATAAAAGTATATAAGTATTCTATAGCATTCTAGTTCTCATAGTACAAGCTCTGCTTAGTTTGGGACTAGAGTGTGATGTATGAAATGTCCATGACTATTTATTTTATCTATTTATTGTGATTTCATTGAAGAAAGTTTTTTTTGAGTTTGAATTGTAATTACAAAAGTTCATAAAAACGTTCTACGTAGATATATTATCTATGATATAAGATAAACATTTATTTGCCCCAAACACACAAACATATAACAAAAATATATAATTGTTCCAGGTACAACTACACACCGTGCGACCACCCCAACCAGCCGTGCGACAACTTGTGTCCGTGCCTGCAGTCACAGAACTTCTGCGAGAAGTTCTGCCAGTGCAGCAGCGACTGTAAGTCACACCTCGGTTGTATAGCGCGGAGGCAACTGCTTTCAAACCTTGGTTTTAATCATTACTTATGAGAAGATAGGTGTGGTATGTCCTACAAAAAAGGGAAGATCTATAAAAAATATGTAAGTTAACAATTAAGTACTTCATTCAATTCAATTCCTATCTTTGATAAAAGAAGGTGCTCAAATATTTTTTGTGTACAATAAAGAATAAAGAAGTGCCAGTGATGAAGTTTGAATGCAACAAAGTGATGATAGGTCATGTCAAGGCTACAGAGTGATTGATTGTACTGTACCCAGGTCAGAACCGGTTCCCCGGATGCCGCTGCAAGGCGCAGTGCAACACGAAGCAGTGTCCGTGCTACCTGGGCGTGCGCGAGTGCGACCCCGACCTGTGCTCCATGTGCGGGGCCGACGCGCCGCGCAGCGCGCTGCTGCAGCACGCCGCCTGCCGCAACATATCCGTGCAGAGGTAACGTGCAGTGCCGTGCTACCTGGGCGTGCGCGAGTGCGACCCCGACCTGTGCTCCATGTGCGGGGCCGACGCGCCGCGCAGCGCGCTGCTGCAGCACGCCGCCTGCCGCAACATATCCGTGCAGAGGTAACGTGCAGTGCCGTGCTACCTGGGCGTGCGCGAGTGCGACCCCGACCTGTGCTCCATGTGCGGGGCCGACGCGCCGCGCAGCGCGCTGCTGCAGCACGCCGCCTGCCGCAACATATCCGTGCAGAGGTAACGTGCAGTGCCGTGCTACCTGGGCGTGCGCGAGTGCGACCCCGACCTGTGCTCCATGTGCGGGGCCGACGCGCCGCGCAGCGCGCTGCTGCAGCACGCCGCCTGCCGCAACATATCCGTGCAGAGGTAACGTGCAGTGCCGTGCTACCTGGGCGTGCGCGAGTGCGACCCCGACCTGTGCTCCATGTGCGGGGCCGACGCGCCGCGCAGCGCGCTGCTGCAGCACGCCGCCTGCCGCAACATATCCGTGCAGAGGTAACGTGCAGTGCCGTGCTACCTGGGCGTGCGCGAGTGCGACCCCGACCTGTGCTCCATGTGCGGGGCCGACGCGCCGCGCAGCGCGCTGCTGCAGCACGCCGCCTGCCGCAACATATCCGTGCAGAGGTAACGTGCAGTGCCGTGCTACCTGGGCGTGCGCGAGTGCGACCCCGACCTGTGCTCCATGTGCGGGGCCGACGCGCCGCGCAGCGCGCTGCTGCAGCACGCCGCCTGCCGCAACATATCCGTGCAGAGGTAACGTGCAGTGCCGTGCTACCTGGGCGTGCGCGAGTGCGACCCCGACCTGTGCTCCATGTGCGGGGCCGACGCGCCGCGCAGCGCGCTGCTGCAGCACGCCGCCTGCCGCAACATATCCGTGCAGAGGTAACGTGCAGTGCCGTGCTACCTGGGCGTGCGCGAGTGCGACCCCGACCTGTGCTCCATGTGCGGGGCCGACGCGCCGCGCAGCGCGCTGCTGCAGCACGCCGCCTGCCGCAACATATCCGTGCAGAGGTAACGTGCAGTGCCGTGCTACCTGGGCGTGCGCGAGTGCGACCCCGACCTGTGCTCCATGTGCGGGGCCGACGCGCCGCGCAGCGCGCTGCTGCAGCACGCCGCCTGCCGCAACATATCCGTGCAGAGGTAACGTGCAGTGCCGTGCTACCTGGGCGTGCGCGAGTGCGACCCCGACCTGTGCTCCATGTGCGGGGCCGACGCGCCGCGCAGCGCGCTGCTGCAGCACGCCGCCTGCCGCAACATATCCGTGCAGAGGTAACGTGCAGTGCCGTGCTACCTGGGCGTGCGCGAGTGCGACCCCGACCTGTGCTCCATGTGCGGGGCCGACGCGCCGCGCAGCGCGCTGCTGCAGCACGCCGCCTGCCGCAACATATCCGTGCAGAGGTAACGTGCAGTGCCGTGCTACCTGGGCGTGCGCGAGTGCGACCCCGACCTGTGCTCCATGTGCGGGGCCGACGCGCCGCGCAGCGCGCTGCTGCAGCACGCCGCCTGCCGCAACATATCCGTGCAGAGGTAACGTGCAGTGCCGTGCTACCTGGGCGTGCGCGAGTGCGACCCCGACCTGTGCTCCATGTGCGGGGCCGACGCGCCGCGCAGCGCGCTGCTGCAGCACGCCGCCTGCCGCAACATATCCGTGCAGAGGTAACGTGCAGTGCCGTGCTACCTGGGCGTGCGCGAGTGCGACCCCGACCTGTGCTCCATGTGCGGGGCCGACGCGCCGCGCAGCGCGCTGCTGCAGCACGCCGCCTGCCGCAACATATCCGTGCAGAGGTAACGTGCAGTGCCGTGCTACCTGGGCGTGCGCGAGTGCGACCCCGACCTGTGCTCCATGTGCGGGGCCGACGCGCCGCGCAGCGCGCTGCTGCAGCACGCCGCCTGCCGCAACATATCCGTGCAGAGGTAACGTGCAGTGCCGTGCTACCTGGGCGTGCGCGAGTGCGACCCCGACCTGTGCTCCATGTGCGGGGCCGACGCGCCGCGCAGCGCGCTGCTGCAGCACGCCGCCTGCCGCAACATATCCGTGCAGAGGTAACGTGCAGTGCCGTGCTCCATGTGCTGCAGCATGCCGTAATGTTTAGTATATCCGTTGTGTACGTTGCAGAGGGCTGCACAAGCACCTGCTACTGGCGCCGAGCGACGTGGCGGGTTGGGGCATCTTCCTGAAGGAGGCGGCGCACAAGAACGAGTTCATCTCGGAGTACTGCGGCGAGGTCATCTCGCAGGACGAGGCCGACCGCCGCGGGAAGGTCTACGACAAGTACATGTGCTCCTTCCTCTTCAACCTCAACAACGGTCAGTACAACCACTCTTTGTTTCAAGGTCTATTAATCGTTATAATAATCCTAAAAATAACTCATCATACTTTAGTACAAAATCTAGTCGATCTGAATCTCTACGCAATAAGCACAAATATAATATTTGTATTCCACAAATAAATAACTCAACTTTCTACAAAAGTACTTACTATACAGCTATAAAAATATTTATAAATTAACCAACAGATTTAAAAGAACTAAACGGAAACATATTTAAGTATAGATTAAGAAAATGGCTTGTTAATAAAGTACATTATAATTTAGAAGAATATTATGATACTCAGTGTTAATTTTTAAGTTTTGGGCTGTAATTAGATTATAAGTGATAATAAAATAATATTTTAATGTTACTCGAATATAAAAATTGTACATAAGTCCCTAAATTTAAGTAAAATAATATTGTACGCCCGAAATGGGTAGGCTGTTGAAACATTTATACTTACTTTAAGATCTTTATACACAGTTTTACAATAAATGATTCTTATTCTTATTCTAAACTTCAATCTAAACATGGTTCAGTAAGTATATCTATTTACAACAAATTTAACTCTGCAGTCTAAAGCGCCTCTATAATTTCTAACAAAATTAATATTTCCCAAAGCATGAACAGCAGTGCCCATGCAATTTAGCTGACGCCTGTTAGAATCAATCCATGTAATGTATTGTATTAAGTATGTCAGTCTTCTAGTACCCATAACACAAGCTCTGCTTAGCTTGGGGCTAGATGACGTTGTGTGGATTGTCCAGCATTATTTATTTATTTATTTTATTTATTTAATCTAATATTTAGTAAGTATTCCCGGTTTACAAATGACTTCCAGATTTCGTGGTGGACGCGACGCGCAAGGGCAACAAGATCCGGTTCGCGAACCACTCCATCAACCCGAACTGCTACGCGAAGGTCATGATGGTCAACGGAGACCATCGCATCGGTATCTTCGCCAAGCGAGCCATCCAGCCCGGAGAGGAACTCTTCTTCGACTACAGGTCATTCATCCTACTAATATTATACATTTTGATAGGCGTCACAGCTCAGTTGGTAGTAGCTCTGCCTTCCATGCTGTGGGTCGTGGGTACAGCAGCAAGTGTATGTGTGATGAAAATAAATATTTTTGTTGTGTATGGGTGTTGATATGTATTCTATGTATGTATTTACAACTATATAATTATAAGTATTCTATCAGCAGTCTAGTTCCCATAGTACAAGCTTAGCTTAGTTTGGAACTAGAGTGTGTTTTGTTAAATGTCCATGAATATTAAAAAATATATATATTAAATGCGAAAGTTGGTATGGGTGGGTATATGTTTGTTACTCTGTCACGCAAAAACGCGAATGGATTTTAATGAAACTTTACAATAATGTTATAATAATGTTGGATATATACATCAGAATAACACAGGCTATTATTTATAAAGATATTGTACGAATTGTTAAAAATATAACTATAGCAAGACGAAGTAGCGGGCACCAGCTAATAATATGATCCATCGTTTTTACTGTCACAATTTATAATGAAATAAAATGATATTTATTGTTTGTAGAAACTAGGTGCAATTACATCACCAACTTATATTAGTCTGCTGCTGGACCTAAGTTTCTCTCAAGACGCGCCACTGAACCCGGTGTCTCACTCTTCTCATTTAGTGTATGCCAGCTACATTCCAAAACTTTTATTAAAACAGCTATTGCGGAGTCCACGCCACCACCTAAGCCCTATAAAAAACAACATTGGATGACAGACGGTACCTTACAATTGGTCGAAGAGAGGCTTAAACTGAAAGCTGAAGGCGGAGATCACATTGTGCTAAACTCACTGTCTGCTCGGATTCAAGCTTGCTGTAGACCCGACCACAATTTCTACCTTAACAAAATGTGCAAAGAAATAGAAGCTCACGCAGACAAATATGAATCAAAAGATCTGTATCACAAGATTCGTTTCATCACTAGTTTACCTTCAAAATCGTGGGCCATTGATGACAGTTATGGAGAAACGGTTACTGAGCTGGAACTTATCTCTGAGACTTGGAAGGGTTACTGTCGATCTCTCTTTCTACACCCGCAGTCACGAAACCATCCAGATACCCGACCAGAAATCGACCAGCTTGAGACAGAAATTCTTAAATCGGAAGTCGAAGCTGCTATCAAACGGCTTAAAAACGACAAAGCCACAGGTAGAGACTCAATTCCTATTGAAACCATAAGAGCTTTGAATGGTGAACATGGGTCCTATATATTTCACAAAATTTGTAACAGAATATGGTATACCGGAGTTTGGCCATCAGAATGGACTCACATAGTTTTCACTCCTTTACACAAGAAAGGTTCAACGAAGAAATGTAGTAACTACCGCCTTAATGCGCTTATTTCACATGCAAGCAAAATAATGCTACATATCCTTAACGAACGACTTGAAGCCTATCTTTCCAAAGAAATTGCATCTGAACAAGCAGGATTCGTTAAAGGTAGAGGCACCCGTGAACAAATTCTCATTGTACGCGAAATTATTGAAAAGGCTCGGGAATTCAATAAGCCAACATACATATGTTTTGTAGATTTTTCTAAGGCATTTGACTCTGTAAAATGGCCACACATTACTGGAAATGGGAACTCCAACTCACTTATTACATCTTTTAAGACTTCTTTATGAAAACGGGACCGCTTCAGTACGAATAGATGACGTACTGTCAAAAGATTTTCATCCCGGTGCAGGTATCCGTCAAGGGTGTATATTATCACCGCTCTTGTTTAACGCATACACTGAACTTATAATGCCAATCACTCTGGACAGACGGAATCACTGTCGGTGATTACAAAATTGCTAATTTACGCTATGCAGATGATACCACTCTATTTGCAAGTAGTATTGCCAACAGAATAGAGCGTATAAGTCTTGAATTCGGCCTAAAGATGTAATAGAAGCAAGACTAAAATGATGATCGTGGACCGCGGCAACTACAACTCGCCGGAAGTAACTCAAATTGCAAACTGCACAGATGTCCAGTCGTACATATATCTGGGTGCCTTGATCGCGAATAGTGGAGGTTGCATAGACGAAATAAAACGTCGTATGGCGATATGCCGGACTGTAATGGATAAGCTAAAAAGAATATGGAGAAACCGAAATATCACAAAAGCTACTAAGATCAGGCTTGTTCATACGCTTGTTTTTCCCATCTTTTTGTACAATGCGGAGACGTGGACCCTGCGTGAACTGGAAAAGAAAAAGATTGGAAATGTGGTGTTGGAGGCGCCCAAGCAGGCGTCGCAGTCAAGTGGACTGAGTTTCGCACCAATGTCTCCATACTCCAGGAACTAAACATCAAGCCGCGTCTATCAGGCTAAGTTCAATGTCGTATTTTGAAATTCTTTGGGCACGTATCCCGTCGAGATAATGACTCAATAGAACGCCTTGTAGTACAAGGGCGAGTTGAAGGCACCAGACCCCGGGGCAGGTCACCTATGCGATGGACCGATCAGATCAAATCGCTGGTGGGTGGCAGCTTGAGAGAATGCTCCCAGCTGTTAGCAAACAGAGAGAAATGGCAAGATATTGTGAGGCGTGCCACAGCCCATGATAAGAAAAATTAATCATGACGACGACGACCACTCTGTCAAGAGTGACACGAATAAGAAGAAGAGCTACATTCCGTAGATGGCTCCATATCGCCAGAGGGCGTCCTACACCACGATTGTCGGTTCTTAGGCAAGCATAACCGGTGCCACTTTGCTCATTCTTTGAGCTATGTCGAACACCTTATGCCTGCAATACACGTTAGCCGAGCTTAGGCCAACGCGAACGTAGTCAAATTAATACAAGGCCAGTGGTACTGCCTCAACGTTTGCCAAGTTTGTCGGAAACCATTGCAATTGGCCAATATACAATGGCAATATTCGCGGACAAACATGTGAACACTATTGGCCGATTGCACGCGAGCGCCTTTGATTTGTGTCGAAACACCGACAACGTTTCGAAGTGCGACAAGTAGTCGCCGCGAGTGATTGCAAGTTTAACAAGCTACGCCAAATCAGTTATAAACACGTTGGCATAATATACTGTCTACACCTTGGTATTGGCGTTCACTCGGCGACGCTCGGCCAACGCGTATTGCAGGCATTAGTTTTCTTCAACTAACATATTTATTTAATGATATGATACAGTAGCTGTTTTAAAAATAAGCAGATCTTATGAAAACCTAAACAAAAACAATTAAACCAAAAAAAATTTGGTACTAAGTACATACTAACAAATTCTTCACAATTTGCAGATATGGGCCCACCGAGCAACTCAAATTCGTCGGCATCGAGAGGGAAATGGAATTCTTATGAGAGCAAACCAAATAGCGTTCTGCGGAGCCTTAACTATAGGCTCTATGACCTTTGTAATAAGGTCTATTGCGTGCGGTGCGCTATTATATGTGACTCGTGTTCATTGACACATACTAACGTGTAAAGTTTTTATCAATTAGTTAAGTAAGTTGCACTGCCACTAATGTGCTTTATGTATGGCTAGAAACTTAGTACTATATTCAATAAAATAATCAAATGTACTTGTGATTAAATGTCAGGCAAGCTAGAATTTAAAGATACATGTATGTTTTTTGAATGATGTTGAATATTAAAAAAGTTAGTTGAAATAATTATAGAATTTTTGGCAATATGTAACTAATAAAGTACAATGTACTTATATATGTTTTGAATAAAGATTTGTAATAAACATTTTGTCACAATATATTGTTTATTATTTAATTAACATTTTAGCATCACTAAGAGGCCTTAGGATTATTTTTCAAATAGGTTATGTACAAGGGAGTAATAATTGAAAAAAATAATTGTTCACTCAATAGAGCACTATATTATAATGTAGGTAACAAATTCTAAGATTGTACATTTTTACACAATATACAGAACTATAAAACATTTGTACTAATTACTGTTTATACAAAATCACATAAAAGCAATAACAAATTGTGGATCAAATCTCACTGAAATCCAACTAAAAAAACTAAAACATTTGCTTATAACTTCTCTAGTAGTTTCACAATAAAAATGTTGTTGATCACTGACTTGAGTGGTGTCAAAATATTGTTGCTGTGGGATTGTATTATTTTGAAGGCACTATAAATAGGAATGTCTGAAATTTGGCTCCAGAAATTAATAAATCTAAGAAACAAGCACATCATTATCTTTATCAATAAAAATAAGATATTAGATAGTGTGGATATCCAAGGACAGAAAATAACTGTAAAAAACTTCTGGAAGTTTCTAATCTTTTAAAATTATTATTTTACAAATACAATTTTTATAGAATTCATCCTTTACAGTTAGTGGTCAACAACATTTAATTGTGAAAATAATTGATGTTAATCACAAGAGCCATCAAGCCATCCATCCTTCCACCGCTCATGCACCTTGCTGCAGTCAAACAGAGGCTTGTCCAGCTTCAAGTTGACTGTGTTGTGACGCTCACATAACCATTTAGCTAGTTGGTCTCTTGAATTAGTCTGTGGTGGATTCTTCTTTATACTGCAAATTAGATTATTTATCAGATTTCATTTATTTGATGGTTGTATTTTACTAAAGTTAAATGGAACAATTTAAACTGATTATTAAGCTGAAAACAGTTAATGGCGAATATTAGGTTTTTTTTTAAAAAGCTAAATTATTAAAATATGGCTAAACTCAAATGTTCCAAAAATTATGGAAACATGTCTTATTATTAAAGTTACAAATAATATTGGTACATACTCCTCTTGAAAGTCTACTGCGCAAGGCTCACATGGGTAGAACTGAGCAAATATATTGAAAAACCGTGACATGTCCTCTGATTGTGATTTTGTAGGTTTGTCAGGAAAGTATGAAGCCATTGTGTGAAGGAAACCCCATGTTGACTTGCCTAGGTCTTCCTTGTCTAGTGGACAGTCTTTGGACTTTTGGGGTGGCTGAAACAATAAAATATATAAAAAATTGAATTAAGTTTTGAAATTTGTAAAGCTTTGTACAGTCATGATACGAAAACTATAAAGTTTTAAAGGTAGGAATTCAATAAATAACTGTAAAATAAGAATTCAGTGAATAACTGCAGACAGGTCTAGATATGACTAGAAAATTCCTAGTGTTATGAAATCCCACAGTAAGGTTAGGTACCTGTTTGCTTGGTGGCGCCAGATTTGTTTTATTCTGACTCTTAGCCCACGATTTGAAATCGGAACACGCTCTGCAAGGTTTTTCTTCTTCTTCTCCACCGTGTGAAGGAGGCATTGCTAGATGATATCACAATTAAGCCCATGAAAAGTGAGTTCACTCTTGTGCAATACCCCAATATCCTAGACTGCAGATAGCATACTATTTCACTGATTCATTCAGAGTAAACAGATGCTTATTTTATTCAATGAGTTGTAAGAAAATTAGAGAAAATCTCAGCCTAATTGCCGGCTAAAATAATAAAATTGATTTGCGCTCTTATCAGCTGACACTTGTCAAACCAATTTTTTTTTTTTTTATTTATTTGCTCTTCCGAGCAGGCTAAAGTTTTAGAACCATACCGCCTAGTCTTACGTAAATGTTTTTCTCTTAAATTAGTTTATTTTCTTTATTATTTTATTTACAACGTCTTCCCGTTCACTTTACACTTCTATCTTAAAGCATTCACTTTACAGTTATGTTTTTCCCGCCATCCCCAAGATGGCGGGAAGTCCACTTATATTTCGTACGTTATGTTTCTCTCCTATGTTAACCCGTTTTCTTCAGTATTTCATGCATTCACTTCACAGTTATGTTTTTCTCATAAGTTAGTTTGTTACAGTAAATGTTTTCTCTTAAATTAGTTTATTTTCTTTATTATTTTATTTACAACGTCTTCCCGCCATCTTGAAGATGGCGGGAATCTTGTCAAACCAAATTATGATGACACGTGACTTTTGCAACAAAGCCACAGACTTAGGTAAGACCTTTGGTTCGAGATATACTTCATCATCATTACCCGTAGCACCAATGCCATGTCCATGTCCCCAGGAAACACATTCAAGATTCTTGATAATTTTCAGTTTAGGTACAAACTGAAAATCCAGATCAAATTTTAAGTACCGAGAAAACACCAAAGTTATAAGACTGTTAAACCAAGCACATTGGTCCTCAGCATACACTGGTTATGCCAAGCGGCTGAATGTACAGCATTTATTTGTAGCTCTAGATTTAATGCATATTTAGTGCCTTAGTACCAAAAAACCAAATAGTTAGGTAGTTACAGAGTTTTGCAAATTAGACCAAGAGCTGGCGTATGAAAACTTATGAGCGTACTATAACGTAGCATTTAAATAGATTCCACATTAATGTACAGCATTTATTTGTAGCTCTAGATTTAATGCATATTTAGTGCCTTAGTTTAGTACCAAAAAACCAAATAGTTAGGTAGCTACAGAGTTTTGCAAATTAGACCAAGAGCTGGCGTATGAAAACTTATGAGCGTACTATAACGTAGCATTTAAATAGATTCCACATTAATAACAGGTAAATTGAAGTTAGGCTTTGATAATTTTTGGTCGATTTTCAGATTTTGAGGGAACGCGCCTACATTTCTGAGAGCTCATGTATGAGCACTTTAAACGCAACGTTTTGTAAAACGTTGCGTTTAACCCTAGAAAGATAACCTTATTTTACCATACTTTAAAGATAACCTACGTAGGTTCGACGTGTGTATCTTCGGATAGCCCTTATTTTAATATTTCTGCATATCAAGCTTTATAAATGTATATATTTGTCTATTTTACTTCAGTTTATACAGAATGAATGAAAAACAATGAGTTTGAATCAAGTATTTATAAAAAAAATGATAATTAAACTAAACATGGTAATTCTTATCATAAAAAACTTAAACATTAGGTATTATCTCTAACTTGAGAAATAAACTTATAAAAATCAACGTTTTGTACTCTTAACAATATAAGGTACACTAAATAATATATTATTTTAACAATTCTAGCCTCAAAGGTAATTAGGACTGATAAAACCTAACACGTCACTTCGACGTGTGGTAGGTGAATATTGACGAAAGTATTGCACTTACCTGAGTGACACGTGCGTCCTCGGCTAGATCTGCGCGTCGACTGATGGCACGAACGGTGAGTGCAGTACCACGAAACACAATCGAGATATAACTATTTTTCAAAATCGTATACGTCGAATCGACGTAGGTTATCTTTCTAGGGTTAAAGTGATTCCAGGGACACAGATTTCCAAAGACGGTTTTACTCAAAAATAAATTGTAGTTAAGTTCAAATTCCACTTTGTTTGCGCAATATAAGATTTGCCTGTGCCATCTGTTGGTATGTTGAGTAGACTTCGATATAGTCCATCATTTATGGACAACATGGCGCTAACAACTTGTTTAGTATTACGTACTTATCAATGAGGTTTTCTTTTATTATTTTTAAATATAGTAACTAAATGTATAAATAAAAAGACATTTCGGCTAATAATTCATATATTACAATAATAACATGATATAAGTTGCCTACAACTAACCCTGTCATATGACAAGGACAGTAATAACTTAGATTAGAATAACTTTGCGTGTTGCTTTGCTCCAACAAACTATTCCATAACTTGTCATTTGTTTGCACTGGTACTTTCCTCACAGGCAGACACGATTTCTGAAACAAATAAGTTCATTAAACATACATTTTTGGCAGTTTTACACTTATATTACCGGTGGTAACTGTGTACCTAACACATTTGTAGTACCACCGGTCAAGTGAGGTTTTGTAAATATTTATTTTATCGTTTTTATAGTACTTGTTGTAATAACAACAACAAATATTCATGTTACTATGTATGTATTTAAGTATTCTATTAGCTTTCTAGTTTCCATTGTAAAATATTTGCTTAGTTTGGGACTAAGAGTGTGATGTGTGAATTGTCCGTGAGCGCATGGAAGGCATAGCTTCTATCAACTAATCTGTAACGCCTGTCAGTTATTCACAGCTAGAGACTTTATTGTTCCGTAAGTGTTAGATATTAATGTGATTGGATGTAAAAATAGAGGGAGGCAAAGAAAAGATGGATGGACTGTGGCACATAATGTGGTACAAGGGTAGGAAAAATCATGATGACCGAGTAAAATCATCTGAGCTGCGATGCCTGTCACAGTTTATTATATGAATGAAATATCTCACTGTTTACTTATAGCTAGTAAATATCTCACAGTGTACTATAGCTAGTAAATATCTCACTGTGTACTATTGCCCTGAGTGCGTCGACGGCGGGCGAGGCGTGCAGCGCGAGCCCCTCGTCGCAGCGGCGCGCCAGCAGCGGGTCGAGCGGCACGGAGCCCAGGCAGCGCGCGCCCAGCGCCGCGCACATCGCGCGCACGCCGCCCGTCGTCGCAGGGAATATCTCACTGCGAGCCTGACAATACAATATACATCTATTTTTAACAAATAAAAAATTGGTTTCGAGGATGGCATTTTTTTTGTGTAAGTATGTATTTAAGTAGCACGATTTCTACGCCAATTATGAACCAATTTAATGTTTTTCTGTATCGATATATCTTTATATGAAGACGCATGATTTCGATAGTGACACGCAAAACATTTCGATAGCGCGATCTAGAAATCGACAAAATGGTGCAGCGACATCTAGTTGTGAAATTGTAATTAAATATACGTTTGATATAAATGTAAAGCCCTTATTAGAGTGCTAGTTACATTGCAGTTGGGACAGATGAAGAGAGCCATGTTCTCTAGTACGCCGAGCACGGGGACGCCCACTTTGTTGCAGAAGTGCATCTCCTTGCGCACGTCCAGTAGTGCCACCTCCTGCGGCGTGCTCACCACCACCGCGCCCGACAGCCCCGCGCCCGACAGGTATTGAACCACCGACAGGTGCTCGTCAGACGTACCTGCAATATTCATTAACATTTTACTACACAATAGAAAATCGGGCGCCGCCACTCAAGGGCGGATCCAGCTTTGGCGCCAGGGGGGAGGGGGGTCACATAGTCGTGGTCAAGTCAAGAACTTATAATTTAATTTTGATAATGTAATTCCCAAACGTTTGCCATCATACAAAGTTATTATATTAAACTAAATATACTATTGCTTAATGTACCTTCTGGTTTTTCAATATTTAATTATTTTGTAGTTCTTTACCTACTGCTTATATAGTCATGCTGTGTACACATGTTTTAGAGTGCTATCTAGCTCAAAATTTATGTTTTAACTCACTTTTTCAAAATTGTATGTGATTGTGCTTTGTTTTGTGTGCCTTAATAAATAAATAAATAAATATTGATTTCATGACCCCCATGACCCCCCCCCCCCCTGGATCCGCCGTTGCCGCCACTTTTCAAGCAAATAAAGGCGGCTTTATTGCGGAAAACCATTCTAAAAGTCCAAGTTCACTAAACGACATTTAATCTTACATGACCCACTTTTCTAGGCTCTGGAACCGGGACAACTGACCGGGTGATTTTGAATGTAAGTACATAAAAGACTATAGACAATCTCTAACTTACAAGATAAAAGATATTTATTTTGCCAAAATAAATGTTAAAAAACGTCTTAAAAAGTAGGGAGGCACTTAAAAACTTATATAATAATAATACCTATATACTTATAATAATAATATAAATACTTATATACATATAATAATATAAACTTTCGTATAATATGAGTAAATTGTAAATTATTTGTTGATTATCTTACTATACAAACAGTAGGTTACCAGGGGGGGTGTCGATAAGCAGATAGTCGAGGTCCCCCCAGTCCACTTCGCTGAGGAACTGTTTGATCATGCCGTTCTTCTTGGGCCCGCGCCAGATGACCGCGTCGTCCGGGTTCAGCAGGAAGCCGATCGACATCAGTGACAGGTTGTCTGTCACGTACTGAAACCAACAACTAACATCTACGAGACCTAACTAATAAATAAATAATGCTGGACAATCCACACAACATCATCTAGCCCCAAGCTACGCAGAGCTTGTGTTATGGGTACTAGAAGACTGACATTAGTTATATAATTAATACACTACTTACATCATTTAGGTTACAGAACAAAAACTGTGATTAAATATTTTGTCATTTTTATCAAAAGTGTATGATTGTTGTTGTTACACATGTTTTGTTGTGTAACCATTATTATTGATTATATTATTTTTTATACGAGTAATTACATTATAGAAGTATGCTCGAAATAAAAGCGATGTTGGTACTTTCTAAAACTGATTGGTAGCGAGAAAAAGTCACTTAATTGCTAATTTCAAAGATTACACAAAATTGATTAACAGCATTCTTCACTTATTGATGGATTAATTAACGAGATTCATCAAACTTACTGTTAAAAACCTACTATTAAAAAGTAAATAAGCAAATGAAACTCGTTTTAAATCTGTACCTAATAGTTTTTAGAAAAATAAATTTGTAAGTATTCTGTTAGTTATTTAGTTCGCATGCTACGCTTAGCTTGACACACCACACTCATCATTTGATCATGATGAGTGTGCCTAACTAAGCATAGCTAGTCGTTTGCGACGAAGTTATAAAATATTCCGTTCCGTTCTTCTAGGCTCTGGTCGCGTGGAACTGGTACATAGAATCACCTAGTATGTAAGACGATTCTAAATGATACTTGTGATTTTATTGAATAAAGAAATATTTGACTTTGACTAATAGTTTTAATTATGAATACTTACGACCGGCGACCAGCCCGAGCCCGAGTTATGAACCTGCTCCCCGCGCACGCCGAGCACGCGCGGCTGGCTCGGCCCGCAAATGTCCGCGTCCAGGATACCTACCTGTAACCAAACTAAACTTAGACCACAACAAAGCAAGATCATATAAAATAAAAATATATCAGAAACCTTAGTTTCATAACCTATTTTTTTTTCCTAACATATCTCGTCCCACTGCTGGGCAAAGGTCTCCCCCAAATCCTTCTACTAATCTCTGCTTTCCGCTTTCATCCTTTAAATAAATAAATATTCTCGGACTTTCACACATCACACTCTAGTCCCAAACTAAGCAAAGTTTGTACTATGGGAACTAGATTGCCGATTTTTTTTTTGTAAATACATACATAGAATCCATAGAAACACCTAGACACAGAACAGCTGAGCTGTGACGCCTGTCTTGAATAACTAAAGAAAAATTCCTAGGGGGTATTTTAGGCTCTTGTCGCGAGGGACTGGCCCTTAATCTCATGTCGTCGTATCATCAGTGTACCTACTATATAAAGCTTTCATAAATACTAGTGCGTGCTGAAAACATGCACAAACTTCGCCTCACAATAAATTAGGCCATAAAACCTGACCTACATCCAAAAGCAAAACAGCTGTACCAGTCGGTCCCGTCGCGACTTTTAAACTGAGACTCTACTATCGAATTCGCGAAAAGTACAGCCACCACAGCACACCGCAGTGGCCGAATCGATACGCGCGGTGTACACCTCTAACTAGCTGGTGATCAAAATGGAGTTTGGAAATTCGCACGAGAGGCGATCGAGATACAATAGGGTAGGTATTGAACGGGAGTCAACTTAGCGTGGCTAGGTGAAAAGTGGCGCGAAAATTTAACAACAATAATAATGATTTAATTTATTTTTATAATTAAAATTCTATATAATTTTGTAAACAACGATAGTACTGTGTTAAATTACTAAAATAGTAGCCTGTTTTTTGTCAATACAGACTTTTGCACAGTTATTGCAATGAAGTTGAAATATCAGGAAAATTATACAATAGAAATACCTGTGTTAACACATTAAAAACTTGAAAGTTGATTGCTGATAGCCTTATCAGAGACAGATATGTAAATAAAAGCGGGAAAATGTATTCAAGGTTTTAGTGTTGAACTATGAAGCAAATAAAAAGAAAACCAGGCTATAAGTTTCTTGCCATTTCTTCTAGGCTATGGTCACAGGGAACTAGAACCGGGAATCTAAGACTTACATTAATGTTAGGGCTCAATTCTGCCAGCATGTGGCCAAGTAGCGAGGTAACTGTGCTCTTGCCCACTCCGCCTTTACCCGATAGTATCAGAATCTTGTGCTTCACATTTGAGAGGCGCTCTCTTATTTTTTCTATCGCTGGATCTGGCGCTGAGGCTTCACCTGAAAGAGATATTTTTTATTGAATATCGCTGAAGTTTATAACTCATCTCATGTTTGGGATACAATAGTCACAAAACTGGATATAAAGGCTACAGTTTTCTAATACTGCATTTTGAAATCTTTAGATATGATTTGAATATGCTCTTTTTATTTATATTCAGACTTATTCAGATTACAAAATAACATGAAATTTTGGATGGTCTTTGAATCCCTTTAAAATTATAAATTTGTGTGTTACCCGAAGCACAAATATTTTGATTTGGACATCCAGCACAGGCAGAAGCTTTGCCTGCGTCTTCACTCTGTGTTCCAGGGCAGTCTGTAATTAATAAAATATATGTTCTAAAAATGTAAAAGTAATTAAATCAAATATTCTAAGTAGTTTTTATGGAGTATTTACATAGTTCACATGAAGTCATGAAATTAGATATAATGAAATTAGACTTATGGATAGTTCAGCTGATTTAAAGTAGTAGTAATTGAGTTTTAATTTATGAAATAATTAATAAAGAATCTTATTAATTTATTTTTTGAAATGTTTACTTACGTTGAGGTGCGTTATCCGGTACTCCACTCATGTTCACGACTTAACTCTTCTATCATAATATACGATAATTGGTGTTTGTAAACTCTTGGAAAATAAGGTAAACAGTGGAGCAGCGAGCGAGAAATTCTGATTAGATTACCAAACAAATAGAAGAAAAGAAACCAATCAACAGGCAACAACACAAGACATGAATAGAATGAATTTCCATCAATCTATCATTCAATCAACGGCCCACAGATATATGAAAACCGATATAATTTCGGAAATAGCTAGTTCGGTTTGAAATGTTGTCAACTTGGTACAGAGACAAATAAAATGGCGTCAAATTTAAATATTTTCTAGCTTGACTTCTAAGTAGCAACTTTAATTTTTTCAAAATTTTACATATCAAATTTAGCTCAATATGGCCAAAGAGGAGTCCATGTGCTCGGTAAAGATTTGAATTTATGTCAAATCTAAAGAGAATATTATCGAACCATCGTTCACAGAATATTTTTGTTTTTAGCAACTCCAGCAATGGAGCCCCGTGAAAGAAACCGCTGGCGCGCCCAGCGTGCCCCCACAGGTGGGGTACTGCTTCCATTCACCGAAAAAGCACCCGTGGAGGCCCATCATGGGATACGAGGAGATCGAAGTCACTCCGATGTACGTCACAAGACACTAGGTACTCAGCAACTTTTGATATATTCTTGTCATTATTTGTTGATTTTCAGGCCGTCACAGCCGATAACCAACACCATGGTGGACCCGTGCTACACTCCGGCCGGGATGGCCGCGGAGCCGCTCCGTTTCCCGAACTTGGTGACCGGCTTCGACCGCAGCCCCGAGCACGCGGCGCGCGCCGCGCTCTACACGCGCTACACGCAGTACGAGTGGAATCAGAACAGCATCAAGAATTACAACGAGTCCGACGCCAAGAGGAACTTCTCGGAGCGAGTCCGGAACGATATCATGCGCATGCTGAGGTGAGGGTTCGCAGCAGCCGCAGCACAGCTCCTTTCTTATTCTAAGAGTCATATTGTATTGTTTGCTGATTGATGTAACAACTGTACTGTAGGTAAGGTAAATATAATTACTTTTAATTGAGCAAATGTAGATTACGTATTTTGATGAATAAGGAGATCTGCCAGATCTCCTTATTCCACAATATTGATGACCAGATCTGATCTGGTCATCAATATTGTGGTCTACGTGTCATTGGAGTGCACGTACCTATCTACCAGATAAATATCGCTTCTTTGTACTGAGTATATTTTATGTTAGGGTGTGCGCACACTGCCAACAAGACTGGCGTGATACATTTTATATTAAACTCTCTCTCGTCACTACAGTCATGTAGCTAAAATAAAATGTCTTACAGCAGTCGAAATGCGCACACTGTACCTAATGTGCTACTTATTATCACTTATTAAAGAGGCCTTTAAACCGTAAGTTGTGTTCAGAGAGACAGACGAGATCGGCACTCAAGGCCAGCGGGACTCCGGCAGAAGAATAGGAGAGAGGATCACGGACACTACTTTTTGGCGTAATGAGGTGAGATGATAAGAACAAATAAATGAATTAGTCATCTCTTTCGTGACCTGTTTATTATTAAATTAATTAAACATATAATTAGATAATTATTATACAATAAGATTGAGGTTTATATTGTAAATAAGTTATTTTATTGTTTTTTTTTTCTATTGTACTTAATGTATTGTGTATGGCCGGGTAGGTGTCGATCGAGATGGAGCGTCTGGTGGCGACGTGCGAGAAGTTGAACGACACGCGGCGCCAGCTGGAGCGAGCCGTCGCCGGCATCGAGGGCCCGCTGCACATCGTGCAGGAGTGCCTCTACCATCGCGAGAAGAGGCAGGGTCGGTACCAATCCAATGGCGGACCTATATAGGGGAGGGGGGGCTATACAGCCGATTTCAAAAAATCTACAGGGAGACTCTAGGGGGACGAGACCAAGCGCTATTCAGCCGACTTTAAAAATCTACAGGGAGACTCGCGATCATATGGAAATCAGTTATTATTCTAGCAACGGAATGAAAGCGAAAATAAACGTTTAGAATACAAACTATGGCAAAATGCAGATATCTATCAAATATTTGGACGTGCTTATATTCACATAGTATCTTTAATTAAACGATAAATTAAATGATCTAGAAACATACCGTTGACGCGATTCTCTACCTCAAAAATACTTTTTAGGGCCGCAACTAACATAACACAAAGCAATGAGACTAGAGTGTCGGTCTATCTGTTAAAAAGTTAGCGCAGTCTTGAAGTATTGATTACCATACGTAATGATGACTTAAAGTTAACGCTAACTTTTTATAAGATGGCTGCCAGAAGACGGAAGACGGCGGCGGGGTCAACCAAAAATGCGATGGCGGGACGACCTCGTTACTTTTGAAAGTGATTGGTGGACGAAAGCGGAGAACAGAGATGAATGGAAGGACTTGGGGGAGACCTTTGCCCAGCAGTGAGACGAGATAGGTTAGCAAAAAAAAAAAAGGGGGTATAGGTTGTTGTTGTGTTCAGGTTTGGAGCAGGTGCACGACGCGGTGGAGCAGTCGCTGCTGAAGGAGGTGGCCTTGCTGCGCGAGTGTCAGGACAAGTTCCGGATGATGCTGGAGAAGGTAATCCATCATCATTGACCTACATTAGTCAACGGCGGATCCAGGGGGGGGGGGACATGACCCCCCCCTGAGCTGGTTCCAGGACTTAGGTGGACCACTAATTGAACATAATTATTACATTATCAAAATTAAATAATAAGTTCTTGACTTGACCACGACTATGTGACCCCCCTCCTGACGCCAAAGCTGGATCTGGACCCCCCCCTGGCGCCAAAGCTGGATCCGCCCTTTATATTAGTCCACTGCTGGACGTAGAAGCTCTCCCAAGCCGCGCCACTGAGCCCGGTCTTCGGCTCTTGGAGAAAATAATACTCTGAGAAAAATATATTTTGCTAGATTCTAAATCTATCAGATATTTTAGGTGAATAAAATTTGAGTCAAATTGAGGCCAGGTCTATACTGTTTTGCGTTAAGCCTAGTACATGAGAAAAACTCACATTTCTGACGCTTACTAATATTCTTTTATCAAAATTACTAAGATTAGGTAATAGTTGTTACACTCATTGCCCTGTTCTAATCTAATGTCATAAACATTCATTCATCACTAAAAAACAATTCGATCTTAATTAGCTTATGAAAGGTACGAGCTCAAGATTTTGTAAATATTACCTACTATTAGTCAAAGTAGTCAGTTTAATTATTGTTGTGTGTGAAGGTCCGAGCGCAGTCCAAGAACTGTCGCGCCACACAGCACGAGCTGGAGACGGACCTGAGGAACAAGGAGTACGCGCTCGGCATCGACTCCATGTGCCATCAGCTCAACAACTTCTCAAAGGTGCACTTAGCTACCACCAATTATATAGCAGAACCTATTATAGAAGTCAAACTTGGTAGAACATAGAACTATAGCAGAACCGATTATAGAAGTCAAACTTGGTGGAACATACAACATACAAGCTTCAGAGGAAATACAAGTTTGTGAAAGGAATAAGGAATACAAGGAAACTAGTCTAGAACTTAGTCATTAGCTGACTAAGTGCTAGACTAGTTTCCTCTCGATGTTTTCCTTCACCGTTTGAGAGCACTGGTACAGCGCACATAATCTTTCCGTACAGAAAAATCCTTAAAGATTTGTATCACCCACGATCTTCACAGAAGGCGTAGACCTACCACAGCAGTAGAACACCGGTGCTCTTTGTATCCTAACGGTCTATCTTATAAAAAGTTAGCGCAGACTTGACGTATTGATTACCATGCGTAATGATGACATAAAGTCAACGCTAACTTTTTATAAGATAGGGGGTAAAACTTTATTTTTATTTTATTTAATCCAAACAGTTATCATTAGATACCATTTGGTTGGCCACTGTATATTAATATGAGGGTCGGCAGATGTAAATATGTGATGTTGCGTTAGGGTCTACAATTCTACGCGGGCATCGAGCGCTACGACCCGACGGTGTGCGACGCGCAGCGCTGGGCCGCCGCGAGCGCCGCCACGCTGCAGCGCTCGCAGTCAGAACGCGCTAAAGCGGTGCAGCTGCTATCCGGTAACTTACATACTAATATAATAATAATTTTAATTTTATTTATTTCATAAAAACACACACTTAAAACTATATAATTGTACAAAGTTCTTATTAATGATACATTAGTGGTGCTTATTTTAAAAATGAAACTGGAGTTGGGTTTCACTTTGCCCACTCTAGGAGTAAATCCTGTGTTGTGGGTATCAGTACTCTTTCGGTAAAAGCTATATATATATTTTTATTTGCCACCCCTGTGTGTTGTATAGACAGAGTAAAGGCTCCAGTACACAATGGCGTATGCTGGGCCACGCTTTGCAATGCACCACTGTAGGCCACGATCACTTGGTTGGTGTTCACACAATGGCGCATGTCTCATTGCTGCCTGGCAATCCACTTGCGATGGACGTAGAAGAAATGTCTCTTTTTTTTAAATAGGTATTTTTAGGGAGTCTACTATACGATAAAATGCATCATTCATCTGAAAACATCGTACCTAAAATACGACAATTATTATAAATCAATAAACTTGAAAGTTGTAGGTGACAAACTAAACAATGGCCCATTGTGTGAACACCACAGGCCACGCTACGCCACGATTCCTTTGAAGTGTGCCCGAAAAACCGACAACTCTCCGATTGCGCGCCACGGTTGACAATTGTCCGCCATCATACGCCATTGCCCCGTGTACACAATGGCGATGGCCTGTCGTGGGCCAGCATGGGCCATTGTGTACTGGGGACTTAAGACCAAAGGTCCAAGTAAAAAAGTGGCGTTTGAGGGAAGCAATACCCACCAGTGGGGTCAGGCCACCAGGCCTTAACTTGTATTCAACGACATTTCACACGACCTAATCCCAAACTAAGCAAGCAATAGAATAACATATTCAATTTAGATTTGAATTAAACCATGCTAGACGCACCACGATATCGTTTCAGTTTTAGTCTTATATTAGGCGCCACCATTTATACGCTTACGGCCGGTTTCTCGAACGATGATCAACGAAAAAATCAAATATGTAATTACTATGTGTCAAACTCAGATCAATCGTGATTTGGGTTTCCAGAAACCGGCCGTTAATATACTAGTTTAGTAAGTAAATTTCCGAGTACGAATCACCTCTGTAGAGTTCCTTTCTTTTTATCGCAAAGTACGTCTTGTTTCCGCAGATACGGACAATCTGATCAACGTGTCCGCGACGCAGATCTGGGACCAATGGAGCAACAGCAATAGTTCCTTCACGCGCCGCATCGCAGAGACCATCGAGATCAAGAACAAACTGCAATTACATTTACACAAGGTACTCCAAATTACAGGTAGGTACATTATGCTCATCTTTGGGGAATGGTTACTAATAGACCACTAATATAATATATAAGTTCATCCACTGTTGTACTTAAATAAACAATTGTAATAAAGGATCATTTAATATATCGGTAGGATCCAGGCCTGGTTTCTTGCCTGTTCTTTTATGCTCTGGGTCATGAAGAACTAGAACCTAGAATCATCTAGTATATGAGATACCTACAGCGCGAACAACGCACGGTACGTATCGTAATTCATTGGATCAGCTTAGTCAGCTTCGCATTGACGTTGCCTTTCCCCTGTGTATAAGGCCGACTAAGCCGAGAGGTTGGTATAAATGCTGGGCACTGGGCAAGTCTACTCCATCTAAAATAAGTGTCCCGGGCACTTCAAGCGTCCCGTACTATATCGGGAAATGGGTAAAAATGGCCCATAACGCTGTATAAATCATCTAACTAAATGATATGCAAAGGCACACACTCTAAGTACATTCGGTATCAAAACTCATACCTGGCTCATAACGACGCAGAGAGTTTTGGGATCACCTGCGCGGTACAACATTCGGTATGAACACTCTTACCGTTCCCCAGATCCAGCAGGAGATCTTCGACGTGGAGAAGACGCTGGAGCTGCTGAACAAGGCCATCGAGGACAAGCTGCAGCCCATGAAGGTGGCGCACACGCGGCTGCAGGCGCGCACCAACCGCCCGCATCTAGAGAAGTGCCGCGACGACGCGCAGGGCCGGTGCGCATCATACCCATACGTCACTATACATATACACGCTTATGCCTTGATCACACGTACCGAGTAAACCGGCGAGACAGTGACGTATTTAAGATACACTGCGCGCTAACGCTGCAACGTTCAACAGTAAAACTGATGTCGACGCGCAGTGTATCTCAAATACGTCTCGCCTGTCTCGCCGGGTCTTACTCGGTACGTGTGATCAAGGCATTAGGGTGTGCGCACACCGATGACACTGCAGGGAGACAATTTATCTGAAGTCTCTTTTTCAAATCAAATCACATAATTTTATTATGTAACATAGATTTATAGTTGATAATTTTATATTAAAGTCCACAATGACAGGTGTTTATAGACACCCGTCAAATCACGTAACTTTAAGATGTTTTGTCGTTGGTGTGCGCTCTCGCTTACAACACGTGCGTCCCCGCTCGCTCGTCACACTCACACGATGTGTGTGACAGTGTGGAGTGGGCGGCGAAGTCGCACGGGCTGTAGTTACTTTGCTCTAGGCCACATTGCTTACAATACATCTCGTTGTCCGCAGGCTAGTAAAAGAAGTTTGCGACTTACAAGAGACCATGGAGACGCTTCGCTCCAAGATAGCCACGGCTGAAGGCACCCATCAAACATTACTGGGTGTGCGAGCCGGCCTGGAGGCTGACCTGCGGAACAAGTCCACCACTCTGTTCATAGACAGAGACCAGTGCATGGGACTCAGGAGAGGCTACCCTGTTACTGCAGCTATTAAGGCCTAGGAATACAACGGTCTTCCGCCTATCTGAACAAAGTGTAGGGAAGTCATGAACAATTTTGATAAGCAATGTTCAGCCTAATAAAAATTGTTAGTTTTCTTTAAATAAATCTGATGTAAAACAGACCTGGTGTTATTAATTACTTGAAAGAAGCTTAATTGTAAATTATTTTATTAAAACTTAACAAAAGCTTTTCATCAATCACATTGATAATACACAGAATTAAATACCTACACTAAATAACAAAATCTGGCATGATCTGGTTTAAGCTATTTGTACACAACATGCCCAATAAATGTAAAGTCCAGTCTCAAGTTCATCATCTTGCATATGTAGGAACCGGCAGTTTCATACCCTCTTTTGCCTCAAAGAAAGTATATGAGAGTACTATTTCATCAACATACTCCATTCTTGGATCGTCAACAAATTCTGGGTCTATGTAGAAGAATACTGGCATGTCTACCTGGAAAATGAGATTGCCAGCATGAGCATAAATAGTCTTATTTACATAATTTCTCATAATATAAACTTAAAGGCTCCATATATTTCTGTAGTTACAAGTTATAAAAATATTTATACCTGTTCATGTGGATTCAACTGCTGCTCTTCAAAACAGAAGCATTGTATCTTATTGAAGTACTGGCCGGCTTCAAAGGGTATCACATTGTATGTACTGATGCCGGTCACAGGTTTGTCAGTGGGGTTCTTGGCAGTGTAGAATGCTAGGGCGGTCTCACCTGGCACTAACTGAAAAAAGATATTTGATAAGTTTGGGGCTATGTTGTCTTTTAGAACTTCTGCTAAAAATATTAAAAATGTACTTAGATTTTGTGTATGTATCAGTTAATTATTAATTAACCAATATAATTTGCAATATTGTAAAGTTCAAAACTTTACAATATTGCAAATTATATTGGTATTAAATAATAGGATCTACAAAAAAAACATTACTGGATGTGGAAGTCAGTCAGAAGTCATTGGTGAGGATAGAATTTATTTAAAATTTAGTTTTACTTAAATTTTAATAAGGATTCCATGAGATTATTTATTGATCTAAAAATATATGAACTCTCACAGTAATATCAAGTTGTTGCGGCTTGAAATTCCACTGCATGGAGGAAGCTGTGTCAGCATTAAACCGAATTTTGAGTGGCCTGGACTTTACAGCCTTCATATCACCCACTGTGTTGTCAGGCTCAGCCAGGCCTGTGGTTCCTCCATAACTGTATGCCTAGAACATTAATCTCATTAGCAAAGAACTAAGGTCTTCCCGTAGTTACGCTTTGAAAGTACATTTATGAGATGAGAACAGCCGATACTACTGACTTATTACAGTAAATTATGGCTAAATTTTGGTTTTTGATCAAATTAGGGTTATGCTTACTTGACAAAATATCCTATACAGCGGAACCGCTGCGTAACTCAAACCCACAGTCATTACACCCATTGCCACCATGTAGTTGAGGGTGGAGCGTATTTTGCCTTTCTGGTCGTGGAGTCCACGGGAAAATACATTCTGTTGTGGAGTGGTCTTCGGAGATAAAATCGGCAAGCTTAGACCGTAATTGATACTTTTTATATGGCATCTGCTGGCGGTTACTAAGCGATTCATAGTTCCTTTTATTCAATATCAGTGATAAATCTTGCCGCAAAATATTATTTCATTATTTACCAAACACTATTTTATTTTCATTCACCATCGGTCAGTTTTTATTTTTGATTGCAGTGAAGTGATTTTAGTGATTTGACAGGAAAGCAATGATGACAACATAAAAAAAATATCTCTAGGCCACAGGTAATTGTAACCTTTTAAACCGAAAGTTTCCGAAAAGAAGTCAATACGGTTCACGTGATAAATATTCCAAGCGCGCGATGTTTGAATTTGGTAAATGTGAACTATTTAACATAGAGGTACTAATTTTTGCTACACCCAATTAAGTTTATCTGTAAGTACATTTTTTTACTATTTAGGTGTTTTTTTAGCTACAATGAAAAAATCTTTTATATGTACAATTAAGTTTAATATCACAATCATTTTTTAATATTCTGTTCTGTACTAAAAATATCAATGATTATCATTTATAATCTAACGCTATAACTTTCGCGTGTTTTGTTTTGATATGGGCATCCGTATGTGTTTTTTGATAAGCTTTATACGTACAGTCTAAAAAGGGACATCTAAACATTGGTTCTTTACCACATTCGTAAGTAACATGTCTTCTATAAGTGCTCTTGTGCCGATATTTTCTTTTACACTTTTCACATTCGTACGACATATCATAATGTGACCAATAGTTTTTTGTCTTCATTGGCATTATGGGCAGGATGTTCTGCATCATATTCTTATAGAAGTCCACTTCACCTGCAACAATGAAATTTCATTGACCGATAAAAAACTTTTCTCTGGTTTTTTACCTTATTGAACCTACCTACCTACCTCACTTCAGCCTGTTTTTCACTTTAGGATATTATAATAGTGTGTGCTTGGCAAATAGCCACTAGATCCAATCAATGTATAATTCAATAAAAACGATTTAAAATTCAATCGAGAAACATTTATTCACATGCAGTCCAAAAATGGAAACAAAACAACCAAACACGCTACACTTCACAACAAAATAAAAATACAAACATTTATAAATTTAAATATCATTTTGTGCTACCTACCCTCTAGTATGTATATAGGTATCCTTAATAACTTAAGCGGAATTAATTTTAGACCCTTCGCACAATGTATTCAACAGATTTGTATTAATTGTTGATAAATAAGTACCTATTAGGCTAATTTTCTAATAGAAATTTGTGAGAGCTTTTTTTTCATACAGAATGAACTGCGACGCCTAAGATTTTTTTCCCGTCTTTTCTTTCAATCTGCTTGCTGGGCATTTAGTGAGAGTTTAGTTGGTTCTTCGCCAGAAATGCGTAGTCTGCTAATAGTGACACATTCCACATTAAGAATGTCAGATTCCCTTATATGTAGATCCTCGGCAGTTCTGACAGATGGTACCTACTCTCAAATTCAAAAGCATGAGATTTAACTAACTGTGCGAAATGCCTGATTGAACTATAATAAAAATATTTTCAGGCAGGCCTAAAACTAATAAAATCTAAGTAACGATTGAATAGAATACAATTATAACTTCTAATTCATTGGTAACATGATAATTATTATAGTAAATTTTTAAATACCTACGAAAATTAACAAAACGGTCTGCTTAATGACTTCGTATTACTTCTTTGGAGAACAAAGTTTTGTGACCAGACATGTTTTATACAAATTTATTGAAGTAAGTATGTATATTAGGCCTAGAGAAAACATGATCATATATAAAAAAAACGTAACCTAGTTCTATAACTTGCGCTATTTATATCTTATCTCTAAATTTTGGTGGGTAACTATAATGGTTATTTGTTCAACAAAATATATAAGTAATAAGATAATTGTTTTAATATTATGTACAATAATTAACACTCAAAACATGTTTAATACTAAAAGTGGTAACACTCTGAAAACAAACTTCACACTGCCTGGTACATACCCAAAATAGAGTAGCTACCTATTAAGAATTAAGTTAAATTTATTATTAATTTCTTACCTATCATAATTTACTTAATAATACTATTTAGTATAAGGCACATTATAATTCTTATTATGGCTAAGAATCGACTGGAAGATTCTTTGGTTTTATTAAGACAATGATAATTCACAATTTGAACTTTAAAGGTAACTTAATAACAGTAACAAATGCAATAATAATATTAAAGTATAACAGAAATATTAATACATAATTAAACAATGGTAAAGTTTCTATTTGGATTCAGTTTTGCATACTTAGTTATCTTTGGTAACAAGGAACACAATTTAAACAACTACTAATAGTAACAAAAAAACAAATAACAATCTATGATAGGTAGTTAGTGAACACTAAACTAGTCATAACGGTTTTAAGGACCCGCACCATTAGCTACCATACTTAGGATATCGATCAGCTGCATTTATTAACAATACTGGTAATATTCTTATTAGTGACAATTGAATTTAATTTAAATACGTTTCATACAGCTAAGTCTTACGAGGTCTTAGGTCAGATTATAGACATAAACTAGAGTTTTGGGTTTTCTTCCATTGATAGTTCATGATTTTCTTCATCTGGCTTCGGTTTCTAATAGACGAATATGGACAGCTGTAACATAAAAATATTTATTACAATTTTATCATTTCTTTGGAACTAAAATGTGATATTATTCAGACCACAGTTAGAACCCTGGTATTGTTAGTAGTAAATAAGTTATTATAGACAAACATGCTTAAAAAGCGTGCAACTATATACCTGAACAACACCTGCTTTAATACGTTAGATATTGTTATTTCATTATATTGTACAAAACTATCAAGTCCACACGTTACATGTTTAGCAGTATAATCATTTTTTACTATTGGTAGTTACGAGTTTGAATAACAAGTAAAACTTTATATTTTTTGTATTAAGTATACAGTTAGTGAAATCTGCGTTATAGCAAACGTTAGGTAGGACATAACAAGACGGGAGTTGAACTAGTACTGACATTGGAAGCCGAGGGCGGTGGGTCATTCTGACACGAAATCCACTTTTTCGGGCATGTCTTTGTGGAGATGCCTCTCGTGCAGCAAGAGATTGTGCTTCTGATAGGCCCGGTACACGCAGTAGGGGCACTTGAAGCTGGGCTGTTTCCTACATTCGTACTTAATGTGCCGCTGCAAGGAGCCCTTGTGTTTGTATTTGTTCCCGCAGTCCACGCACTCATACAGTGTCCACCCCACTTTACCGCCGCTCAACCCAGACGTGCCATAACCCAATATATAAGGAGTGTACAACTGTGCAACTGAAATAAAACGCAAATGAAAATAAACACGTGCATTATCTACAGCTACCACCGTGAAAAGCCGCCAAGCCACCGCATATAATCGTATGTGCCACCAACTGAAAGCAAAGGATGATGCACCATGTCTCCCATTTTATTTATATAATTAAACTAATTACTAATAATCTAGCTCCATAATGTTAACTTAACATGCGACCAAATGCATACCGGTATTAGTTTACAACTTAATGGTAATACCTAAAGATACAGATTCATAAAAATCTAAGCATGCAAATAATAAACACTTATAGTCAAGTATATAAAATACCTCAAATGTATATATTTTAGAACATTAAAACCAGTTTGTACCAAGAATAGCAACTTTATTTAAAATACAAAAGGTTATAAAAATACAATCAAATGCATAAAATCACTGTAACTTCTTACTGAATGTAAATATTTCTTTAACTACAAATAATCTAGGCAGTAATCCAATAGCGGAAGTATTCAGTTTATTTCATCACTTGGGTTGTCATCCTAAATGTTATGGTAAATACAAAAAAGACACGTATGTATAACATGTAGTTAAACGCGTATTTGCCAATCATGTTTTAGCATAGGTACATATTTCCGTACAATGGGTAAATAGCACAGCTTTAACCAGAAGAACTATTATTAATTCTATTGGTAGATTTTGTTATTTATTAAAAATCACAACCTAGAAAATGTTGTATTGTATAACAATATTATGATTTGATTTCCAAAATGCAATTACTTTAAACACTAATGACTAACTTTTTGAAGGCACTTAGTTTTATACTGACAAGACTTGTCTGGTTGTACTCTCTCTGTGAACTACATTTTGATTGTATGTTGGTAACTCCGGATAATAATCTAATGTCGGTAAAGTGTTGGCAAAGTCACTCCATTATAACTCTGGTTATAAACAGTCGGCGTCGTCGTGCCGCCAGCCGCTGAGGGCCAGTTGCGACAGCTACGCTTCGACGGAGTCAATTTACGGACGCACTACCTAAAATAATATTAAAGTACATAATTTCTAAATGGTAATGTATATAAAATACTTATAATCTACGTGGAAGATTGATTTAAACTCATCCAAAAAATTGTGCACGATTCTTTCTAATAAAACCTAACGGAAATTCGTAAAATTTTCATTTAAAAATGTAACTTCAACAATCATAACATCATAAGGCACTCGTTTCACCTAGTTTACTAAATTGGCCCCATACATAACACCGAAAACTAACAGACACAAGGAACTTACAGAATTATTTAAATATAATCTGTTTCACGCAATATCCTCGGCAGAATACAAGCTTAAATTACGATAGTAAATGCATTAGATGTATAAGAGATCTAAAAATATAAACTGATATAAAACATTAAACTTATGAGTATTACATTATGGAACATGCATTTATGGCAAAGAACTAGAGCGGGCTAGATAAGCGAATATAGCTTCATTTCAATTACCACTAAGATGCATAATTAAACGATAATTTCCTCCTAAAACTACTAAGAGTACTTGAAATATCTCTATTTCTGGCTCTGATGGATTATTCCAACTTATTGTCTGATTATATGAGAGAGTAACTGCAACTGGTAACAAACTTATTCCAAAATCAACTTGTACTTCTTCAACTATCCTCACAAACCTACTGATACAATCAACATCAGGAATGATAGATTTACATAATTAATGCTGTACATACAAAATATAAAAAGCATAACTATAAACATCACGACTTACATACCGAATAAATGCAACAGTAGCTACGGGTGAACGAGTAGCATGTGAAAATACTATTATGTAAACCGTCAAAATAATATCCTCGTTATGTCGCGGTATTTATAATAATTCGTCATTATGTGTCGTCGAGTAGGTAACGTTTAAAGGCACTATTTGTGAGCTCGCGAACTGCGATCACATCTAACGTGACTGTCTGACGCCACTATCACAAGAGAGATTAATTACATCACATTTATCACAATCGGGATAACTCGGGAATTAGAGGCAAATTTAACTCATCGCCGACGCCGATCGCAGGCGCCGACGACACTAAATAGGAATATTTAAAACTGGTAAATCTAGTGACGATAGCTCCGAAGATAGATCCGGAGAACCTAACTCGATCTATAAAATACGGAGTATTTGTGAAGTGACTAAGGTCGAGTGGTGGTGTGGGCTCGCACTACGTGCAGGCGTCCACGTTGTCCTGCTTGATGTACTGGTCGGGCTTCATGTGCACCTCGCGGTGCATGCGCTCCATGTGGCGCGCGATGTGCATCTTCTGCTTGGCGCGGTACACGCAGTAGGGGCACTGGAACTGCGGCTCCTTGCCGCACTCCCACTTCTGATGGTTGCGCAGCGACGACTTGAGCTTGTAGACGCGGCCGCAGTCGGGGCACGTGAAGCTGGGCTCGCCCGGCGCCGGCGGCAGCGGCCGCAGCCCCGCCACCAGCGGCAGCGCCAGACGCGCCGACCACTGCTCCCACGAAAGGCCGCCGATCCTAGTGAACGATACGTCGTCGGGTGGGCCGCCTCCGCCTCCGCCGCCTCCTGAAAGCGTGAGACGACACAATAAGATGTGACCGCACGGCCGGTTGTCGCGAGGTTAAAGACGGATCACAAGCGAAACGAATACGATACATGTTATATACAGATACATACATACATACGAGTGAATAGGACGAATACATACATAGATACGTTTTACGGACATTCTACTGTGAGTGTACAACGAGTGCTGTGATGAAAGCTTTGCAAAAAGGAAAAGTAAAAAAAAGAACCAAAAGAGAAATCATAACGTTTATTTTAGAAGAAAACGTCACAAGTTGAAGTTTTCCTAGAGCCGATACGGCGGCGTTTCCTCGTTGCTAGCGATTTAGGAAAGTGAACGCAATAAATGAGAGTTCAATTGTGTTACTAGGCCGTTTTAGTCACACAGCTTTTGTATCGTAATAAACTTTGGTTAATGAAATGTAGTCTCCCGACCCATGGGCTTTCTTGTCTACCTGAAATTATTAATTAGATTAGTATGAACGAAAAAGAAACGAAAAAGGAAATGCACCATGCGCAACTAATAAAGCTTTGGGATTGTATCGTACGAACCGATCATGCCGACATGCCGTTATTTTTGGATTGAAAAACTAATTAAAAACGACTTACCTAATGCATTCAACCGAAGTACTTACAAGGAACCATAAGATCGCAATAACAATAATACAATTACAATAATAGGGATACAATGACAATTACAATAAAAAACAAATTAATATACTATATCTATATATTTGATTAAAATTTTCTACCAAGTAAACCCCAATATATTCATATAAAAATCACACTAATTGATTATCTAAATTTCCAATAACATTAACAAACAATGTAAAGGTTATAACATCCAAAATGTTCAATATTTTTATACATCAGTACCGCATACGCATACCATGATATGGTGGAATATTGCATATCAAAATTATCTTTTCTATGCTTAGCAATGACTTGAATATCTCAACAAACATAGGTTAATTCTTTTATTTCTTATCATCACTTTAAAACTAATACTGACTTTGGTCAAATAGCTTTGTTTATCCTAAGTTTAACAAAAATATCAACAGTCAATATGCTAATAAAACTTGAAATATATTATTATTGCCTGAAAATATCAAATAATATCAATCTAATATTTTTTTTATAAAATTTTGAACACATTTTCACCCCATTTCACCAAAATACAATCCAAAAAATAACATGATCATAAATACGATATAAAACTACAGGTAACATTGTAGGCACATTATTAATGAGCTTTTAACTAATGGACACCTTACAGAGCGCGTCAAACGTGGCAGAATGCGCAGGACTGATGCAAGCCCTGCCATGCCATGCCGGAATGGATTACGTCAGTAACACATTGAGGCCTCTGCAAGGTATTCTTTGAGAAGAGACAATTTGGTCTCTTCATTATCCTAAAAATTAACAACAATAAAATTAATAAAACTTTGGGTTGATAAAGAATGTAAGGAAGACAAGGGGATGGTCCCACTTATATGGAGGAAAATAACTCTAATAAATTAATAACATGAACATTAACTAAGCCAATGCTACGATTAAAACAATCTGTAGACAATGACATTCAGCAAGATAATAAATTAATCTACCCGTGGTGGATATCAGCAATGTTTAACTTTATAAATAGCCTGCCTATACAGGTAACATAATAACATAACGAAACATTACAACTAATATTCTTAATATCATTGCACTAAATTACAAAGTTTTGGAATTACTTCCTTTGAGGAATGATAGGTTATTACGACTAACAACAGATTCGAGAGTTCGACATGCTCCGAAACCTATGCCACTATTCATATATTTATATATTTGGACAACAATAGCATCGCGATTTGGCCAATTGGATTTGGAATAGGTATATCAATTCTAAACGATGATAAAATTTGGAACGGGATAAACCATCACAAACTTCACAACACGGCCTCGGGCCGGGATCCTCCAAATAAAATACTTTGGGTCAGTCTTAACTACCGTAAACAATAAACTCTAAACTAAAACGAAAACAACAAAACTACACTAAAACCGTTAGGGAATGTGCTCGTTACGACTACGTATCAACTAGCGTACATACATCATCAAGTCCTCAACAAAATCAATAACGTAAAATATAAATAAAATTATTGCAGTACCAATTTGGTCGGGTATCTACTTTGGTGTGTGGGCGGAGGTCGGCGGCCGCTAGGCGGAGGTCTTCCGGTTGCGGCGCACCTTGTTGGACGCGTACAGGAACCACTCGTCGTGGTGGTGCTTGCGGATGTGCACGCCCAGGTTGCCGCGCTGCTTAGCGCGGTAGGCGCAGTACGGGCACTGGTGCGCCGGCGCCTTGCCGCCGCACTCCACGTTCTCGTGCCGCCGCAGCGTGCTCTTCCAGCGGTAGCGCTTGCCGCAGTGTCGGCACTCGAACTGTCGCGACGCGTCGTCGCCGGAGCTGCCCCCGTCGCGGCGTCGCACGGCGCCCGCCTGGCCCGCGGCGGCCGCGCCCCCGCCCCCGCCCCCGCCGGCGGCGAGCGCGTAGTATCCGTCCGCCTCGTCGGGCAGCACGATGTCGTCGGTGTCGTCGTACTCGTTGTCGGAGTCGTCCTCGCGCTTGGGCAGATGTTGGTCGGCGGGGCGCGGCGGGTCGCCGTTGAAGGCGTGCAGCAGCTGCGCGTCGAGCGCGGGCGTGCGCGCGAGCGCGAGCTGCGCCGAGCGCTGCATGGAGAGCAGGGACAGCAGCGCCGACGGCAGGCGCCCGCCCTCCTTGCGCGCCTCTGAAATGCGACACATTACCGGTATTGCAATCTATGTGTTAAGCGCGTCTACTTCCGAACTAGTGTTAATTCTACGGAGGCTAAATATAAAATTAAGGAACCAAAGAAATGCGTTATAATAATAAAAATATAGAGGTAATCTCGGTTAGAAATCATAAAAAGGCGAAGCTTCTAAGTTCATGCAGACATGCACAATCGAAACCGGATCTCGAACTGATCTTCCCATAAGATCCTACCGGGCCGGGGACCGCTCGGGGCGAATGAAAGGCCCGAGAACTCTTCAAGTCGTTTAATCATTCAAAAAATAGTGAATATCAAATTTCAATACACTTATGTACCTAACGAGGCTCATATAAAATTGTATGTAGGCGATTAAAAATTACGTAATATCATCTAGAAGGAAGATCGAGTGGTTCATTTAAGAATAAGGCACTAGTATAAAGCACTGCAGCGGACGGGCCGCGAGGTCAGACTCGGTCAGACGCGGTCGGGCGTGGCGCAGGCGGGGCTGAGCGGCCGCCGGTCGGGGTGCTTCTTCTCCACGTGTTTCTTGAGCTCGTTGCGGCGGTGCTTGCAGTAGGCGCAGTACGGACAGCGGTACTGCGGCTCGCGCCCGCACTCCAGCGTCACGTGCCGCACCAGGTTCTTGCGCGCGTTGTAGCAGCGCTGGCAGTTGGGGCACTTGTACCCCTTCTCCGTCTTGTACTGCGCGCACGGCAGCGCCAGCCGCTCGCTGCGCGGGAAGATGTTGTAGCGCGACTCCGACTTGGGCGAGGGCGTGCCGCCGCTCTTGTTTTGCGGCGAAGTCTTGGGCGACAGCTTCTTGTTCTCCTTGGCGTGCTCGGGCGCCGCGCCCCCGGCCCCCGCGGCCCCGCCCCCGCCACCGCCCGCGCCCGCGCACAGCGCCGCGCCCTTGAGGGAGGCGGGCGGAGACTTCACCGTCTTGAGTATCGCGAGCGTTGTCGTCTGCACGGGGACGTCCTCTTCGCTATTTTTTTTACTACGCGTCATGATATTTCTCGGCGAAGGTCTCCGACCTGCAAGAGAAAATAGAATACAGTCCGTTTTTCGGTCGATTCGGAACGAGCGTTCTCGGCGGGTTTGAGCGATGAAAATAAAAACAAAATATGATAACCGAAATTAACTATATATTTAGAAAAAAAATACAAAACTTGTAACAAAAATGATCTATCGATATCGTACCGACCGTAAAGTTGTAACAAAAGAAAAACAAAAGTATAATAAAAACGTAAAAATCAACAAGAGAAACTTAAACTTCTACTTCGACGAGTCCGGCTCGAGTGTTTCACAAAAGAATGACTATGTCTTTTTAACGATTCATGTTCATGGACTCTTAATTTAATGTTTGGTATCGACATGATTAGATTTCAACAAAACAACAAGTAACATGTAGCAGAAAACAACATTATGAATACTATTCCGTCTTTAGTGCCCTCAGAGTAGACAACATGGCGGGGTGTTTGTGCCCTATGTGCGTCAACAGTGACTTTTTCTGTGAATATCTCCGACCGCATACGTCGCACACGAACTGGGGCCCAGTAACACATTCGTATTTTTCGTGGCGCATTTTGTTCCTTCTATATTTGTATTTTTTGGTGTTACAGATGGAGCAAATAAATAGTTTTTCCATATCATTCAAGAGTTTCTGATTCTTGGCAACGCTCTTCTTCGAGCCTTTGAACTTTTTTTTCAACCTTCTCTTGGTTCTAGTCATTTTCTTTCTCATAACGTTTTTCTGTTTAGATTTTGCTTCGATAGCAATCTCTATGGCCTCTGATTTTACGTCAATGATCTTAAGTAGCCCTCGGGTTAATGGGAATGGGGTTTTGCAGAAAGTTAGGTTTAAAGGTGGCTCTGGAAGGGCAAACAATGAAAAGCGCAAATTAAATAGACAAAGCACAAAGAATGGTTAGTAACAGAATGTTTGGCAGTGCTCAATGATGGTATGGTATCTGTGAATGTATGTATTACAATGAGTCCGAATCATTGATTTGTTAGTTTCGTTCATTTAGTGACAGAGTGTAAGGTAAGATTTAAGCGGGTGATGGGAATTAAAGCAGAGTTCATGTTTACTAATGTTTGAAGGAGAGAGCAGAACTGATCATTTGTTCCTAGCCTAACTTATGTCAGATTTGGTTACGAACGGTGATACCTAGGGATGTATTCATGTGAAGTGTGAAATATGTTCATAATAAAATGAAATGCGCATCCGCCAGGAATCGTAATGTCCTAATGACATGCTTCCATAATTTTATTTTCTGAACGTAAGTTTAGGTACTGGTTATACCTAGTGAACATGCACAGAATTTAAAAAAGTCGAACGTATTATTATATTTAAAAAAAAAACATGAATTGCTAAGAAAGACATCTGCAGTGAAATCACATGTGAATGCAAAAAAAAGAGAAAAATAATAAATAATAGATAAATAAGCCACATAACCAACTACATTGATAAATTTATAATGAAAATATCCAAATTTACCTTTACCTTGTTCGCCGGCTCGGTGCGGCGGCACATTCTGAACTCTGGTACGATTCCAATCACACTGTGCGTAACATCTCAATAACGTATTTCAAACAAACCGCGGTGATAATAAACGCAATCATTTTGTCATTTGTTTACCCTAAAATGGGTGAAGTGAGGTGTGGTGCACATTTAAATGAAATTATTCAACTAAATATATAAAATGTCAATAAATAAAATAAATATAAGTACGTAAAAATACTCACCGTTACAATAGTGTATTCCATTCCAGTATTAGACTATGATAGGAAAAAAACTATTTTAATTTAGCACTGAATACCGAACTAAGGCCGCGTCTACCACAAACTACCAAACTAGTTAGGCATGCATTGTCTAGTATTTCTAATTCTAATCCCATAATCACAAACAAAAGCTTACGGTATCTATTTATAGATAAACATTCAAATATACTTTAAAATTGGATACTTACCTTACGATATTTTTGACCACTCATAACCAACATTACCTCGCCTTGAAAGGCTACAATGTAAATCAAACCATTACCAACAACCTTTTTTACCTGTTGCACTGAAATATCTTTAGAAAATCTTATAACGATACAAAAATATAGAAATCCAAATATATTAGTAGTTTATAATATTAATATTAGATACTAAAATGAATATAGGGTTGAAGTTTCACATGTGAAAACACTAGCACTCTTGTTCCGTAGTCGTATAATATAATATTTATATAGTATATCATTATAAATAGATTATTTTAAGCAATGACTGTTTTCTAATTTCAAATTATGGGAAGACATTGCGCATTTCATCCGTTCCTTTTCTCTGGAACAATTAACTTTTTTCTTTCAGTCAAGTAACATCAAAAAATATGATCAATTAAATTCTTGAGTAAAGTTAATTGTTTCAGACCATCATTCAGAGACCCATCGAACATGTTGCGTCGTTATTTGTACAGTTTTCAATAGAAGCAAGTTAACGCAACATGTTGAACAAATGCATAGCTGCAGGTATTCGGCAAGTCGATACCTGCAGCTGTGCTGTGCGCGGTGTGCGGTGTCGGTGCTTACCTTGCGACTCTCGAACATTATCACTCGAGTTCATCATTTCGTCTTGAGATCTTTCCATGTGCCATTGAAAATCTGAAAAAAAAAATTCAACTTGTAGCAACTAATATTTTTTACACAAAATGTTTTTCTGTTTATTACAAGAATAAATTTCTTGACAGGCATTAAACTTCAAAAAACATTCACTCTACCTTCCATACTGAGAGTCGTAGGTTCAATCCCAACCTAGAACACATTTGTGTAGGCAAACATTCATTTGGATTATACTATGTATTTACAAAAAAAATGTATAGCTCATAGTACAAGCCTTGCTTAGTTTGGCCTAGAATTGTCCATGAATATTAATCGAATGTAATACGCGAACATCAAAAAACTGAAGTGAGTCCTAATAAAATAATACTTTAATAATAAAAACGAACACTGTCTATAAAGAGCAGACATAAATTATGTACAGTTAAGAGAGCTGTATGCAGCCATGCATACGATTAACTCTCGAAGCGAAACGCTCTTTTAGTGTGTCAGAGGCTCAGAGCTGAGCTTTCTACTTAAAGCTCTATAGGCGGATCACACGAGTTGTAGCGCAAAGCGAACTGCATTTATTTCAAAGATCAGGGTAGTGAATAAATATTATTGGTAATGTACCTATTCAGGCACGTCGTGTAGTGCTCGTAGTACGAAACCAAAGCAATTGTATCAAAAAATCTTATTTAATTTGAGGACACTATTCACCCATGCCCAAAAGAACACTATGCCTAGCTACTGCCTAGTTAGCCTCATCCACAACAAAGACAAAGTCAATACATGTGAAACTGAGCAAGCCTGAACTAAGCTTTTCCTTACGATTGTCGTTCAAGAGTACAGGTAGAGAGATTATACACAACCTAAAAAGCGGTGGTAGAGTTATTGCAATTCGTAGACTGAAATATTTGCATTCTAATGTGTCAATCATCCCACGGACACAGAAGAGGAAAGTGCAGAATGGTCATAAAAGCTGGCTTTTTCAAAAACAGGCGAATCCGAATAATTTAATGGAGACTTATGGCCTAAACGCTTTGACCATGGTATGTATTATCATTCTTCCCTACCGCGACTGCGTCTCTAATTATATACTTGAACGTTAGAGGTCAACATCATCTACATTACAAACAGATTTGAAATATATTTAGAGGATCTTTGAAGATCATTTGGCTATGTTATATGTTTATCTAAACATCTAAACTTCCCCATATATCGTCATATCAACTATTACACCACCCCACTACAACTGAAAACCAGTGCCTGCCTTCTAATTCAAGACCTGTATAATGTGAGCTTCCATTTCTTGGAGTTTAAATAATTTCGTAGTTCAGGTAAGATCGGTAATCGGCTAGACCGAATCGAAGCGATTTATGAAGCTTATCATAACCAAAGTTTAAGAAATGTTTTTTAGAATTTTTGTTCTTGGAAACTAGATATATTTTAGCCGTAACACCTCACTAAGTGTATAACATAACGAATTTTGAATTGTGCATCGTTGTTGGTTTCTTTCATTAGTACCTATCTTACAAGAAAGATTCTATTCTAATGAATATCTACCTAAATAGTTACTTGTAAAATTTTAGAAATATTTTTTTATGCATTTATTGGCAATCACTCAACCTCAATTTCATCTGATGTTAAATGATGATCCGGCTTACGGTGTAACGCGTTTGCCTAGATAGAGCCTTTTCACTCTCCTCTTGATAGGGTCCAAATTACAGTTATCAGACAGATAAACAGTGAAAAAAAAAAGCGACTAACTGCGAACAACGTCATTGTGTGCCTGCGGCTGGTCGTCGGGTTCATCATCGAGCGTGAGGTCCTCGACGCCGTCGCGCGGCGCCTCCAGCTTGCAGCGCGGCGAGTCGCGCGAGCAGCCGTTGCTGGCCGTGGTGGCGTCCAGCGAGTCGGCCGCGCCCTCCGACATGCGCCGCGCTTTCTTGCGGCGACGCGTCGGCGATACGGAGCCTTCGCGGCTGTCTATGCTTCCATCCCTCACCTACAACACAATGGTACATACTTTACGAGCTGCGCGAAACCGGTCATCTTATTCTACATTTATGGTTGGATAGAATAAATATTTATGGACATTTTACACAACGCTATCTTGTCCCAAAGTAAGTTAAAACTTGGAATTGGGAAACCATTATAGCACACTATACATCGGTCTTATAAATATGTACTATACATAGAGACTACAGTTTTTTAAAGAATGTAGGTCTAGAGTCTAGCTAGACCTACATTCTTAAAAAACTGTCTTTATTTAGGATTGTCAGAAATTATAAATAATTCAGGATGCAGATATAATGCTATGCTTAAAACATTGTTATTAGTAGCTCACATGACCAATTCAAGCACCACTGACACCTTAACTAGGTCACACCACACCAGTCACACATAGACAAATTATCGAAAAAGCTTAGTTCTGCAGCATATGCAGTCAAAAAGATCCGCTTCCTTACAGACGTGGACACAGCTAGACTAGTTTATTTCAGCTACTTTCATAGCATTATGTCATATGGCATTTTGTTGTGGGGGAATGCTGCAGATGTAAATACCGTATTTGTGTTGCAGAAGCGAGCTATTCGTGCAATCTATAACATGGGTCCCAGAGAATCGCTACGAAATAAATTTAAGGAAATAAACATAATGACAGTGCCTTGTCAGTAGATTTACGAAAACTTAATGTATGTTCGAAAAAATATTAATCTTTTTGCTAAAAAAAGCGACAATCATAATGTTAACACAAGAAATAAGGATAAACTCGCTGTTCCCATTACTAGGCTCACCAAAGTAAATAAATCTTTTAAAGGGCAATGTGTACGCTTCTATAACATAGTCCCAAGCTATGTTTGTCAATTGCCGATTGGCAAGTTCAAAAACGTAATAAAACGAAAACTCTTATCAAAAGCATATTATAAAATATCTGACTATTTAGAAGACAAGCAAGCTTGGGACGAACTAGCTCCAACTTTGTTAAACAATTGTAAGAAGGATCATATGAAAAAAACGCTAGAATCCAGGTCTAGTTTCTTGCCAGTTCTTCTAGACACTGGTCGCGACGAACTGGCGCCTAGAATCATCTAGTATGTAAGACGTTTCAAAGTGATCCTTGTGATTTTATTGAATAAATGATTTTGAAGTTTGAAGTGTTTTCAATAGCTCAACTCCACGTGGAGCTCAATTCCAACCAATAAATAAGTTATTTTGTAACTAAATTGACGATTGAGATATTAACCAAGGACTAGCATGGAGTTTTTATTCATTATTGAAAACAGTTTAATTAAAAAACTCGGACAAAAAAGATCTACAATTCTTGAGTAATATTAACCTACTTTTATTGAAGTCTGCTAAAACAGTGAGCATTCATTTAATTACATAGACAGGTACATGTTTGTTGTAAGTAGGTCAACTTGTAGAATGTTTATCTCACAAGCTAATCTGCCAAGTCTGTATTAGAACATAGTGCCAAACTTGTGATCTTCATGTTTTATCACTTTTCTGTTGGCAAGCGTTGCAAGTTTTTAGCAGCATTACAAAGTTATTTCAGTCGAGCTGATTCAAGTTTGCTGTTATGTCGCAACATGAAGTTTATTTTATGATCCTAATTTATAGCCACTTGAGACTTTTTATAAATGGTTAGGTAAACACATTCCACTGTTTAATTTAACTATGTATATAGGTACATAATTATAAAAGCCTTATCTGGCAAATACACATTGCTATGTAATCTTTTTTTCACACATTCTATTTTTTGTAAAAACTTTTGTTACTTATTTGTCAATAGCAAAACACATTTTATATTTGCTTTGACAAATAAATATATGTTATGTTAAGTAAGATGAGAGCAAAAGAATGATGATGGTCAGTGATGGAGCATGTGACCTTGAAAGTGTATCATTCAAGTTTGATGAACTAATTAATTACAATTACATTTAAATTAAATGACATAATTTATTTGCCAGAAGTATGGTTTGTACAGGTGTCTGTGTTCTTATTTTGATAAGCTTCACACACTTTGCCAATTAAGTAGTGTAAAAATACATTTAAACAATTACCTATATCCAGTGATTTAAAACTAGAATACATACTCTTCATTCTTTGTTTTCCAAGCTGAATCTTAACAAGTTGTGAATATTCGATAACCCTCTTACTCCGGACTTGACCGTTAAATAGTTTAAAGTAAAGAGTTATGCAATAAAGTATTTGTGATTGTGAATGAGAGTGGAGAAGCGAGGACTCACTTGTGGCGGCGGCGAGGGCGCCCGGGGCGGGTGTGCGGGGTGCGCGGGGGGCGCGGCGGCGGGCGCGGGCGCGGGGCGCGACGGCGGCCGGGAAGGCTTGTTGTCGGACAGTCCCTTGATCTGCAGCGACTCGGCTGCCTTCAGCAGAGCCGCCAGCTGGTCCTGAGATATGTTCACTTCTCCGCGGTACATGTAGTCCATCATGGCTCTCAGTTCCGCGTATTTCACATCTTTTAAGATTATTATTGGATGCTTGTCATACTGTTGTGATAATACACTCTGGAACAATGCAAAATTTGATGTTGAATATATTATTTGGTGGGTTTTTCAGACACATTCTTTTGCCTGTGCATTGGCTTAAATATTGTTGATAGAAACTCTTGTTCTCAAAAGTTCAATCTAAAATGTTGATATTTTTAGCTCTAGAGCTTCTAACGATGTACAAGTCCACAGGTACAGGTGAAACTGTTCCCGGGAAGTACTACCACTTTTCCTATTTCTGCTACCAAGCAGTGATGCATTCTTGAGTTCTAGTTGAAATATCTAGTTGGATTAATGCTGGTCCAATCACTGACATACGAGACTTTCAAATTGTACAGTATGAAATCTGTGTTGCAATACATCACAAGGCACATCCTCATCACAACAATGTAAAGACAGTGGTTACCACTTAACATTAATTTAGGCCAATTGGTTGTTCCATCATTAAGTTATAAGAATATAACAAAATGACAACTAGTAGTTTTAAAACTTATAAAAAACCTTTCACTTTTTGGAACAAGTAAAGCTGGTGTGATAAGTTTCATAGTGTAATAATGATGATTATACTTAATACAAATAGGGGTATGGTATAACCTGACAAGATGCATTTTGAGTCTCTATAACTTAATAATTTCAGTGTAATAAATGAGATAAAATGTGTATGTTCAAAGTGTGAATACCCCATAAATTTTAAATAGATACCAAAGAAAAATCTAAATAAAACAATTGAAAAACATGATTATAGTGTCACCTATGCTTTGTTTTGTTTGTTTACTTCTTTACAGATTATGCATTTTTCATTTGTTTTATTTGATAACAATAGATGTTTTGAAGTAGAGTATGCAGTAAGTTGAAATTCTTGAGCTTGTCATCAAGAATATCTAATTAGTGGTTTAGTAATTTAGCTAGTTTAGTATGCCAACAATGGAACTATTAAGTTAATTTAAGGTAGGCAGGTAATTATTAATTGGTAATAAGAAAAAGTGGTCTCTACAACTTTCAGTTGCCAACTCATCGATGTACCAAATTACCTAAACATGAAAGCTGGCATGAAACAAGTGGTATGTTTACTAGAGCACAACAGTGCTGGCCAGTGCTCGGTGCAACTTTATCACTGTAGCAATTGACCTAGATCGCGCTCACGCGGACTTACCTCGAAATAGGGACTGCAAGCTGACAGGACGACTTTGTGCGCTTTGAGCGTCTGTCCCTCCGCCGCCAGGGTGCAGTCCACGTGCATGCCCTTCTCCAGCAGCGTGTCGAACACCGCCACCAGCGTCGACTGGTGGTTGTTCCACCGCAGGCAGAACTGCTGGTCGTCGTCCATGTTACCTTCTTGCCACTCGCCGCGCCCTCGCCACTACAATCACAAAATACGTTTCAACAATAAAAACACCACGCAATATCTAGGCCACTGGGAAAACTTAGCGATCTCCACACCACTGTACGTAAACACAAGCACGATTATTTTCCACATGCGACGCAAAAACTAGCTCACCGATTCACTTTGTTGGATGAGATCACGTCCCAACTTAATAAATTAACTTTATGGACCACCGAGAGCCGTAGCGACGCGGCACAAAGAAAATGGCCGCTTTTCCAGCGCGACAAAAAATAAAATGGCGACGAAAATTCTAAGTTTTACTATTTTCTGAACAAACTTTTCTTGACATATTTGCCAGATTCAAGTTCAACGCGTAGGTAACTACGAGGCGAGAAACTTCGGCAAAGTTTCGAGACAACAAAGAAACTTTTGAGAACTTCGAAAGTCTCTACTATGTTCAAAAGTGGAAATTTTCGAGATGAAAAGTCCTGGTTGTAAAGTTATTTCATTGCGTAGCACTAGTAATAAATTATGTGTTTGAGAATGCTTACCTTGATTATTACAATAACTGGTTAACTGAATCACAAATAAGTTCAAAGTTTCTGATAAAATTTAGCACATTTGCACACCCGCCAGCTTTCTTGAACGAAATTAAAAACACTATGCTCTAAGCTATGCTATGATTGCTGTATTGCAAGTTTAGTTTAGAGAAAGGCACCTCTGTTCTGTCTGTCTACAAAAATTCTATTCAACCAAATGAAACGAACGAAGTTTGTATAAGTTGGAAACGAGCGAAAGACGGCGGATAACCATTAGAGCGAGCGAGCAAGCAACAAAGCAAAGCAAGTGACCCAAAATAAGCTCATTAAGTGTTGCCATTAGTAAATAGTCTATCGAGCTTACTGAAGAACTGCACCTACTATATACCAAACGCGAAATTAAGATAAACTACAATAAATTACCTATTTTAAACATTCATAAAAAATAAACTTTATTTTATTAATTGACAGATATAAAAAAATAACTTAACGTTTATGTTCCGAACCTACAACCTAATAAATAAGTTTGTCCTTGACCTAGTACCATTAAAGTAGATAGGTAGGTAGAAGGTACATTATTTCCCCAGTTCAATTATTGCAATCAGGAAAGTGATCCTTTGTAGATTCAGCCTCTCGAAATCACTTAAATGTCCAAATCCAAGTTCTAATATTCAAAACGTATCTACAAAAGTCGAAGTTTATAAATAAGTATCTAGGTATCTCTCTACTTTACTTCTACGCATGATGTGCTTATTTTTAGCTGCTAGCCAACTAAGCCAGTGTTATTTCTCACGCGTTATAATACGTATAGATAGTGACATACACCGTCACTAAAAATTATACAAAATAGCTTACTTATAGCAACTACTTTATTTATCTATCTGAATTGTAAAACAATAGAAACAATGTTAGATCTAAAGTAGATAGTATAGATACCAAATAAGCGCCATCTATCTTATGTAACGATAAACTGATAATGTTAATTTAAGTTTTTATCGCACGTTTGCCTGTGTGTGCTAGATAATAAGAAGGTGGGAAACGACGCGTTTCGATACAATGCCGTGCGTGGCGCGCGAGTCGTTGAACAGGCAAACTTTTTTGTAAACATCTCTAATGCTGGGGCTGGGGCACATTAGCGGGCTACGGCGAATATTCGCGATGTATGTGGCCGGGTACATCGTGTCATCGCGTATTTAGACAAGAACATCGCATATACCCGAACACGATGTTTTTGTCACGCCAACACGATACGAAAATTCGCCCGCTAATGTAGCCGAAGCATAAGTGTAGTTTGATCGTTTACTCGCATTATCATCTAATGTCATACTTATTACCTGCTACTTGGAGGATCACCGAGGAGGACCGCTCGTGGGTTCAAATCCGGTCGTATCGTATAAATGGAATTTATGATTCGGATTTTTTGCTATTTATAAGCCGAAGATTTTGGTTACCGTAGCGTAATAGAATAGGTCATCTATGAAACAGACTAAACTCATAAGATAAATCAACAGTCTATTCATCTATAGTGAAGAAACCAAAATGCCGTTGGTAAAAAAAAATTGCCTTGCGTACAAACTGTATTTTATAAATTTATAATACTCTACTACCTTTCCCGCAGTTTTTCTCGCGTGTTTCTTTTAAAGTTATAAAGCAAGAAATAACTATGCGTCCCTTTTGAATATCTATGATTTTCCTAGAATAAAAACTTGTTGAGTTCAATAAATTAATGTTTAATAAACAATAAATTAACCTAATATTTAATTTATCAATTATGATGTTCCGAATAACAGTTTTCGAGTCATCCTTTTTCATTGGTGTTTTTCTTCTTACATGCGAGTTGTTCGAATTAAATTAATTACTTAGGTATGAATTTAACTAATAAACGCACATCTAGACAGATGCGAGTTGCGAGTCATTTCATCGAGGGTTCCGTTAACTGTTATTTTATTTTCCTACAATGTTACAACATCGATTTTGTATTAATAACTATACTGCTATTACAAGCAAGCAACTAGAGAAAGCAAGTACCTAGTCCATAAAAAATATTAATCTCAACAAACGTATAAAATCATTAGCTTCCCTTTTCCTGTCTATAATTCGCAGTCTAGCATTGCCGCTTCGTTATAAAAATCAATAGCACTAAGCATTAGTGAGTCGGTACAAACGAATTATACGAATCTCTTTGTGTGCGTCCCCAGGCTTTTGGTGTGCGGAAAACAAAAAAAAAGCATGAGGGAAATTCTTGTAATAAAAATCAATCGGAGCGGAGCAGAGAGAGAAGGCACCGCGCGCGGGGCGCCGAATGGTCGGGTGCCTTCAGTGGGAGGCCTCCTCGTCCCCACTGTTGCACATAACTAGGTACATATAATAGGAGCCGACCCGGCACTGTGCTCTACATTCATAGATAGTTAATGCGACTACCCTCTTTACTACTCCAATAAGTTAAGTTCAATTACCTATTAAAAAAAATCAATTATGGTTTTTAAAAAACTAAAATTTTGCTAAAGCGTATATATATGTATCTGTAACTTCCATAAAATGAATAATTATTTTGAAATAATGCAGGGGTGAGCCGGCTAAGTACGGCTCCGAGCGACTGGCGCGGTGGCGGTGGCGGCGGTGGTGGCGCGGGATGGCGGCCGGCCGGTTCCCGGCAAAAGGCGTTTGTTTTTATTTCCTTCGCTGGCAAAAAAATCAGCACGCGCCCACCCTGCACCTCCTAAACATGCGCCACGCAGCGACGCAGACTCTGCCGGGTGTGTGCCGAATTCACTTTCATTTGCGACATCTCATCGTTTCTCCGTCACCGTGCAGTCGCGGGTGTTTTGATAAAGTTTGCGGTGCATATGTGACGCGAGCGGGTGTTTGCGGCGGCCACCGCTGACCGACTAGGTGAGTTCAGAGAATTTCGCGCTAGTCTCGTCTTCGTTTCCCACGCGTTTATCGGCTCCCGTTTCACACCGTCCTTCGCATCGCCGTGCTCCGTGCTCCGTGCTCCGTGCTCGGAGAGACGACTGGCGACGACGGTGGTGTGGAGCGAAAGTGTTATCGTATCTTGTGGTTGGTCTGGGTCGCGCAGACGTGCTTGTGCCCGATGACAGACGTCTGAGACGTTTACTTAACTCAGTTAGGAGTTGAGAACGATATGAAGAGCAATGAGAGGGTTAATCCGCGCATCTTGCGAAAATTCTTGCTTATAGCAAAAGTTTGCAAGTTTGATTTATCATTCATTATGATTCAATATTTACATATTTCAATTTATAGATCCAACTTTACCTCAAAATAGAAATACGTTAGGTATACCTACGTATTTCTATTTTCCCTCACTTAGTAAAATTACACTATATAAAATATACAGACAGACAGCCTGATGGAAAGCAAATAAATAAAAATAATCCACAGAGAGTCGGTCTGGTCTGGTCGCATGTATGTACGTCAGAAAGAGAAGGAAGTAACTTTGTGCTCTTCATTTGTACGGCAATCGAGAAAAACTCGATAAAACTCTCCTCTCGTCTAATTGCCTATGTAAATGTATTTAGCATTCAGATCAGACGATGCTGATTGTTCGATTTCGAAAGCGCTAAACTTATTCGAAGCAGGAAAGCATAGTTGACGAAAGGTAATGCGAGTTAAATTCTAATGCTTTTATTAAGAAACCTTGTCCTAGGTATGCACAAATTGTACAATCTGGATAATCATTTCGGTTTAAAGAATCTTTATTAACTCATAAAGAACTTTACAGTTCACTTATAATGAGCTTAAACTATGTACAGTTTTATTATTGTAAGGTTGGTAGTCTTTATAGAAACAAAAAATGATCTACGTACGGACATGATTCGAAACAATTCAAACTTATGTTAACTTAACTTAACTTACCTACTTAAAATCCTTAGTTATTATTAGTTTTTCAATGACCCAAAACAAGAAAAGGCATTATTTTAGGCATACCTAAAATATTATTGTTGGTAGAAACTAGTTTGGAGTTCCTGCGTAATAGATAAAATATTTCTACTTTTTTCTGTTTACCTGCTGCGCAATTAAACATTTGAAGGTAGTTCTCTGGTGCTAGGGATGTGGTCATACAATATTACTTCAATATGCATTATTACAGTTCTAAGTTTAATTACGGAAAAAATCAACATGTTAGAAAGAATAGTAGTAGGTACTCACAAACAATATTTGATTAGGCTTGCCGTTTAAGTGATTTAGGTATACATATATACTTACATAAAATATATATATATATATATATTCACGAACAATGTAGATATCTTATCATTCTGGCCAAATCCGGTATATTAACATCATAGTTACTTTTTTTTTTTTTTTTTTTTAGTGTGTATATAATATAAATGTAAGTATATTTTTTTTTTTTTTTTTTTTTTATTATTCACCTACTGCTATGTTTTCATAGATATATGACTTCAATTTAGCTTTGAAGACATACATGCTTGTTATTTCTTTAATTACATTTGGAAGATTGTTAAATATTTTTGTCCCATCGTAAAGTATATTTCTTTTGCCGTATTCTGTTCTAGGTGCGTAAAGCTTAAATTTATTCGTATTTCGTAATTTGTGTGTGTAGGTTCTTTTAGTAAAAGTTGTCCGTGTGCGAGTCTCTCCAGACATAATTTTTTTAATTAGAGTGCATATTTTTTGTGTATATAACTGTTTGAGGCTGAGCAACTTAGTTTTCTTGTACAGAATAAGTGTGTGTGTTAGTTTATCAAAGTGAAATAGGGCTTTAATAACTTTATTTTGGGCAGTTTGTAATGGCTTAAGGGTAGTTTTTGGAGCGCAGCCCCAGATCTCGATCAAATAGTCCAATTTGGATTTAACCAGCGTGTTGTATATCATTAGCCGGGTTTTATACGGGATACAATTAGAAATTCGGCGTACCGAACTTGTAAGAGATGTCATCTTATTTTTTATTGAGTCTATGTGAGGCTTCCACGTAAGTTTGTCATCTAGAAGTAGACCTAGGTATTTTTCTTGGTGGGATCTGGATAGTGCGTCGTTATTTATAGTCAAAGGAGAATGCTCAGGTATTTTTTTATTTTTTGATGAAAATATCATGTAAGATGTTTTTTTGGTATTAATTGTGAGTAGGTTACACTGGCACCATCTATTATATTTTAGCAAGTCTTGCTGCGCATCATCAATTATATTATGTATATCTTTGCCGAAATAAAACAGACACGTGTCGTCAGCGTATAATGTTATCTGCCCTATAAGGTTAATTTTGCAAATATTATTTACATAGATCAGAAATAGCATTGGCCCCAATATAGAGCCCTGGGGGATTCCGCATTTAATTTTGTGGTGAGTACTGGTGTAGGTTCCTATTTTTACGACCTGTGTTCTATTACTCAAATACGATTCAAAAAGCTGATAAGCTACTCCGGATATTCCGATATCATTTAATTTGGCAAGAAGTAGAGAATGGCTCACAGTGTCAAACGCTTTTTTTAAATCTATAAATATTCCCAAACCTATATTTTTCTGGTCAATTTCTGTGTTTATTTTGGTGACTAAGTCTGTTACAGCGGAGAGTGTGCTAGATTTCGGACGGAATCCATACTGTCGATCGAATAAGAAGTCTAGTTTATTTAAGTGGTCGTTTAAGCGTTTGTGTACAACTCTCTCGAAGATTTTCGATACGACCGGCAGTACGGATATGGGTCGGTAATTGCTCGGATCGGACTTAGAGCCCGATTTGAAAACGGGGGTGATTTTGGCAACCTTTAGACTGTCTGGAAATACACCCTTGTTCAAACAATTGTTAATACAATCAGTTAAGCTTTGCCCTATAATGTCGCTCAAACATTTTATTGTTTTAGTATTAATGCCATCAGCGCCTGTGCTACAATTAGAGTCTAAGTTTCTGATTATTTTGATGACTTCTATAAGCGTGCAAGGTTGAAAATTTGTTAAAGTATACTTAGGTTTGTCAACATTGTAGGTCATTGTATTAAAAGTATTGTCATCAGGATATTTCGGTATTATACTGGCTAACTCAATACCAATCATGGAAAAAAAGTTATTGAACTGTTCACATACATCATTTCCAACAGTAATGACATTGGCATTTATTATAAGCTTTGGTAGGGTTGATTGCGACTTGATTTTATTATTGGCTAGTGTATTTATAAGATTCCAAATCTTTTTTGGGTCACTGTTACAGTTTTTAAAAGCTGTATAAGTTGTATTTGAATAATTAAACACAAATCAACAGATTATGTCCAGCTCTGAATGTGCTGCCGTAAAATGTGAGCCTCTGTCTGATGAAGAAGATGATGTCCCTCAGTTACTCCAGAACACGGTAATATAATTGATTACCTTATAAGGTTTTTACTTTTTACTAAATTAATACTTACTTTAAAGAAATTTTTAACATAAAGTTTTTCTACAACTATCTTATAAAGTTTCAATATTCCTTTTGAGCTACGCAGCTATCGAGCTAATCGAGTTGTAGCGGAACCCTAAAAATGATACGTTGATGAAATACGCTCATTTCACTGATTAGGGTAGTAAGTACATGGGTACTTCATCTATCACTTCCGAAGGAAATAGGTGGTGCGCAAAATGTATGTACGAAAGTAATGTATATAGTAGAGCTGCCTATATCATACAATATTCTCGTTACTGGTTCTCTTGTTCCAAAAATAATGTTATCGATGTCTACTTTATAGCCTCCGTCAGAATTCCACGCTCTCACTTCTGTTAAAGTAGAATCAGTCTACCACAATGACGAGGGGATCCCGACCTTGCTTCAACACTTACAGGTGCGTACCTAAAGTAGGACCATGAGTGAAAAGTCTCTATAGTAGTGCATGGATAATAAGTACTTATAATAAGATATCTAGATTGTTTGGATTTAGAAGGCTAGTAGTCCGGGGTAGATAGCTTGAAAAATGACAAAAAGATAAAGAAATTAATAGCAGGATGAAACCCATTAGAAAAGGAAGAGAATATTATAAAAACATAAGGAAAAATAATTTAGAGGCGATCTGCGTTCGGGAAGGGGGTGGGGGTGAGCTTTTAAGGGTAAAAAACGCTTTTTCTCGATTTCCGGCAAAACTAAAAGTCCTATGCAAAAAAGTCAAATGGCAAAGTTGTAGGTAATTAAAAGATCTAAAACTTTTCTATACACACTTTTTTCACATAACCTCAAGATGTATGTGAAAAATTCAAAAAACCAAGATTTTGGTTTTTTATTAATATCTTTTACAAACAATTATATTTTTTCACTAAATTTGGTGAAAACTTACCTCTTTATGTCTCAAATACGCTGTAATTTATTCGATTAGAAATATATATTCTTTTCACCTTATTTTGATTAAATATCGAAAAAATATCCTTATTTTCAATCGAAAATTCATCCGTCAAAATATCAGCTTTCTTAAAAAAATTGGTATGTTTTCTGTTCGTTGAAATCTCTTCTTTCCGATAGTGAAAAAAAAATTATATGTTACCATAGAAAATCTTCTCAGAAAATGCAAAAAAAAAGTAAGTGAAAAAAAAAATTGTGGAATGAAACCCATTAGAAAAGGAGGAGAATATTATAAAAATATAAGGAAAAATAATTTACGGGCGATCTGAGGTCGGGAAGGGGATGTGGGTGAGCTTTTAAGGGTAAAAAACGCTTTTTCTCGATTTCCGGCAAAACTAAAAGTCCTATGGAAAAAAGTCAAATGGCAATGTTGTAGGTAATTAAAAGATCTAAAACTTTTGTATACACACTTTTTTCACATATCTCAAAATTTATGTGAAAAATTTAAAAAACCAGGGTTTTCTATTAATATATTTTAAAATTCTGATTTTATATAAATAAAAATGTAAATCGTTCTATTAAATGTAGATACTTTATTCGAATTATGTTATTCATTACAATATTTTATAATTTTTTTATTTTATTCATTAAAATAAGGGGAAAAAATATATTTTTCTAATCAAACAAATTATAGCGTATTTGGGACGTAATGAGGTAAGTATTCACCAAATTTCTTGAAAAAAACCCAAAACTTGGTTTTTTGAATTTTTCACATAAATTTTGAGATATGTGAAAAAAGTGTGTATAGAAAAGTTTTAGATCTTTTAATTACCTACAACTTTGCCATTTGACTTTTTTGCATAGGACTTTTAGTTTTGCCGGAAATCGAGAAAAAGCGTTTTTTACCCTTAAAAGCTCACCCCCACCCCCTTCCCGAACTCAGATCGCCTCTAAATTATTTTTCCTTATGTTTTTATAATATTCTCTTCCTTTTCTAATGGGTTTCATCCTGCTATTAATTTCTTTGGTTTTAAAACCTATCGAGCCTGGTCTATAGCGTGCTAGACGTCTTTAGATTTGTTGGCCTTTTTGATTTGCGTCACAGTTATTTACCGAGTACATTGACGAATGAATTGACCCAAGGATTGTGATGGTAATATACCGACTCCCATTGATATATCACCTTTGTTGGCCTCAGAAAATATATCAATTATTTCGTAGGTACCTGTCTAATCTATGCTGGTAGTAAATCTGCCTGAAGATAGAATAAAATAAAGAACCGCTAAAGAGTGGAATTCGTTGCCGGCGACGGTGTTTCCTGATTCATATAATTTTGATGAAGAAGAAAGTCATATAACAAGAAGAGTGTTAGATATGAATGTGGATGGATGTAGAAGTAGAGGCTGTGAATGATAACATGTGTAAGAAAGGTGTGAGCATTGAGATGACGTCAGATAGAGGAGAGTGGAAGAAGAGGACGTGTTGTACCGACCCCACATAATGTGGGACAAGGGTAGGAAGATGATGATGATGTTGGACAAAGTAAAAGACGTAATGTAATTAAATTGGTAAATAACAGCGTGCTGAAGGGATGGAAGAACTAGCCCCGTTGGCACCAGCCGGGCCCGCCGCCACCCCGGTCTGCGTGAAACAAGAGCCTGTCGAGACTTCCGCCCTCAATCTGGAGACCTTGGAGCCTGCACCACATAACACGGTAATTATATGACTCGTTTCCAATGTTACTAAAGTACTCAACCAAGAATCAGCAAAAATAAAAATAGTCTTAGCTCTGCAAAAAGTTTACGGTCTTTTATCATTTAAACAACCACTTATACCGTTAGAATGAATTTTGTGCGTGAATTTTTATTTTACGAGAGTCATAAGAAAGAGAGGACCTAGTCAGTGATTGCCCTAACACTCTAGGGTTCGTTGTTGGAAAGACACATGGCGATACTGAGGTCATCTGAAGTGCTGGACTCCGCTAACTTCACGCCGCTGCTCTCTACGGTCAAGGATGAACCGTCTTCCGAAGGAGGTAGGCAACAATATATTTATTTATTAATTACAATACTAGAGTTCTATACATATAATAACGGACCTTTTACAAAACTTTTGCTTTTAGCATTTCGCATTATCATACTTACGAAAGTCATTTCACACTTGCACTCTTCTTGATCGACAATGTGTTTTTTGAAGTGTACCTACTGATTGTTTGGATTTAGAAGGCTAGCGTGCTAGACGTCTAAATTTGTTGGCCTTTCTGATTTGCGTCACACACAGTTATTTACAGATTACATTGACGAATAAATAGACCCAAGGATCGTGATGGTAATATACCGACTCCCATTGATATATCACCTATGTTGGCCTCAGAAAATATACCAATTATGTCGTAGGTACCTGTCTATTCTATGCTGGTAACAGCACGTATTAACTGGTGCTTATTCCACTGTATGCGCAGAACAGCAGCCGTTGAGTGCGGACGAGCTGGGCGAGGCGTGCGCGCCGCGCGCCGCGCACAAGGCGTGGTCGCATCGGGACATGGAGGACGCGCTCGATGCGCTGCGCAACCACAACATGAGCTTAACTAAAGTGAGTCCTCTTAACGAAGTACTCGGAGTAGAGAACTGGAAGAAACCAGCAGTATCAGTTCAATATCCTAGTCTGCCCACGATCTCATCTCGAATCTCGACTATTGCAACCTAGCCTAGCCAAAACGTCAGGAAAATAATTAACACGGTAAACACCGGTGTAATATATATTCGTATCGTATATCTCTTTTCTAGTAGGCGTTCTCTTCTCCTGAATAAGTAGGTAAGTATGGGAGCACACGTTACATGACAGTGTTAGATAGTTTTGGGTTAGCTGGTAGAGTATTCGTGTGAATGATGATCCCAAACATGCAATGTGTTCCCATGATTTGGCCGCTCCTGAGGATTTCTTGGGCAGCAAACAAGCGCCCAAAGTACAGAAGCTTGTAAAAGAGAATGTCTTGGTCATGAGTTGCTTTGATCATGAGATCATGCAGCGGTTGTTTCGTGCAGGCATCGTCCAAGTTCGGCATTCCGTCGACGACGCTGTGGCAGCGCGCGCACCGGCTGGGCATCCACACGCCGAAGAAGGAGGGCGGCGCCAAGTCGTGGCGCGAGACGGACCTGCGCGCCGCGCTGCACGCGCTGCGCGCCGGCCTCCTCTCCGCCAACAAGGCCAGCAAGGCCTACGGTAACTATCACTAGCACTACAGCTGCAACTTGCCACTTTTTTGTATTGATGGGCATTTCATATATCACACTCTAGTCCCACACTAAGCAATGCTTGTATAAGCGACCAAGAAATTGGTTTACCACTTTTGATGACATCTCCCAGTAACAAAATTATTCGCTAAAGATTACAGATTCTGACGTAGCAGTTCAAGCGAAAATAGCTCTTTATGTTTTGTACGTGCAAATTATATTTATTTTATTAGATTTAGCCTTAGAGTGGTAAACCAATTTCTTGGTCGCTTACTATGGCAACTAGAGTGCTGATAGAATACGTTACAAGTATTCCATACATATTTACACCTACTTATTTATTTTTGTTAAAACCTACATACATAGTAACACCCAGACACAGAACACATATTTATGTTCATCACACAAACATTTGCCCTGGGTGGGAATCGAACCCTCGACCCACAGCATGGGAGGCAGAGCTACTACCAACTGATCTGTGAAGCCTGTCGAATGATGTTGGAGCAGGTATCCCGAGCAGCACGCTGTACAAGATAGCGCGGCGCGAGGGCATCCGGCTCGCGGCGCCGTTCAACGCGGCTCCCGTGGCGTGGCGGCGCGGCGACCTGCAGCGCGCGCTCGCCGCCATCCGCGCGGGCCGCGCCTCCGTGCAACGGGCCGCCTCGCAGTACGGGATACCCACCGGTGAGGAGTCCACCGTCTATGATTGTCTTTAAAGCTGGTTGCCAACTTTTTGGATATACAGGTACCTACCTTCTTATATGAATGTTAGTTAGACCGTCTCTTTACTTCATACCTAGATGTCATCCAGCCTATTATTTTTGAAACTCAAAAGAAAAAACCCTTTTGTTTTTTTGCCAGATTTTCGCAAATACCCCCCATGGGTATTTGTGGTTCGTTTGTTAACTGATCGTAATATGCTTCAGGTACGCTCTATGGGCGCTGTAAGCGAGAAGGCATAGAGTTGTCCCGCTCTAACCCCACGCCGTGGTCTGAAGACGCCATGGGAGAGGCGCTAGAAGCCGTCAGGTAGGGGAAGATGGGGTAGCCTCATACAGTTTTTATATTTTGACTCGTAGAATTTTCTCTGGTATCGATATCTGTATCGATTTATCAAAAACGAATAGTCTTACTATCTGCCTTTATATCAAAAGTATGTGATTTGTGTAAATACACTTGTGCGGTTTTCTATTACGGAAATAGAAAAAATGTTAAAAATGTATGAATGTACCTCACATGCGGGGCAGTCTCATACAGGCTATGGGGCAGATTCATATATGTGAAAAAATACACATTTTGAGCGTGAAATGTTCAATTCAAAATCAAAATAAGTACAACGATTTTGAAAACAAAAGCAATTAGTCCCTATGAGCACACAATACTAAGTGAAAAAAGAATAACATAAAATTTCATTTTATGGCACTGATGGAACTTAACCTAGCAGTTTTTTTGGTCAGTTATATCAGTATTTAAATCTAAGTCCTGTTGCTTAATTCCTATATAGTAATAGTATCAACAATTTACATAAAATATGACAATTAACATGATAAATTTTAATTACATACATTCATCTAGTATGAATGTACCCCGCTAACTGCTGTATGAAACTACCCCATCACAAGAAAATTACATAAAATTATTAAAAATAAAAAAATAGAAGCATTTAATCATTATTTACGGATGAATTCACAAACTTGACCCTATTATCATGTAAATAAAATAGTACTGAATAATCTAGAAAACTGCTTTTATCAATAAAAAGATGTTCAAAGTCAGGTTATAAAATTACTTAGGAGTGGCCGAAACACATTATGTGTCACCTAGTCGCGCGTTTCACTTCGACAGCTGTCAAACTCCGTGAGCTAACGCACACATAAATAAGCTATGCATACACGCATAAGTCGTTCAATTTATGTGCGCCTAGCAACAGATATCTTTAGTGAATGTAGGTACCCCTTGTATGAATCTACCCCACTTCCCCCTATACATCATATCCTGTAAAACTACACCATAGCCTTTTTCAACAACTCTGATGGTGCAAGAGTGTTTCAAAACCTTTAATATTGTAGGATCGGTCAGATGTCAATAAACCAAGCTGCGATTCACTTCAACCTGCCGTATTCCTCGCTGTACGGAAGGTTCAAGCGGTGCAAGTACCAGATCCAGGTGAGCTGGCTATAAACCTCTTCTTCTTCCTGCTCTTATCCCACTAAGTAGGGTCGTTTGGCACAAGTAGGTACCTAGTGCAAAATGGCTAAGGACAGCCTTACAAAATTACAAATATACCTACCTACTGATCTTCATAAAAATATATTTCCAATAGTCAAAGTCATCATCATCATCATCAGCCTATATCAGTCCATTGCTGGACGTTGGTCTCTCTTAAGAGGCATGGCTTTACATTCCGCAAATAAAGTCAAATATTCTATAGGTACTGAAAATCATACCTTGTATGACAATCAACTATTTTATTTTATTATTATGTATCATTTATATTTTTGCTCTCAGCCAATGCCGCAGCAAGACATACAAATCCCACCAGAAAGTGTCCCGTATCAGCAGGAAATGAACTACTATCAGCACACGCCGATGTATTCCGATCACGAGCCTTCCGTCCAGCATACATTACCCCATGAGTTGCTCCAGGATCCCTCGAATAGCAGCCAAGATCCGTACTCGCAGGCAATGTATTACAACCAAAACTTTAACAGCATAGCGACGAGCTGAGATTACTTAGAAGTCTTAGAACACAGGAGCTTCTGAGAATACAATTTGATGCCATATAATTATATACGGTAATGCTATCGTGTCAAGTGATAATTAAATTTAATAATAGGCGTTTGCATTTAGAGTAGATGTAGGTACATGGTTTACTTTTACCCGTGCCCCGATAAACAGGACGCTTTGCCTAGGACATATTTAGACATGTCTAGTACGAGTCTAGTAGGTACTACCATCTTCTCCGTCTAATATGAGTTAAGAATAAGAAGATAAAAGATTTACTTTGTAAGTCGCCCTAATACACAAGAAAGATCGACAGATAGGTAGCTGACTAAGCTACGGATCTGACAGGCATTGTGCCGTGTCTAAGTATAACAATCCATTGTTACACGATCGGATTCAAACCTACAATACAATCTAATAAAAATGGCAGGGGCACTTACTATTGCTAAATCGTAAAATTGCATTCTGTCAAGTCGACTGGGTAGGAACCATCGAGTACATATTTAGGGTATCTACTGATACAGTAAAATGGTAAAGAATACACTGTAGCGTATGTTTAGATAAAGTTTACTTACCCAGCAACAGTAATTTCAGGCCAGTCAGCCTTCTCCACAAAAAAAAAATACGTTTGCGTGCCCTATATCTTGGCATATTTTTGGGGGGATTCTTTCCATCTGAGAAAAGTTTGGCGGATATTTTATCTTCTAGTGTAGTCTGTATGACTCTGATACAGTAAAATGGTAAAGAATACACTGTAGCGTATGTTTAGATAAAGTTTACTTACCCAGCAACAGTAATTTCAGGCCAGTCAGCCTTCTCCACAAAAAAAAAATACGTTTGCGTGCCCTATATCTTGGCATATTTTTGGGGGGATTCTTTCCATCTGAGAAAAGTTTGGCGGATATTTTATCTTCTAGTGTAGTCTGTATGTAGGTATATATTGTCGAAATGAAATACGTAATTTTCTATTGTGATTTTATCTACTTGTAGTTGTAGATGTTTTAGAACCATTTACTTTAATTAATTAAACTATTTATTTTAATCTAAAATTGTAGTAAGAATAAGAGCAAACAAAAGTACAGATGACAAGTACTAAAATATTTAATAAATAGTTGCGTGAATGTACTCTTTTCTTTTCTAAAATGGTTTTAACTAGGATACATCGGATCCATGACAAAGGAGAATGGGTAATTCGCTATGGAGCGTGGGCCACAATGTGCCAAAGTTCCTTCCACTAGTTTAGCAGTAAGCTCAATATTTTTACAATAATAATGTAATTTTAGCTTTTAATCTCAGAATAAATGTAAAGACTGAGATTAAAGAGTTTTTATTTGTGTCACCAATTCCTAAAACTGCTATTATGAGAATAATGTAATGTACTATGTATTTGAAAATATTTAATGTAAACACCGTCTTGTTTGCGAAAACCATTTGCGGCAGTGAGGAAATAAAATACAGGTTATTTTATTTTACATAGAAAAGTCATTTTTATTTGTTTATCTACAGTTAGATATAAAATAAATTACAATAATGATTTATAATTCGGTTGCGGCGGCGGCTTTCGGTAATTACGTACGCTATATTTAAATGAGTTGTTTCCAAATACTTCAATGCACATTTTGCTTTCAAAACAATGTAAAAAGTTTTTATTACTTTTATTAACTAATTAATAAGAATGAAACAAAATATTTCAAGATTATTTATCAAAGCCATGTACCGCGCACCGAACACACAGCGCCATCTCTCGCCGAGTAGATATTCTTATTCATACTTCGCACTAGATGGAGCTGAAACTACATTACATTTAACTCGCCAACAGATGGCGTTTAACACAATCACTCGTATACACTACAGCGCTACCTGCCGTCAATTTATAATAAATACAATTTATTTACAAAGATTCCACAATGGAAGGTCAACAAGCTTTAAAATAT